>JAGVSL010000147.1:1200000-1800000 GCA_022494535.1 Himalopsyche phryganea | reverse complement strand
GTTGTCTACAGAAAAACAGGTTAAATTCAAGTTATTCGTAAAAATTTCAGCAATTATTCTGACATAAAATTGAATGGAAATATTAATTTAAATTTACATTGAATCATCGACATGTTATATTATAAGAAGTGTCTTCTGTGTTGTTTAATGGCGTTCTTTTTTTAAAACTAAACGGCGATGCGTAGCAAGAGTAGTTCGTCTTCAGCCAGTAATAAAGTTTCAAGCAATTAAATAGTTTGTCTATGTTTTTAATAATTACGATTCCGCAAACTTGATCATATCTATACATGGAATAGTTCATACGACGAATAATTATTACTTTTCGCATTGAATTGTTTACAAGATTTATTAATTAATTAGCATGACAACATTAAAACTACATCTTAAGCAAATAAATCATAAGTATTTAAACATCAACCTCTTTCAATAAATTGTATTCATAAAAAAGACACGTTATTAGAAGTGTTTTAACAAAAACAAAAACAGATTTTTTTTAAATTAAACTGAACCGCTTTTATGTCTACTGAATTCAGATTTTTTGATTCTCAATAGCGCATGCATACTTCTGAAGTTTTATAAATCTAAATATTATATTAAACGTGACCGTACTTACATTTAACACAATACTAAATCACATAAATTAGCGCTGTGGATTTTAGTTGACAAAAATCAACTGAAAAACATTGCACAGGTGGTGTGTTGGCAAACAGTTTGCCTAACTAAAAACAGCTGTGAAAACTTATATTTATAAATGTAGAACATACCTCAATGTCACTATAATTCACACACACATTTATATGTATATATATACGTAATTAAATTTGCAGGGAACATTTACGTATTATTTGTATATACACATAGGATAAAAAGTATATGTGAATGCAAAATAGTGTTTTTGGTTCTGTCTAAAGAACATTAATAACATTCTTTTCATTAACAGGTTGAATGCCGGCGTACCCGATCGGGACCATTGCGAACACACAGACATCCACAAAAATTAGTGGCAGCGAGCCGGTTAGCAGAACGAAAAACAAAAATATCTGAGATAATTGTCGACACCCATGAAATACAATATGACTTATTTTATGTTTATGTTTTCTTTTTCTGTCTAGCGGTAAGAGCTTTACACAAGTGACCGGTTGGGTATGGGTTGAAGTCCCGGCAAGGTAAATATCAAATTTAGATGTTTTCAATTAACATTTGGCATCTTTTACATGCACTTTTGTGATGTCTTTTCACTTCGAGTTTTCCGACGCCCCCAAATAACAACAAATTTTGACGGCTTCATTGTTTCTATGCAAAATACATATTGTATGGGTAAACATTGCCAATTGTTGACTTATGCGTGTTTTAGAATAACAATGGACCATAGTTTCGATGGATTCGGCGGTAAATTTGTGGAAATTCTTTTATAAAATTAAATTATAATTGATAGCTGTGTTATACCACTGGTTATTCAACCAGTCAATTTTAACCATGGACCAACTCCACTTCAGAAAAAAAGAATTATTACCATCCAGCTTTCCATTTCAAGTTCAACATCAGCATTTACTGCATATAGCAATATTTTTTTTTCACAGGGAGAGCAAATATAATTTCCACTCTTATTACTCAAATAAAATGATTCGTATTAATCAATAAAAACAAAACTCTTTCCGGTACAACATAATTACAAAAATGATTCGCGGATTAGCCAAAATTTCACCGATCAATGGCGGCGTGTAACTTAAGTAACTAGTGTTGGATCTAAACAATTCGTAGCAGATACGTAATATTGTTAATATATGTTTTATTATCCAGGAACCATTATTATCAGTGGAAGATTAGCACGTCGTAACTAAAACTTCGTAGCCTCTGCAAAGTTCATTTGATATTGTTCCAGAAGATTGTAGTACACCACATTGATTAAATAACGTGTAAATTAATGCAAAAAAACCTTTTAAACAAAAATTTCAATAAACATGTTTCACCATTTTATCACTTGGCTCATTTCACTAATAGAGAGCTCATTTATTAAAGCGAGGAGCAAGTAATACGACATGCAATTTAAGAGAAGATACTAATTTTAATAAATATTCTTCCCTCTTCATTTGAACATATTATGACCTTGTAACTGTTCTGGCTCCGTGGTGCAGTGGTTAGCATCGTTGGCTAGGGTTACGGATGTCTCGGATTTGAATCCCGATACGGAGAGTTTCATAAATTGATTTTTCAATCGATTTGTGAATTTCTGTTCGTAGGCATGAATGTTTGTGAAGTCTAAAACTCCCTCCCATCTACCCGAGCCTAAAAACTGGGCACAGCGAGAGCGATTAGTTAACCACTAGTCTTTTCCTAGCTGTACTCTCTACTGAGTACCTGGCATTATATGAATGCACATACGCGGAAAAACAAATTGCGCCTATATACGGAAAACAGCGTTAGTTTTTTTTTGTCAACACATTTATCCAGTAAAAGATTTTTTGATCAATAAACCGTGTTCTCATTAAAATTACTCCAACCATCTTCATTCATCAAAGATAAATATTTTCGATAAAGGGTCCACAGCAACCAACCGTTATTATCTCTGATCAAAGTTTTTAAGACAACGCTGTTTTTACGCATATGCAATGAACATGCAATAACCCACATGACAAAGTAGTTAATGTTTAATTTTATGTCATTAATACAAGCGTTAATTCTAAGATCATCTCTCGCCTAGTCACATCACTGGTCATTAAGCATAGCAACCATATAATCAACAATCAATTTTGCAGCAACACTGAATTTTACTATTTACTTTTAATGACTTGTAAAATGACATTACACGATGATAACGATAATTGTGCAAAGCAAATAATTTCATGACTTTATATAACATAGTTTTACTTAGCAAGATAGCAAATAAGTACTTACTTTGAACTACTGATCTAGTTTTATTAATCTAAGCGCAAGTGTTTACCTAATTTTTTTAATAAATTCACTATTTTTGTAGCAATTAAATTACAATAAACTGTGGAGACTACATTTTAAAACATCAGGGTCAGAAGCGCGAAAAAACTGAGGTGGGTCCTGGCTGACTCCAACAATTTTCTTTATCTTTCATTTCTGTCCAAAATCGCCGTCCTCCTGCTTGACACTCCAAGCAAACGGTTAGTTACAGAAAACGATAATGGGCATTGCGGTCATTAACAGGAATCTAGCATAAACCATGGTTATAAAATATATCTCGTATTGCCACGGATGGTATTTTATTATGTCTCCTTATTGTAGCCATCGCCCTCCTTACCACAATAGATTATTTCAAGTTGCTATGTATTTCTTGCAATAAGAGCCAATTAAAATTATACTGATTGTAATGCAGAAGAACTCGGATTCATCGACGAAGAGAAATAAGCGTGCCATTTCCACAATTAACCACCTGGCAGACTGACAGAGATGACTAATTGCATAATCGCAATACGCAATTTCGTATTCCACAAATACTACAAATATAAAATCACCCTCCAGATTTTAAAACACTTTAAGAAACACTGACTTAAGGCATCACACCAAAGATCAAATCTCCAAAAGATACGTTATAATAAGTGCAATTTTTAGAATAAATAATATGTTCAATAAGGTTAAAAGTTAATGTACAATAATTTAAAAAAAAAAACGGATTGAATGGTGAAGGGCAGGGAAGGTGATTTTTATCTTCAAAATTAGCCAAATTAGTGAAGTTTCTTAGCAAACGAAACTAAATGCTCGATAAGACTTTTCTGCACGCTCAGAAAATGGAGGTCTGCACGGGCCGAAATTTGGTAAAGTAGTTACCTGGCTCGATACCGACTCCTTCAGGCAAAGTCCGTGTATTAATATCACACTTGTTACCGAAAAAAGCCCGATTTTTTACAATATCGTTGAAAATAGGGCATGTAATCCCGGACCCTTTTTCTGATCCCGAAAAATTTTTGTTCCTGCGCCGACGTTCACGAGTCCATCATTAAATTGTCAAAAAAGAATTCCTTTTAAGGTGTTAACTGTCAATTCTTGGTGGAAAGACATTATATTTTAAAAAATAAAACACAATTCATTTGTACTACTTACACATATTTATAATGATCAGGACCGGTTTCATGATGAGCGAAACCGGTCCTGATCATTATAAATATGTGGAAGTAGTACAAATGAATTGTGTTTTATTTAAAAAAAAAAAATAATTCCTTGGTTGGACAAAACTCAGATTTGCATGCGTCCGTTACACAGCGGGCCGGGTAAGAAATTCAATTTTTAGAAAAAATAAAAAAAATCGGGCTATGTTCGGGTCATAAGTCAACTTTTTGCGAATCCCGAAATCGCGGTATTAGTATTGTATCAATCCCGAGATTACGGGATTGACTTATTCCTCGGGACCCGGGTTTGGAAGCCCTAGTTGAAACTCATTTCAAACGAATCAATTTTGAATACTGAATTTTCTGGCATAACAAATTATACACCAATGGAGCTACTATTTAATAATAAACACACTTTATTAATGTACGTACAAATAATAAAACCAATGGTGAAACGTAAATTAAGCTCACACAATTTTATGGGTTTCTTAGATTTAAGTATTTAAGATGATGCTTAATTTTCAAACAAAGATGGTCATGTTTCAACATTGAACATAAAATTTAAAATAAATTATTTAGACTAATAACTTTTTGTAATGAGTAATATTGAAGTATTGCAGAGTCATAATCCGAATATAGTCCGAAATATTTTTCTGGAAAGTAAATCCCTTACCTAGCCCTAAATTTCAATTGTCTTTACCAGTCCGAACCCAGCCCGGGGGCCGGGCCGGGTGAAGACTCACGGGCCAAGCCCGCACACGTGCAGACCTCTTATAGAAAATGACATATCTGTCAGTAGAGGTGATAAGGCAATCTCGCAGAATACTTCACGAATCTTACCATTCATCACCACGAAGACAAATTGTGTCTGATTTGCATAAAGCTAATGGCAATGTTTTGAAAAGTAGTCGATTGTAAGTAAATTAACCTTTTGATAAAAATAGAGGATTTGACCGTTTATACACCAGTGAGGAACACTGCTCAAGAAGAAGAAAAGGATGAGACAGGAAGTGGTGAGTGAATTGTTTATTCTTACGTTCAGTTTTCATGACCAGATAGAGTGAGTGGAAAAGGATAAAAGCATTACAGAAAATCATGCCTTTGTATGTTACTCGAAACGGAGTCGTATATATAACGAAATCTGTAAGGGAATGAAAGTTTCCATGTGGAATTTGAATCGTTGTTCACAAGACCAACGAACTATATCGAAGAATTAAAATATTTTGAAAATTAATTTTCCGGCGACGAGTTATCCGGTGGGTCTCGACGTAGTGGCACAGCGGTTCGGGAGGGGCGGGAACCCGAACCGGAACTCGCAATCGAAAACTGGTCTAAATACCACAGGCGGCGGTGCATGACCGCCATAAGAAAGAAATCGAGTTTTTCGAATGGCTTGCTGGAGTACCGAGACCACCGCTTCTTTCCCACCGTCACTGTGATAATTCGTCCGAAAATTGGGGCAGTGTTTTACTTTTATCCGAGTGCAAACAATGGTTATTTATAGATGTTTATTTATAAACAGTAAATTGGAAAAGATAATCAACTTCTATAATTTAACTCAGATAATACTTGATTATTATTATTTTTACGACTTCTCTTCGATACACCAAGAACACGAGGAGTTATTGCCATAAGAGTTTCGCGCGAGCAACTCTTAAATAATAATGAATGCGAAAATAAAGCTTACATATTTCATTTAATTTACTATTTGTCAAACAAATACACAATCATTGTCTTTATGGGTTGCTGTTCGTGGGCATTGATATAAGTGATGTCTAAAATTTTCTCCCACCCGTTTGATCGCAACAACTGGACGTAGAGAGAGCGACTAGATAACCGCTAATCCTGTATTAACCGTATCTTTCTAACCATACTCTTTTGGAACCAACAGTCTTGCGGAATTTCTCCTCGGACATTCCTGGCAAAAATTTTAAACACGCATACCGTTGTTACGCTGCGGAATAAGCCGTGTAAGAAGAGTGTGAAGCCGAAGCGGGTGGTGGTGGGTACAACGTAGATAACTCTAAGCATAAAAAAAAATAGATTGAGTAACAAGCAGTAAAAACTTCTGTTGAGATAAATCCACTAAGAATTATTACGCCAATTGGAATCGGGCATGTTTTAAAAAATATATAATGATATATTGAGTATGTTGAGAAGCCAATTACCGGATGAGGACGATACCAAAATTAAAGAAATTTAAAATGATTCACAATCGTTCACAGAAATGAGCGCGAATTGTGTGTAAAATTACATATATATATATATATATTAATTCTTGTAAGTAAAACATACTTTTTAGAATATATTATATGTGTGGCTCTCAAAGCCTAAATCGCTACTGAGACATGGACGACCCCTCAACAAGGAAAAAGAAACATTATTTTTTCTATATTTTTATAAAGCAGTTTACGATAGGAAAATTAATAGGTGTCGCTTACGATAATTTTATATAAAATAATAATTACGTAACATCTGGTAAATACATTTTATAACATAATGAGAATTGTGTTATTTTTTTGGAGAATTCTGGTTTCCCAGCAACCAGTGGTCTTATCAATCATTGATTGCGATAGCAATTTAATTTTTATCATCGATAAAAATGTGTCACTTTGTTTCGAATAGATAATATTTAAAACCATTATTAGTGCAGAATTTTTTGATTGTAAGATGATTGCTGTAAAATCTTTTGATTCTTACAATATATATATTCAAGAAAGTTCTGTCATTTTTCATTTTATGCAATAATTGCCATTTATTGACAATATTTTGATTTTTTTGATAAATTTCTAAGATTCAATAAAATTTCATTGTCATAATTTGGGTAGTACAAGAACTAGAACCTACACGAAAAAAAAGGGTTTTTTGTCGATAACATATTTATTCGTCGGGTCCATGGTGCAGTGGTCAACGTCATTGGCTTCGGTTACGAATCTCACAGGCTCAAATCTCAGTGCGGACAGTTTCATAAATTGATTTTTCAATCGATTTATGGATTTCTGTTCGTAGGCATCGACGTTTGTGATGTCTAAAATTCCCTCGCACACTTCCGATCCTATAAACCGCTAGTCCTATCCTTATATCTCTACTGTCTTCGCAAAAGAGAGGTTAAGCAACTGAGTAATAGATACCTCCATTAGGAGTCCAAATGCTCCACATTGGGAGCGGCCTCGGTTTAAAAGTATATATTTATTGGAAATATTCAATCGACTATCTAGAAAGCGCCAAACTGTTTTTTAGAAAATGTTGATACAGCAATGTATCTTTTCATTGTATCCGCTTCCTACTCGGAGCATATAGCCACGACACAATGCCTCCAAGATTCTGTGCCACTCCAGCTTCTTTGCTTCACACCAGCTTCGCCGAGGATGTACTGTAAGAATGTACATCAGCGGCTTTCGGGGGCGACGGAATCCATCTGGTTGGTAGAAGACACAAGCAGGATTCAGGCTATCCTGAGGCATCCGTGGTACATGTCCAAGTTAATACCATCGCCACCTTCATATTCAGAACGTATTAAGAGGCTGGTTAGTACGCTCTCTAGCCTCCGAGCTCCCGACAAAGTTAAGCCACCGCACCCTTAGTATTCCCTGCAAGCATCTGTTTCAGAAGCTCATGATAGGTCATCCAGTGTTTTCCTAAGGTGCCATGACTCTCAACGTAAAACAGCACGGTCAGTGTGCATGCATGAAATAATCAATGTATTGCAATGGCATATTATATACAACAAACGAACAAACATAACCTTAAAGTGACAGTAATACTTAAATAATATTAAAAACAAAAATAAATATCTTAGTAGAAATATCTTTTTACGAATAATTTTAGTTACATTTTTGTTCGCTATACAGTTGAGTTTGTGTGATAATAAGTTGAAAATGGAAGTAGCATTTTTGCCTATGACTAGCTTACAGAGAATTGCAATACAAGGAAAACTTCGTGCAAAAAAACGCAACAAAATACAATTCATCATGTCGGACAATATTTATAATTCAACTGGGCGGATTATTAAATGTTCTTTTGTTATAAATCCAATAATAATTAACATTGCCTTGCCCTTGATGTCGTAACATAAACAAAGCAAACAAAAAAATATGGACAGCTAAGGTAGAAGTAACTAAACCGTTATTAAAATGCACTATTTGGCATTGCAATCAAATTAATAATTATGCAACTGTGGTGAAAAATATTTCATCAATATTTTGACCCACATCCCAACCTACGACAACTAACTATTGACCGATATAATATATCAGCGTAAGTAGTGTTGTGCAAATATTATACGAAGATTTTAGCTTAAATTGTATGCTAACGACTATAGATTTTTAGAGAATGTTACGAGGATATAGTTTTCACAACCTAGTTATAATAAGAGGTATTTATAATAGCGCTTTCGATAAGACAACGTAAATTAACTTGGTACACTCAAACTATATTTTAATAGTTTGCTCTTTGGTTTTTATGGTATTAAGTTTAATTGAAATAATTTGCACTTAGAAACAGATTTAATTTTGATAGCTTGGAATTTGAAATGGATTATTTTAATTTTAATTTGAATGATATTCAATTCTTGGTGAAAAGGAATGATATTTAAAAAATAAAACATAATTTGTTTTTCACTACTTTTACATTTTTGTAATACTCATGCGTGTACTCGAATGCCTGAAAATGCCGAAATTCGAAACCTGGTCGTTAGTGATGAAATACAATCATGTCAATGTACAAAATTTAAGCAATTCAAAATAGTGGAGTTAGTAGACCATGCATGTGAAAGAAGTGCGAGGAGTTGGGAGTGTTAGCGTTTTCAGGTATTATTATAATAACGCCACTGTCCATAACCTTCTTATTTGGCCAAGGCCGCTACTTACGTGAACGTAAGGGGGCAAACGGCGCCTCCAATATTACCTTATTTTCGCCAATCTCTGCGCTTCTTACAAGCTCTCATACTATCATTCCGTAAGTTAATCCGAGTACATCATATAGATGATCATATTGACGACGGAGACCTTCAAGATGGAAGAAAAACTACTCTAGGGAATCCACAGCGCAATCAGCAATATTGAATGCGATAAGGACTCATATATTATTCATAAGATGAAACAGAACACTGTAGCACTCATGTATTGCAATTCGTTGAAATAAATGCTGAATATCGATATTTTGAAATTTTCGTTAGCACATCCTTATCGCAAACTATTTTTTTTTTATTGAGCACTCGACATTGCTCGTCGAACTGTACTTTTAATAGTTCGTTACACTAATTTCGATTACGAATGCATTAAAACAAAAAATAAATAAAAACAAGCGCTTGTTTCTTGGCAAGAATGATTATTCGTGTTTTTTATTTCAAACTCAGAAGCGGTGTTTCGTTTGACTTCCGTATATTGACGAAATAATGTCAAAACCGGCCATTTCTTCGTGCAAGTTAATTCAATGAAAACTAAAGCAACATTATATATTAAATTGAATTCGATATTTATGTTATGAACCACAAATTTTACGATTATCGTTTCCACAGCAACACAATAAGACAGATATTGAAATAGTTAACGGAATAGGTGGCGCCATTTTCGGTGGATTTGAGAGAGGAGAAATTCATTTTTTCCATTTAAATGTTGTGTAGCAAAATCTGACGAGTGATTCGTTCTTTTTGAGATACCTCTTCAGACACTCATTATAGATAATATTGCTAGAAAATTTTGTATTATTTAATACACGGCTTATGTAAAACTATAGTTTAAATTATACGTTACGATAAAAGAGTAAAGTATTTCTGTACACGAGAAGCATACGAATGCAAGTCCAAATCATGAAGTGTTCAGGGTGCCAAAAAACTTTTTATTTACTATGAGGAGTTGTGGTTGTATCCTAATGAAATTCTTTTATTCTTTTAAAATAGGACATTCATCTTTCTGCCGCTTTTAAACATGATCATTAACCATTCTTTGACATTATTAACTCATTTTTTGGAATTTTGGACTTTCATTCGTATGCCGTTAGTACAGATTTAGTTAAACAAGAATTATAAAATATTGCTGCTAGAATTTGGAGCTATTTCGGCATCACGCTATCGCCAGACTTATCAAGTTTCAGTTATTGATGTTGGTGTAATACTAAAATTGCAATCTTGTGGAAATGAATACTTTGCTATTTTTACCATACACGTAAAATATATTATTACACATTTCTAGCCGCAATAGATATTCTCAAGAGATTTCAAGATTCATGCTTAAATAGCTGAAAAATAAATATAGTTTCTTAAATGTCCCTTAAAAAAAATAGAAAAAATTAAGATCATATCCATGCAGCTTGGCATCTAAACAAGGAAGATAAACATGTTTATTTACAAGTCATTTTCATTGCTGGTATACTGTTTTCCTCATAGAATATAATTATTACAATGTAAAGAATATTCAATAACCTTGACGGAAAATGGCGACAAGGAAACCAAAATGTTAACAAATGGGTGTTATATAAATATGCCAGTCTGGTTGTCAGTTTTATTTCTTTGCTTTTATTTTACTTGAAATGCAAACAGTAATGTCGGTGGCAATTTCTCTCCGATATTTATTTTCGAAAAACAGTTACAAATCGTGCAATGTAGCGGTGTTGCTCCAGTTAAAGTCGTTTCCCAAATAATGCATTGGTATTCAACAAGCACGGTATACTTGATCAACGTGTAACAAATGGATCAAGGCATTTCAAAGAACCTTTCTTTTCACAAAAGATCATCACATCGCAACAACAAATATATCAACTAAAGGACAGTGACTATACGTAATGTTACCATAAATAATAACTTTGAATAAAAGTGACATATAATGATATCTTAATTGTGCTTTGCCATTTCTCTCTCATGCGGTTAGATTGGTATTATATAAGACGATGAAAAGCCAAAACTGATAAGTCCACATTTTGTCAAAATTGAACAAAAATACGTACATATACTATAAACCATTTTACACAATATGTAATGACGAATAACTTCAAAAGCAAAACCGGACAAAAGCATACGAAAAAATAAATGTTTTAACTTTTAATTTCGTGCAGAATCCGATAAGTTTAATAGTTACAATCAAATTCCGATACGTCCAATTTTATTTAGCTTTATATTTTGTAATAAGCGATTGACTGGATACTAATAATATAATATGAATAATTGGAAATACAATACGATGAAAAAAATAATTTATCATAACACAAAAACGTTGTTTTCTACCAATATTGCAAAATACGACGGACATATCGACTTTTGCTTTTAAACGACTAATATGATATAAAAAATGTGACAGCAATATAAAAGCGTTAGATTATCTATAAGAATGTCATATTTGAATAGAAGTCGGTCTGAAATATGCATCTAATAATATGTTGTGATGTTTTCTGACGAAGACTTTCATTCCTATAAGAATTGACAGTTAACAGCTTAAAAGAGTTAGAAGTTTAAGAAAATGTAAGGTCGCAATACAATCAACATAAAAACGTGCAGAAAATGTATTTATTTGGCAATGTTTCATTCCTACCAAGTCTTTAAAAAATGACTGCCGCTTTCTTCATAGACAATGCCATCGACAATCGTTTTCGCAATTAAGGCATGACATAATATTAAATAAAGATTTTATGTAAGTTAATAAATGTGACGTATTGTTTATGGGCTCATTCGCATCTGACATTTATTTTCGCGAGGAAATCTATAAGCTAATAACACGTAGATGACAAATCAATATAATAATTTGCATATTACTATCTGAATATGAGTAAATGACATGTTATTTCAACCCTTGAGACTGAATCTTACAACGGGTTATTACAACATTCAATGTGTAAGGATGAACACATTTCACGATAAACGTAACAAAAAATCGCATAATTATTAATAAGAAGTAAAAACCCGAATAAACGTGAAAATGGCACATCACTAGATTTCTACTTGACACTTCTTACTAACAATAAAATTTATTCGTATTCCATTCTCTAAATTTAAATTTCCAGCTTCAATCGTTTTTTTGCAGTGTGGCAAATATGCATTTAATTTATACTAAAATGTTTATAAATGTGCATTATAAATACAAATTATGAATATTATCGGTAGGCATGTATTTATTGCGATATTAAAACCGGCTATGCTTAACCTAAGCAGTTAAATTAGCATTTTTGAATATTTGCAAGATTCAAGTTTCTTCGACACGCCATTTTTTTTTCGACAAGAATGGAAAGTGATTGGTTGTAGAGTAAAACGTGCTTTACAAAAAGCAGCGGTACCAACTTGTTTCAATCCATATTTCGTAATTCAATTTTCCAATAGGATTAAGACTGAGTATTGTTTTTGGCGGTTGTGGCAGCCAGGTACACGTGTACTGATACACTAGTATTGCCATGTTAATTTATAGTAAAGGTATATGACAATTTTTATGTTTAATGTCTGTATTTTCTAACTGAATTAAACATATAAATATGATTTTGTCTAACAATAATTGATTCTAGAACTAAATGCTGTATTTGTTATGATTCTTAAGCTAACGAGTTTTTGATTATCAGTTTTCTAAATGTAACAGGAGAAATCTACATTAAAAATGTAATCCTTGATATACCACTGAACACAAATAATTTTGACTGATAATTAGTACGTCGTATAGCCAAGTGATTAACACTGTTGAACTTTCATCCAATCGGTTGCAGACTCACGTGTTCGAGCCCCAGTGTGCTCGATCTTTCGATCTTTCGATCATTCAATCAATTTTTATCTAAACACACGGACATCTTTTATGTTTTCATACCTGCCTACCTACTCCCTAACCGATCCAGAACACGCGATGTAGAAATAGTAGACTACAGATCTTTTTTAGCTCCATCCTTCTCTATTCCCTACTCCCTCAGGAGAGAGTATTCTGAATACCCAGTTGAAATTCGCCAATAACGTTTTATTAAATTCAGTTGGAAACAAGTAATATCTACCTCTAATGTAGAGCGACGTGTAAAAACATGCACTTTAACAACTTCTTGTACTCGAGAGAAAAGGCCTAATTACCTGTATGTTATATATAAATAAAATTCTCCAACGATAAATAATAATAAGATGAAGGAAAGATAATAGCATTTATATTTTTTAGTAGCGTACCATAAAAAAAACCAGATTTGCTACTAAACACTACGCATAACATTGCATGCATTTATAGAGTTAAACGGCATAGCTCTATTTTTTCACTGATTAAAAAAAATCATAGTACGAAAAAATGTAAACGACCTTGCGAAAATGACATTTAACCGAGCGGTTATTTGTTCTGTTATTCATGTTATGTTAATTGCGACGAATAAATCGTAACAGGATCGAACCGAGGCCGCGGAGGAGCCGGGAACTTATGTCTAAGTGCGACCCTTGCGGAAAAATAAAAATTCACATGACAACAGACATTTTGGATCTGCACTGTTCGAAATTTGAAAGTGTGTATGCATATTGATTATTTCGAGAAAACATTGTGCGAAGCATGCAAAGCGACTACAGCAAAGCGAATACAGCGCAGAGCAATTTATTCCTCGTGAGCAGCTCTTGAGGCAGCCTCGCGTTATTACCGCGCGCAATTAATACTCAACATTAGAATTAAGAATCTTCTACAACCAACGTTATTATTAGTGACTTTTATGAAATGGGATAATAACAAGGATAAAAATATAAGATTTCTAAATTGTACATCATTCAAATATCATGGATCACGTTATTCTTCAAAGATTTGTAATACAGATTTCTTGACTACTTTAATAACAATTCGAAGCACACACGTGTAATTTGTCACATTGACAATAATTTCCATAGCATTATTGTACTTACTGTAATATGAACCATTTGTTGAATATATCAACAAAGGTTGTTTTTACGAGTGACTGCAATTAACACGCGCAAGTTTTCTTATGAGAGAGGATGAAGATTGAATGATTAGGCTAGAAATGGACTAATTGATAGCTAGTCACTCGGTCTCTATAACGAGCCGTCTTAGATTGACGAAGATTTCGCGAACGTGCGGCGGCGCGACGTACTCGAAAATATCAATCGTTCTCCGTCAATGGGAGTGTCCTACGTGAGAGATAACGAAGAGATGCGGCGCACCGCTTCGACGGTGGGATTAGTTGGTTTGATATTTTCACTTGAAGCTAGCGCGGTGACATGTGTTTTGCATTAGCTCGCGCGGTGTACTTGTACGTAAGACAGGATTGACCCTTTCGTCATATATCGATTCAAATCGTACCGACATCACCGCGCACTGACTTCGTCCAGGCAAAACACGGTGTAACAGGCAATTCCACGCGCGATCGGGTAGTTTTCATGCGTTAATGAGAGCTCGCCTTACAAATCAAACAATCTATCACGCGTGTAGGCGCCTGTGTATAAAACCGATAGTCACTTATATAAAGTGGGCGAGAAAGAATGTAAACATCACAAAAAGCCATTCCTTGAGACACACATCTTTAAATCGATCGAAAAATTAACGTTGCGAGATTCCAACCCGTGACCAACGCAACCGAATAAAAAATTAAATGTATATATAATGGCTGCCGAAGTCGATATAGCTAATGGGGATAAGTCAACTGCAATTTGCAATTTAAAAGTTGACCTGTGGCGTCGATATAAGATGTTTTAGAATGATCAAATTAATAATATTACGTTACCTTGAAAACAAAAACTAGTTTCGATTCAATTCGTCAAGATGTATGATAATTTTGACTGAATTCTTTGTAGCATGATAAATCTGAGCTTAATAAATAATATTTGGTAAAGATCATTATTAATTAGTACGATTATTATTAAAAAAGATTAGTACGAGACAGAAAATTAGGCAACTGCCGAGAGCCTCCTGGCTAATATAAAATAATAATATGGTACACAAATACAACTATTTATATCTGCAAAAATGCATCAAGTATAATCTGTTTTTGTAAGTTTGCATTTCTACAAAATTATCCCAGGTATTCAGTATATTTATACCACCTTACTATTGTCATATTTTTGCCTCTTGGTTAGTCACAAGTAAGGCAACCAATTATTCTATCATGGCATTGGTCATTAAGAGTAATTTCATTTTTTAAATTGTACATTTAAAATTAAATTTTGTGTCCATTATTGCTTCAATTAAAATGAATATAATATGATTTTATATTTTTGGGGATTGGAAATGGATTTTTTTTTTATGTATTGAGAATCAGACCTTCTTATTAGTTGCAATTGTTTTTCAAATAATGCAAAACAAATGTGTCAAAATTATGTGTTCCTATTTACGGAAGTTAAGAAATACGAGAAGGAGGGAGACCTATTCATAATTGAATTTCCTACAGAACTGCATTTTTCTCTGCATTTAGTAAGCATGTCGTAAGTAGTATTGAAGTTTAAGATGCAGGTGTTCATGACTCATGCATGATTTGTTATTGTTTTGACACATGTAGGTATAATAAAAAAAAGTGTGTGCATAAACAAACCGAAGTACAAATTGTTGGTCAGGGGTTCTTAACCCTGTGCCCGGACGAATTTTCATGCGCCCACTACAAAGTATGTAATAACGGAAAAATATAAAGTTAATCTTAGTATTTTTTCATAATACTGTTATCTGACATAACTGAAATTGCTAAATCAGAAGTTCTTCAAGAAGAAACAACAAACTTGATAGACTTTGGATCTTGAAAATGGCGTCATATCAAAATGATTCGAATGAAAACTTGTGGAAACCAGATGAGCATAAATGTACTCTCTTTTGAGGAATTTACAAAACTAATTCCCGTTTTGGTTCCACATATTTATGGCAATCTTTATTTTCCACCATGAACATAATAAAATAAAAAACCAGATCTCGACTTACCAATGCCAACCTTGATGCTTGTTTAAGATTGGGTTTATCATCTTACACTCCTAACTTTCAGAAATTAGTAAGTGAAATGCAATGTCAAAGATTGCATTAACTGTGCTTTTTTATTTTGAATATGTTTATGGTATTTTATGTATTTAGGCATTTAACTGTATCAGTTTTTATGCTTCTTTTGCAAATGATCTTATAGGCGTATAAATGTAAAAAAATGTATTATCTATAGATTTATAATAATTTTATAATACAATAATAAATGTAACACATAATTCTTGAATTGTGCTTTTTAGAAATCGAGTGTGCGCCCGCCACTGTTATCCTAAATCTAAAATGCGCCCGCTGCCACAATAAGATTAAGAACCCATGTTGAAGGTAATCAGGAAGTTTTTAGTTTGAAATATGAATTATTTTTAACATCTACGGAGAAACCCGGGATTATGAGATTGACAGAATGACCGGGATCCTGGAATAAGAAGTCCTAGTCACAAGCACCGGTTGACAATCATCAACATGGTCTTCTTCATATAACATTTGACGTTTAGGCTCAGTGACTTCAACAACTACATCCTCATAATATGTATATATTTTGATTTTAAATATAGCCGAATTTTGCCCAGATAACGCGATTTAAGTTACTGTCTGTACATTGCTATTTTTGTCCAGTTAATTTCGATGTTTCAGTTGCTCACCGAAACAAGATATTATTATTTATCCGGGAATTGAAAGCTTACGTTCACCGAAGGATTTGCGTAATAATTGATAAACTAGCGATATTAAATATTGGCAGAGAGCCGACCTTTCCTTTGCTTTTGAAAGTGGCCGAATGAAGTGATCCAACGCGGCGGGAGAAAGTTGCTTTACTCAGTCGATTGGCAGATTACTGCGATCTACAGGGCCGCAACAAAGCATTTTCGCCATCATACTTTTTACAGTTTTTCCAATAATCGTGGAAAGTGGAAAATTGTTCACTTTGATCGGTACAATTAAGCGTGTTCAATGTTTATATTCAATTAGATGCCGGTTTCATTGCCGAGTGGAAAATACTCCTAGGCTACCTCCCATTTGGTCACGTGGTCAAAGCTTCAAATCCGTTAATGTATTCAAATACATGGATGTCTATTAGAGGTCTGCACGGGACGAAATGTTATATAATTACCCGGTCTGAGCCCGACGTCGTTAGACCCGGCTCGGCCCGACGCCGAGTCTTAATATTACACTTGTTACCCGAACCCGATCTGAAACCCAGATTTATTTTTCTCAGCCCGGAAAATGTCAGATTTTTTCATTTGCCAAACCGTTTTAATATATTTAGCCGTATAGCTGATTCATATTTTTTTTTTTTAACAGGGCTTTTTTTGCATTTAACGCGGTGGAACGGCGTTCCGGCACCTTATTTCTTGGTATTTTTAATGCAAGAAATTAGTCGAAACAACGTCGTCAAAATTAATTTTAACTTTCAAAAATAATGTTTATTTTTTATATGCTTCGTGGCATAGGAAAAGCTGCCCTAAGTTTTATTTGAACATAATTTTCTTTAGTAAAAAGCTTAATACGAAATGAGTTCCAGCACCTTTTTTTAGAAAACAAGCCCTGGTCTTTACCCATCAGTACAGACCTCTAATGTATACAATGTTTCCATTCCCGTCAAACCCATATACGTTCCTAAAACCGGGCATTGGAGAGAGAAATGAACTAACTAGTAGCCGTTTCTTAAAAATATATATTAAAAGAATTGTGTATATTAATTTGAACAATGAAATGAAAATTTTGATAGCCAACTTGATGAACGAGAAGGCCAATTGTTGCCCACATCTGTTAAAGAATGTATGTCAGCGCACCGTCTTTAAGGCGTTGATATGTCTCCAGCCGACCCTGCGAAGGAGTTCCTTGCGGCCAGCCGACGAGAAGGAAAAGAAGGGATTTGAACTCAAAACATATTGAAGTAACCGTATCATGTCTGAATAATAATTATTGTAACACTAGAACACTGACTTTTGCGGTTACTGGAACTATAATAATATAATACACACTTGTGAATTTCCGTATTTAAATTGATTACGTATCTATTATAAGGTTACGAAATATTCTGCTGAAAGAATCATTAAAATCTAAAGACAACTTTTCGGTCTTGAGACACGAGATTTTTGTTGTCTATTCGATCTAATAAGTGAGAAAGAAGTGGTAAATATGCTTTACAACATGCTACTCTTTATCTGCCTGAAAAAATACTTAATGCTGCTAAAAACAATGCCTTTCTCTAGGTAATTTAATTGCGAACAGAAAATTGCCAAAATTTCAAACATTGGAGTCAAGGAAACCAATAAATTAGGCAAAATACGAAGTATTTTGTCAAAATTTTTAAAATTGTGCACTATGATTTGTTCTAAGAAGTTCATTTGACACATTATGGTGACTTTTTCATGCTAATATTATATTCGCATTTCCCGTAAATTATCAGTTAGCCTGATTCTCATGTATGATAATTTGGCATTTTAATAAATTTTCATGGAGAAAAAGAGTAGCATGTTGTAAAGGGCCGTCCATATATGACGTCACACTCTAGGAGCGGGAGTCTGATATAATGTGACGATTGGTGATTTTCGTGTAAAATTCTATATGAAGAAATGTGACGACAGAGGAAAAATTAAGTCGTGTAACGTTATATATATATGGAACCCCCTAAGTAATATTGATGCAGGTTTTCATGATTCATGCAAGACTTGTTATTGTTTTGACAAATACATGTAACTCTTGTATGTTTCGATTCTTTTCTCAATTTTTATATCGGAAATTTGTATTTTTTACACGATTTTTTTGTACGGTTGTCTCTGGAACGTATCCTCGGAGCAAAACGAGAATCAGGTGTATTTATTTCGCTTGTACTATCAATTAAATTATGGAGTATCTGATACCGAAGTGCATTCAAAATTAGTTCAAATATTAATTTCGAGACCAAAATGTAAATTGAATAATGAAATATGTATCCTTTTATCAATATTTATATATATATATATTATAATATGAGTTATATATTATACATTCAATGTGTAAACAATGAACCTACGTTGCCATAAATTTCAATAATAATAATAATAATAATAATATCACCGTTTTTAATATGCATAGCTACTTCTAGTTCATTAACTCTCTTATCTTGGTGATAAAAATTCAAAAAGATAGCGAAAAAATACGTAATTACTTCAAGCAAAGAATAAAAAACAATGCAATATACGAGTAGATAAATATATTATTATGGTGAATTCCCCACTCAAATGGCGCGGGCAATTCGTGGTGAAAAGATAATATGTTTATCAGAATATCTAAGAAAAAAGAAAACACAATTTCTATTACGTTTTCCACAATTTAATAGTAATATTATGGTAAGGACTGGTTTCGCTCAGCGAAAAAACATCAATTGAACTAATGAGAAGCGAAGAGAGCCAACTGATATTTTCGAAGAAATGAGTTATAAGTGTGTCACTTATAATAGTAATGGTGTAACTAAGGTTTTGAGAAAATCAACGTTTTGTAAAATGTTCTTAGGATCAAATAACAACCATTAATAACTGTTTGACAATCAACTTAAGAACTTAAACGTTAGTGTAGTAGTGCAGTCTGTCAGGACACTTCACTCTTATTCGGATATTGGAGGTACTTCACTATTATTCTGAAAAATATCGTTAAATATGCTAATATAAAAACAAAAAACAGTTTTTTAAATAAATTAGGAGTATATATGGAGGTGCACCATCAATAAACTAATGGAATAACATCTTTCGAACGTGTTTGAAGTATAAACTCATTTTTCGTAATTTTGGAGTTACCCATTACTATTCTAAGTGACACAAGTACCATAAAGGTGAAGTGAATTAAGTAAATAAAGGCTGCAAAAGTATTTTATTCTATAAGAAGTTAAATTTCATTAAACTAAAACATTCAATAAACAAGTTTCATCACTTTGTCCACTTGGGGGCTCAACTGAAAATGCTCTTGCGGTGAGAGAAAGTGTGTGATTCGTGATATTATTATTAAAATGTGAAATAAAGAACTATATAATTTAATTGTGTCTTAAAAAAATAATTTTGAAAAGAGTTCAAGGAGTCCATGAATATCCAGATTTTAGATGGGACTAGAAAAGAGGAACGTGGAAATGACAAAAGCAATGCATGAGTCAATCCTGACAATCATTCTAAAAGTTATAAAGCTGCTACTTTAAGTAACGCGCCGTCGTTTCCATTTCAAAGTCATTTTTTTTCGAAATGGAATTAAAACGAGAAAAAACACGTAATTAGTACAGTTATATATTTAATATAAATTACGTGCTTCTTATTATTGTTTTAATTCGATACAGTTGTTTTTTAAACTATTTTCACGCTCTCATCACTGATTGTAAAGCCGTAGAGGGTGGTGGTGGGTAGTAAGATATATATATACGTTTGTTGTGTATTCTCGATATTTAACTTTACGTAGATTACGCAATACTTATCACTACTATACGCTATTAAATAAAGAACTTCTAATCCTATTTCACATATTCATTTCTACAATAGAAAAAAACGCAATTGCTTTGGAAGTTGTGACACTAATTTCATTTTAATTACTAGAATAATATCATAAGTAATTAATAATTGAAATTTCATAGCAAAACAATAAAGCTACGTATTTATGAAAATGCACAACTTATATAGAGGTCTGCATGGATTCGGGCTTGATCGCCCCGTGGATCGGGTTCGGGCGAGTAAATACAATACAGATTCGGGCTCGGGCAAGGTCCGGCTGAGGAGTTTAATTTTCAAAAAGTATTTTGGACTATGCTATGACAGACATAAAGCAATACTATTTATAACTTAACTTATGTACTTTGCATGTGTTATGAATACCGTTGGAAATTTGCAAACAATAATGAATATTATTTGAAAAGTATAAATAAATTTCTATATTGAAAAAAAATCGGGTTTTTTTCGGGCTGAGGTAAAAATAAATCTAGGTTTTGGGTTGGGTTTGGGTAACAAGTATGGTATTGATACTCGGACTCGGGACGGGCAGGGCCTGAAGAGGACGAGTTCGGACCGAGTGATTTTACAAAATTACGGCCCGTGCAGACTTCTAGGTCTATACCTAGAACACCTTACCTAAAATATAAAATAGTAAATTTTCTAGATCTCCACTACTTTTAATACATAATTTATTAGATATTATTCAATAGCAATAAACACTAAAATGAAACTGTCAAATTCGGTTCTGTTGATATCCCGACAAAAAAAAAACAAGAGATTGATTGAGTCGGCAAATTTATTTCACAACACAGTGCTTTTTTTATTGTTGACATTTTAGAAAAAATATTAGCAATTTCTTAATTTATAAAACGTTTTAATCTTATTCGTTTCATTATTTATGGTTTACATCATGCTACTCTTTTTCTACGCAAAAAAATACTAAGCGCCGCAAAAAACAGGACAATTCCCTATGAAATTTAATTGCTAATAGGAAAATACCGAAAAAACAGACATTGGCATCAAGGAAACCGATAATTTATGCGAATTATCAAATATTAGTACGAAAAATCGTCGCTAAATTGGTCTATAGAGTGATAATAAAACGAACCATTTGACAACATAATTATCATGGCGACTTTTTTATAATAGAAAATAAAACACACGTCTTCTTACCGATTCTAAATAAATGTTTTATGAAGATAAAAATATCGTGTACAATGATTACAAAAAACTTTTGCTTTTTAGCTTTCAGTTAATAGTGTTAGCGATAAGCGAAACCTATTTTATTTACTAAATTTGGTTTTTTTACTCTCAATTTATCGTCGCTGCACATTTAATTTGTTCTATGTGAGGTTTTTGGTGAAAATGAGTTATACATGTAGTTCGAAGCGTAAATTTTTTCTTCACATACAAGAACATGTACAGTTTAAAAATAATGGATAATTATGGCGAAATCAAGTATGTACTATGTGAGACATTGTCACATTAAATAATATAAGAGTTATTCAATTTTCCTTTGTGAAAAAAATACGGAAAGTTATTGTTTTCTACTAAAATAATAACTATTGTTTAAAATTATATTATAAGTTAATAATATTAAAATGAATAGTTTAAAAACTGCTACATCTTTCGCTATTTTTTTAAACAGTTTTTTTCGATTATCTCGAAAAATACTTTTAGTCACATATTATGACAAATTAAATATACAGTGAAGTTATGTTATTTAATAATTTTATTGTTTTCTCAATTTTTATTGCGATCCCAATCGCCTGTAATTGTTATTAATATTTTTGTAATACCGGTGTTATTATTTTCAATACCGGTATTTGATATGAAATACCAGTTTTGATAATATATTGACGTCATTTTTTCAGCTTATCAGTTTCAATCTTCCGCCTGACATTCCTTTGAATTTGTTTCCGGTGTGTTTACTTCTCGTTTAAATTTAGTCACATATTCGAACCCTTATTACAGTAATTCTCTCACAAAATATTTTAAACTAATAAATAGTTTTGCCGTCCATCATGTCAAAAATCATGGCATTTTAACAGAATATTTGCCCGTACTTAGTGTTTCTTGTATTCATATATGGATGACTTGATTTGCATTGTTTAACAGCTATGGAAAAAATCTAACCCTCTTTTTAAGATGTGAGCAGTATTGGAATTACAATAAATTGAGTAAACAAACTGTCAATACGTTAACAAGTTGCTCGCTTAATCTCAGAGCTATTCATGATATTCCGGAGAAGGGGAGAATTCTAATGTACTTATATTATGGATCAATACGCCATATATATCGTAAAATAATTAATTCCATATACGATGACAAATAAATTTGTGTTAATATAAAACACACGTCGTTCACAACAAACTGAGCTAACTGAACAAACGAATGAACACTGGATTGAATTAGTAAATGATGGTACAGATTAATAAATATCAGGATGTTCTTTGCAAAACTGTGCACAATTACGGTAAAGGGAAAAATGTGCACGAGTGAAATATAAATGAGAATCGTTCGAAGTATCGTTCATAAAAATATTGCGTTGAACATCTCGAAGCAATATTATATCAAACGTCAGTGTGTTTAAACGTTGTTGAACTACAGTCAAAAAACGGCTAGGTCTCTTCTATTATGCACCCGAAATAAATGTATTTTACGATAAATTTCAAAAGCAAATGGAAATGTACAAAATCTCAATAATTCAAATTTGATATTTAAATTCCATCAAGCACCCTCAGTCGACATCTTAAATTTCAAAAGGCAACAAAGCCTTGTAAACATTTCATAACACATTTAAACCATCTACAGAAATTACAGTTAGGTACTGATTTGATATGAAAATATATTTTTTTCTTAATTTAACAAAAAGTTCTCCGACCCAAGTCAAATTTAACAAAGGGCTCAAGCGAGCTTTTCCGAGCCCCGTCCAGCCTATCCCTGATTTTATTCATATATGTAGTTAACATTGCCTGACACAAACGACGCAAAATCTCTAACCTAGGACACTAATATATTTATTTGCGGTTGGGATTTGAGATTAAACTAGTTATTACTAAATTATGACACAACTTGATCTACTAATATTACTAAATTTATCGCCATGTAAGTGTTGGGCTATTTGCATAAAGTGCAGCTAAAAAAATGTAGTTGAAATTATTTATGACATGCTTTGAATTAAATCTTTATAATCGAGGATGATGCATCTTAATGACCTAGTTAATGTATGTGCGTTATTAAATTGGTTATACAACATACCTGTTTACTAATTTAAGATAATGCGTTATCAAAGTGAACCTGTTTTTATTAATAGCACCATTTTACCGCCCCTTGTACACCTCCGCTTATGTGTGATGTATCAATTACACCCATAACTTGAGACGTCTCTGCACATTTTTTTTTTTGTTTTAAATTTCTCTAATAATAATTAATCATTCCATGTTTTTGGTTGCAATTATTATACCATTTCTTTCGTGAACAAACCAACAACGAATTATTTTAATTTATTTCAGGTCTGGACAAACTACAGCACGCGGGCCACACGCGGTCCAAATCGTATTTTATTTTAGCTCATTTGTTTCATTAAATCGTTGATTATTATTAGAAAAGAGCATTTTAAAAGATTAAAAATATTGTATACCTAAAAATAGTATCTCTCTTGCGGCCCATCGTTAATTTTGAATTTATAATTGTTTATTTAATATATATACATTCCAAAAATTATAAGTTTAAAGATTTTGCAATGCAAAAAACGTTTAAAACAATGTAAAAAAAACAGTAAACATTGAAAATTGGCAAGGAATTCAGCCTAGTAAGCTCAGACGAAATCTACTTTAATACATTAAAAAATACTGCTCGTTTGAACTCACTCACGTCCACGCAGAATATGTCAACATTCAAAGCTACCAATGTGGTCATTCAGCCAAAAAGTTTACCCAGGCCTGTAATAGCCCATGCCGAATCACTGTCAAATGTTGTAAACCCGGAATAAACAAAACCGCAACAAAAATTATTCATTTTTTCCGACGAAATATAGGAATAAAGTTTTGACGAAAGGATACGCAAGGCGGATGTATTAATGTCTGAGGATTATTGTTTGCGGGTTTAGGTTATGTTCGATTTAATGAATTTAAATTTCATTTACATAGCGAAGTTATTTCGCGTATGAGAATATAATCTCATATGGACATTTAAATTCAACACGAAAGGAAATAAAGGTAAAAGAGTCGATATTGATGACGAAGATAAGTGTTCAGTGGATTAGTTTTAGAAAGATTTCTTAACTTTTTTAAAACCCAATCCCGTAAAGTATACACTAATTAAAACCAGAACCAATCCAATCTTTTTCGATTTCCACTACTTTTTAAATTACAGTAAGCTTATCGGGCAATTACTGTTTTTTCGTTTTAAACACTATTATAAATTTATAGGTCATTCATTTTGCTATATTTGATACTGATTATTTATTAAGAATATCTGTGATTTTGGTTGATTTACAGCAGTGATTCCCAAACTTATTATGTTCATGGACCCCTTCTTAAAGCAAAAACCTGACCGTGAACCCCCAAGTAAAATAACTCTACATAATTGCATAATAGAAAAGTTATAAAATTAATTTTGATGTCTTCAATGGCAAATGGTGAAGTAAAAATAAAACATTTTGATATTTAAAGTATGAGGTTCATTACTGCACTAAATCTACGTTCTACTAAATAGAAAGACGGGAAACCAATTTATTGCTATATATTTCAACTTTCATTATAATGAATATGTGTTATAAATATTTTTGTTTTATTAAACCTTGACGTTATTCACGCACTCCCAAATTATTTTTAATTTGAAACGGATCCCCTTAGCGGCCACAAAGACCCCTAGGGGTCCGTAGGAACCACTTTGAGGATCATTGGTTTACTGGAATCTTTAAACGATTTTCTTAAGAGCTGCGGTATTCGAGTATACATTGGTCGGTGTACTTCAACAATACAGTGCAAAGTCGCTAAAGAAGTTAGAGTCGCTTTGTGAGTAATATGATTGATAATTTTTTTTCTTCTCTAGTGTTACGTTAAAACGTGTTAATACACTATATTTTTTATATACATATAATATATCGCTGTAGAAAGGAAAAAAAGACATAACCCTCAGTTTTTTCAAAATATTTTTTTTCGACAACGTATACATCTTAATACACGTTTACACAATATTTTGTGGGTTATACACAATATTTTGTTTTGTGTGGGTTACGTCCTTTTGCCTTTCTAACGTCAATATTGTAATTGTACACTAAAAGTAATAAAATATTTGTAAAAGTTCTGCTAAGGTATAAATCAATGCTCCATGGAAATCGCATTTTTTTAAAATATTTATTAAATTCATTCACGGATAATCGGGAGTTTACAGTATACCCCATTTTTTGATTTTGTGGGTAAAATGGTTGCAATTATAAGTGTTCCTGCGTTTAATTTGTAGTCAAAAAATAGTTTTCCAGATTGAACGCTACCCGTAGAAAAATTCTTATTTTGAATTATGTGACGTTACAGATTTCCTTATCTAAGGATATAAAAATGTTGACAGTTAAGATTTCAGAATTTTGCATCAATGACGTCGATGATTTCGCTCAGCATTTTTATGTTCCAAAAAACGATAAAATCAGCGTAGATATTTTAAATGTATTTATTTATATTGCGTCGGTTGCTGATTTCAAAATAAGTGATTAAAAATGCATTGCTTGTTACCTACATAACGTAAGTATTATTTTATTAGCTCCTGGTCGGTTGTGAAAGTAAGGTGATGTCGCTAACGATGCTAGCGGCAAAATACCTCTAGTGTTTAAAATGCCAAATTTGATAACTAAATAGCACTTATACAAAAGATATTATGTAAAATTACTAATTTATAACGCTCTTGGTAATCTACTACAGTCGTGTCCAACTCGCGACCATTTAACAATATTATGCAATTCAAAAAAAACCGTATTACTTTCGTCAGTTTTGACACCACGTATATCTGTGAACAACTATTGTCAAAATACGACTCACAAATCTGGTATACACAATGATATAAATATAATAATACAACAACTTCCATTGCTGACTTTGTTTTACCAAAACAAGGTCCAATATTCCGCTAGTTTTACGTACAATAGACTCCCCAATAACACAGTAGAAAGAGGCGAGCTATCTGAAGGTGGGCTATCGCGGCAACGATACTCATAAAAAATTAGACGTATGTGGTGTAGAAGTATTTTAAATTTAATGAAAAACGGTTTGTTGGCAATCATGTTATCGGAGGATCTACTTTTTAACTTTTATTACTTTGTGGATATTCATTTTTATTACAAAATTAAAATTGATATATATGATACTAAATTCAACACCTATTTCAGAAGTATTTTCAGCCGTAAAACATCGCAAGGTTATTTTTTTATATAAAAAATGATTCTAAATTTAAGATTTAATAATTAGAATCACTGTTTACCTTAGAAATAAATTAATTTGCGATATAGTTAATCTGAAAATGTTTCTCAAAGTGGCGAAGCACGTTCCGCATTTAGAAACACGCCCAGTGGAATAACAAAGTGACCTAACATAATTTTATATGTCATTAATTATGGATGGATGGCCAAAGCGTTGACCGCGTAGTCATTTCTAGTCACCCGCCTGTCTGATGCTTCGAAACAAGAATTAATTTCGTCAATTTCATAAGATACAGTACAATTTTTCATGTGATGAACGTCGCATTCAAAATAGCTAATTCTGTTCGTGGAATCAGTCGGCAAAGGCGAAAATTTAGAGCATTACTAGAAGAATGTAAATCTGATCCTTGGAAGTTACTAATGCACACTGATGTAAGGTGGCTTAAAATAGATTCTTGGGTCCTTAACCTGTAATAAAGGAGTTTACGGGCAACAGCTGATAAATCATATCCTCAATTAGAAGATGATAAGTGGGTGGTTGATCTTACTTTTCTCTTTGACATTACAGGAAAACTAAATGAGCTAAATTTGCAACACCAATTAAAGAACAAAACATTGACTGACGTGGTTTGTGTCGTGAATACATTCAAGGTTATTAAAATAACTTGATATTGGTATTATCTAATGTTCATTTTCAATTCAATCTTATTTTTTGCTTTAAATGACTACTTTTAGTGTTACCGTAGACCGCCGCCAATAATTTCAAAAGCAGGTCGTCCGTAGAGGTTTAAAGTTTGACCACCCATGATATCGTAGTTGTTGTGGAAGAAAACACTAAATCGAAAAAATGACATATTGAGTTATTTGTAACAAAATGTTCCTTATTTCAAACTCTACCGTATGACAGAACACACTTATTTTTATAAATTATACTTTTACTTAAAAACAGTTTTGTACAAACAAACAAAATGAAAAACTTATGGCATCTCAAGCATTTGGCAAACTTCAAAGTCCAATTACTAAAAACTAGTATTTTTCAGTTAGTTTCTTCTTCCAGAACAACGATAATATATATATATATATATATATTATGTAATAGGTATGTATCGCTCAAACCAATACCTTTTTATTTAAAATATTTATACAATGATATTACAGCTGTGGTCGTGAATTTGATAATAGGTCCAACACACTACATACAAATTTTGCATCACTTAAAATTTAGATTCTAAATCAGTGGTTCTTAACCGGTGCACCGTGAGCTTGTTGCGAGTGCACCGCGGAAATATTGTTAAAAGGCTGAAAAATTTGCGAAATTTTGAAAACCGAAAAAATGTTTCGCGAGATTATGATAACGGACAAATCGATTTTATCTAATCGATCGCACGTGTTGCCTCGTATCGATATGGTTTTAGAATAACAGTAGAAATAAAAGTAGATATGTTTCCTTCACTTAACGAAAATATTGCCGAGTTAATTATTTCCGCTTTAACAGAATATCTAACTTTATTGGAAGAAAAGATTGTATATAATTTTCCTTCCTTAAATATAGATATCCATTTGCCACGATTGATACATCGAATTGTGAATTTTCATACCAAGAAGAAGAAAAATTGGTCTCCTTGTCAACGAATCGTAATCTAAAAATTTAAATTAATTACTTCTTGTTGTATTGCTGTTGTAAAATCTGTTAAATTTATAAAAGAGTTCATGTTTGCATATTTTTCTTTGTTTTTTACCCGTTTGATTTTAGTGCACCGCCATTTTTTCTTATGACAGAAAGTGCACCGTGATTTCGAAAAAGTTAAGAGCCAACGTGCTAAATCATAAGCCAATTACATTTCGACTTTCAAAACCTAGATTTCGGTATTGGAAAAACCGCCGAAATACCGAGATCCCGGTACTGCAACCCTTAGTTCTGTATGACGATAGATTAAAAACTTCATATTCCTGAGATAAAAAGAGCATTGTTTATTCACGTGTAGAATTCTTGCAATCGTTTTTGTAATTTCAAAATGACGTAGATCCGTACGATACGTGAAAGGGTGTAACGAAAAACAATAACGTATATCGCAAATAATATTACGCGGACAAAAAAAACAATCGACATTTAATAATATATGGATTACATAACAACAATCTTGCGGTGAAATTTTACGGCAAATTTTAATCAGAGCTGTTTACATGCTGGAAAATTAATCTTGAATACCAGAAGTTGTATCAAATCGGTACAGAGCCGATACAGGATATGGGCAACAGTATTATTAATAATACAACCTGCTCTTCTCGGTAAGGATTATGATTTACATACAAAGTATATAAAATCAATAAATCAATATTTTCGATTTGTTCGGCGGTTACTCTGTGGAAAATTTATTTGTAGTAAATTAATAACAATAATGTAATTAGTATTTCTATGGTAATTAGTGCTATTACCATTTGTGTCTTACCCTCTCCTTATGGCGAGTAGAAGGGAATAATCCTACCTCAACCTTCATTTTAAGGTTGAGGATTAGAATCATTATTTACCTTAGAAATAAATAACCTTGCGATATAGTTAGTCTGAAGATGCTTCTTAAAGAAGCGAAACACATGTCACATTTAGTAACACAGTAAGTGGAATAACAAAGTTAGCAACTTCAATTTCATATCAATACATAAATATTTAGATATTCTATGTAACTCCATGTCTAGTTCGTAGTGCTGCAGTTACCGTCGTTGGCTTCGGTCACGGATGTCACGTGTCCGAATCCTAGTACGGACAGATTCATATATTGATTTTTCGATCAATTTACGTATTTGCGTTCATAGGCATGGATGTATGTGATGTCTGAAATTCCCTTCCAAACGTCCGATCCTAACAACGGGGCGTAGCGAGAGTCATTAGCAAACCACTAGTTCTGTCCTAGCCCTATCCTTCAATCCCTAATCTCTTCGAGGTAGGGATAGGTAAGAAAATGGAAGTTAAGCATCTAAGGAACAAGCAGTTATATTAGATAAACTTGTGTTGAAATACATCCATTAGGAGGCCATATGTTATACATTGGAAAGAGACATGGTTTCAAAAAGATGTAATTCTTAAAGGAGGTTCTAGCGCATTGTTGCGTTTGAAGAGGATAGGAAAAAAGGATCAAGTTAGAAAAGGATTTTTAGTTATGCTAATCTTTTTCTCTACGCCCTGTTTTTAGAATCAGATAAAGCCTTTGGATACAAATTCATTAATCGATTAAATATCAATAAATTACGATAGTTGATCGCTTCTAAGGTTTTTTTCCAGAAATGAATATGGTTGGAGGGGGGAAAACAGTGCAGCTATGCAAATTACTTAAGTATATAAATAATTTCCTTTCGGAAATCTGAATCGAGGAACCGAGGATCGAAAAGGAATTTTATAATTTAAGAATCAGAACCGGTTTCGTTCTCTTACAAAGAAGTAGTTGAAAACCGTTGTCGAATTTGCACAAAAAGTGTGTTGTAATTGTTTTCATATATTTTATAGATTATATTACTGTCAATTCTTTGTGAAAAGACACTAAATGAACATGAATTAGTATTTAACACAATAAAACTGTCATGTATTATCATTATTTTATTTAATGACTATTTCAAATGAATTATCGCTCAATGCATAGCCGATTTTCAAAAATTATCATGGAGGTAATTTTCTACAAAAGATGGCATTAAAATATCTGATTTCAGCTCTGTTGAAGTAATAAAATTTTTGTACACTTCTGCTTATCAATATCGCCGAACCGTAAAAGCGAAGGAGGGTTTAATTATTTTATAAATAAAATAAGTAAATTATACCATCGTGGCACATTGGATCGTTAGTATTTTTGTACCCAAGACTACACAAGAACAAAGGAATACAACAGAGATTCACAAAGTATAATTTTTAATTATTTTCATAAGAGAAAAACTATTGCTTCAATTCTACGTATATGACCAATTTACTGTTTTTACTGAACCCAATGTTTTTAATGTTTATATCAATAAATATAAATGAATGTTTGTTTGTCTGTTAGTTTATTTGTTTTTCCCGTATGCGTTCCTATACTATTCATCCGATTGCGTTAAAACTTTAGTGAGTTGATGTGCGTACACCCGCAAAAGTTTCTGAAAAAAAAATTTAAAAAAAAGAATCAAATAGGTACAAAAAGAGACAAATCAGTTCGGCATGACAAGTGGTATTAATTTTTAAATTCCATTTGCCGCTCGTAAGGGGAAGATGTACTGTTGCCGCATATCCCAATGATTGCGACAGATATGCCAGTCGAATTCAAACATTTGCAGTTTCCGGTGCAACTTGTATTTGCAATGACCATCAACAAAGCACAGGGACAATCGTTACAAGTGTGTGCGCTAACACTTACAAAATATAATACATTACTGAATAATAATGTTAAAAGTTCAAGCTTGAAAAAATCACATTTGACCTAGAAATGACAGCCAGATTGACGTATGCAAATTTCACGTCGCTGCTGTTCACCGTTTAGGAATAGTTGTTCGTGACACACAGACAGATTTATACATGTTTTTTTCTCCTATATGGTATAGTTAATACTTGTAGCCGAGTGGTAACGCTTTAGGGCTTTCATCCAATCAGATTACGCGATCAAAGTTTGGAATCTCCGAGTGTATAAAATATTCACATTGATTTTTAATAGATTTTTGTAGACATATGTGGCGTAAAACATCGATGTTAGCGATGTTTTTTTTATCATCCCTCACAGCTTATCCTACCCTGAAAACGGGATTTAGAGGGAGCGATTAAGGGGAAAAAGGGGAAATGTTAAAATATTTACAAACATGAATAAGACCACTGCAAATCTTATAGTTTCACCTCTGGTTGTGTCTTATTTGCCGTACTTCATCATTTAATTTTATGGAAGGGTGTTATCACGTAATGATTGTCGAAATATCTTATTAAAAAACAAAATAAAAAGAGTAATATCTGGCATTCGGATTCTCCTGATATCTTTATCTGTTGACTGGTGAGATATCTACATTTTGTCAATTAAAAAGAAAATAAATTTTATGTAATATATACACGACCCTGCTGGAGATATCAATTAACATTTATAAATAATAACAATTACCGATAACTTTATAAATATTAATATATTCCTGTTAAAGAGTTCAAGAGCATATAAATGCGTGAACGAATCATACCTGAGTCTTATATTATCAGGGAATTTAGCAAATTAACCTTTTTAGTGCCAGGCAAAATTTACTAAGTGGACACTGTTAGGCCAACTTTTTTTAGAATAAAACAAATCACTGAAATTATGAACTAGGCATAAAATGATGTACATTTGTAAACATTTAGTAAATCAACACGTTTCTCGAGATTTTCATACTAAAATGATAAATACTGTTTCAAAAATTTAAGTCACTTTACCGATCTATCACTTTTTACACTCTATAGTTTTCTAACGAATGGTATATTTAAAAGCAAGGGTCCACACATAATCCCACATTAAATTGTTTGAATGTTTACCTTATGTGCTAACGAATTTGTGGCTGTTACAAACGTCAAGCTGCAACACTTATCAAGATTGCAGATTACGTCGATAATATCGTTATTTGATCTGAAATATAGTAAAAAAATCGCTACTTGTCAGTAGATAGCACTATACAATTTCACACTACAAATTTCAAAATAAATACTGGAAGGCTTGCTATGAAAATGATCAGAACTCGTCGATGGTCTGAAGTTGCATACAGGTTTTGGCGATTTAACTCTCTTGGCACTCTAGAGGTTAATTTATATTCAGTTGAACCTTGACATATCGTTCCTATCTTTTTTCGCAATGGCTGTTCGCAATCCATTTTTATATGAAAAAGCCTATTAATTTCGTGTGACCAAATATATTAATTTATTACGTTTTTTTAATTCGAGCACACTTTAATTGAGCAAGATGCGACCAAGGTTTGTAATATATATTTTTGTCGCAAGTTGCGGCTTGAGCATGTTTTGAGAATGCCACTATAGAGTGTGACAACATACCATTTTAAGTTAACCACTCGGATGCCGCTGTCGTGGTTATCACCTACTCACTTTACAACGCTACTACACTAATAATCTGCATGCTGTAAAAAGCGGGGATCGAGGGAGTCGCATCGCCTTGCGTTTGCCTATATTCACGGTGCTGATTAAGAAAAAGAAATATACTATAGAGAAGTGTAATGAATTTCCTTTATTTAAAGAAAAACACATTTCATTTCCATGATACGCAAAACTATTAATGCTATTCGCGTCCCTGCAGTAATATGTTGTCATTAAATAGTTCATTGAAAAATATTGATCGAAAATTATATGGCCATCTAATTATTAACTTGTACAATATGAGCGCTGCAGAGCTTTTTGCTAATTGGCCAGCTCTTATTGTTGGTTAAGAAAAATAACGTTAATTTTCAATTATCGAATCATAAATACATCAAATGACTTTGACAGTTAAACCGAAATAACTTTATCAATCAAATCTTTAAATACGTTTCAAATCTATTTAAATAATGTAATGTTGACCTAGTGTCTTAAATTGAATTTGAAAAAGACTTTGAAGAGAGACTATTTTGTTTTGTTCATACCAATACCCATCATAATTATAATGGATATTCTCAACAGTGTTCTATCATATTGACGTTTAGTTGTCAAACTGCAAAAATAATATTCCTTCATTACTTATTTCATAAATATTTTGAGTCTGACTGGTAACAAAAATGGTTTCCAACGTAATTATTTATGTCAAGTCAAGCACGAAACCAGATAAAACTTTCAATCACTTTAATTTCAACCGTATTGGACAAGTTTGTCGAATAATATAACGGTACGCTCAATGTAACATGACTGGTCAAAAGTGTCCAATCTCCAGTTCGTAAGGCATATTCTTATAGTGTACACGCTCATTATCTATGGTTTATACTTTATACCTAACTATGTGGAGATATAAATAAATTCAAGGTGTACTTTCACAACTCGGAATTCTTTTTAGGTTAAACTCATAACCCGTTTTGACAAGACAATAAAAACGAACACAGGTATATATATTATAAACTGAGGCATTTAAAAGCTGGTATTTTGATTGTTTGGTAACTGACGCGTTACGAAATGACAGGTCAGTTATTAACCATTAATCTACAATGATAACGAATCCAAACAAACAAAAAATAGCACGCCGCTGCTGGTGTGGGCAATGTGCGCTTTTGCGTTAGGGGAAGGCGAACATTTCGAAAATAAAAATCGATCAATAACTATCTCTATGGGTATCGGAGATGGATTCTGGCTTGAAGTAAGAAAAATATTAAACCAATAACCATACAACTCCTTACCCAGTGTAAAGGTTTTACAGTTCAGTGTTGAGTGTATGAAAGTCTTGCTGAATGCCACTGTGGCACAGTACCTAACTCAAAATTGTCTTAGTTTGCGGTATTTGATTCAGTTCTCGGTTGAGCCAAAAATCATATCTTTTGATATGCGGAAGCCACCCCACAATCCTTTGAAGGTTTTTTGAACTAGAATTTCAAACAACCGATGATCAGCAACATTTTAACTATCACATTTGAAAACCCTTGTATCTTGGACATATATAACAAGTTACGTCACTGATGGAAACGTATGGGAAAAAACCGTCGAGGATCATTTTTATAAATAAAAAAAAAACTATCTACTTATTTCATATAAGGGAGGCAAGGGGAAGTATTAAGCGCAATGTCTAGAATCTAGAAAGATTATAATATTAACACTATTAACCATTGAAAGTGCCCGAAGAATTGCAAAATCAAAAAAATGTGTATTGTTATGATAATTAAGAAATATAGGTAGGCACATTGCTTATAAATATATGCTATTGGGAAACTTCACCACATACAAACGGAAGTAAGTATATTCTATATCTTATCAGATAATTGTCTAATTTATTGACAGTTGGAATTAGCCGTAATACTATTTATAAGTACGCTGTAAAAAGTCCAAGCATAAATAAAACAGAAGGACAATAAACACCAGCACGGTGTAATTTTAATTATCTCCTTTTAAATAAAGAATAGAGCATATACAATAATATGTTCCATAAATCAGTGAATAGGTAGTTATCTCCCCGCTATAATTTGTATGTGAGTTAATTATAAATGAAAATGGATTGTCCAAACAAATGATGAATGAAGATGAAAAAATCTCATTAGAAATCTCCAAGGTCGATTGTAGTTTGAAAATGAAAGGAATTGTTACTTTCCTTTTCGATTATTGAAAATGAAAAGGCATGTTTTAATAATTAGGTAGGATTATAGTAATGCATAATTTATATTTATTCATAAATAAGCTGTATAGAAAACATAAAATGCCACGAGTATCGGTTTTGTATACGCAAGTTTATGAGTACTAACAATATAAAAATAAAGGTAACCTAACATCATTGATATGACATTCCATTTTTTAAATAATACTAATTATAAGTATGTACATATAATAATTGATAACAATGTATCAAAACATAATTAACTTTTAAGCGATAGGTACCTACTTAGCTACAGATAAAAATATTCAGTAGACTGTAGAGGTGAGAGAAACAAATAATAATGTCGCTTGCGGTATTTAGAAAAAAAAAATTTGAGTAAGCAATGAATTTGACGTAAATAATTGATGGTAGGTACATCGCAGAAAGATCGATATTAGCATTCTCTGTTCAAAATAATTTTGCGTTTAAAATCGAAATTATTTGGATAATAAATGTGACAATTGAAAATAATTTGAAAAAAATAAATAATAAACAAGGTAATATAATTGTCCAATAAATGGTATTATGTAGGGCTATATACGGATATTAAATAATATATATTAATATTAGTATTATGCAATCAAAATTATTTGGCATGCTACACGGGTAACTGCATACTTTCTATTCTTTCTAATCAACTACCTATTAATTTGTTGTAAGATCCATTCGCAAGTTTTCAGACTGATTTAATATCTGATGATATCATTATGGGTCGTTTCTAAAAGTTGAAAATATAATATTATATAGCAAAACAACACCATACATGTATTAAACAATGTTTATTAGAATAAAATATGTATTTAAACAAATGTGGTGGTTATTAGTCTGCATAAAGATAATGAAAACGATTATTTTTAATGTATTTATGATTGAAAATAATTTACATAAAACTGTGCAGCCATCTAAATAATTTGAAAAACTTTCTACTCGTAACATGATATTTAGGCATTCGATTATAATTTGTAACTTGTTTCAAAAATATAATAATCTTTATCTATCGATGTAAGTTTACATGGTGAAAAATTCCCCCTCTCTCTTTTTGAAACATATCATAAATAATGCTGTCTTAGTAACAGAAGAAACTCTTTTTCACTTCGTTGTCTATTATGTGGTTCTCATAATAAAATATTTAAACTAGTAGGTTATATCGAAACAACGGAGAATTTCAAACCGGATGTAACAAAGTGGTACAGAAATTCAAGTGACATTCATTGGCACGACACGTAGGTATAAAAGTTAATAAAACACGGACACTCTGAAGGCCTTGTCTCAGAAAAACTCTGTTACATTTATAAACAAAACGTGTAATTTACCTGAAGTAATCGAGTCTCCCCGGCCCTCATGTGGAATCAAAAAATACACTTCTCCAGTCGAACACTTTATTTATTAATTGTCTAGTTTTGGTTGGGTAATTAATTTTATTATCGCGAATCAATAACGAGCACTTTTACGAAAATATAATAATTTTATTTTCTAATGTTTTAGATTGTCATTAGCATCACTGAATAATTGTTATTTTAAATTATTCTTACTATTTGTACTTTCTGAGATGATTATACAGTCATAAATTGTTTTCATTTTAGACTTATTATACATTATCATTATTATACGTCTTGTTTACGTAGTTGAACGATTTTATCAATTACTGTTAAAACTTCTAATAGGAATTTCCCGTCTTGTGAAATATTTTTCTTTTATTGTTTTCTTTTTGAGCTGCGAATTTCGTACACGTCGCCAAAAATCGTTCTTTAATCACATTTCGATAACAACCAAACAACTTGTTGATTTTGACAGGCAATTATGTATTTTTGTATAGCGTACAACCTTTACTACAAATGGCCACGCAGCGACTGAAAATTGACAGCTCGCTGAGTTGGCGAATCCCCTCTCTAGAGCTCACTTCACTTTTATAAAACGATATGAAGCTATTATTACATTATTTCTCGATCCCGGACAATATCAATTTAATGATTATCGAACATTATTTTGATAATGTAAACATTATCAATTAATAATTAACGGCATATCTCCCAAATATTCCGTCAAAAGAAACACTCGATTGAATCTTATTGGAATCTAATTGGTGCGTAAAGCATGGCACTCTGCCGTGGGTATTTTAGTTATTGAATAATAATTATTTCTGTTGATTATATTATTATCATCGGTGGGTTGGAAGGGGCTAGGTGGAAATCGGCCATATCGCAATAAAATAAATTAATAAGTCTGTTTAAATATTAATAATATATATTTTATTGCTGTCCCACCCAAACAAAGTGTAGCTTGAAATGTAATAGATTACAAAATTACTTTCTTTAAAACTTTACTCGCAAGGATATTATATAGTGTAACTATCAAACGATTTTCCTAGAATCGAGGAAACTTATATTTTATGCAAGAGCACTATAGTTTTTAGCTTAACACCTATAATTTCTTTGTTTTTTTTATATCTTGCATTGTTTTCATAGAAAAATAAAAACATAATTTTACAAATTTAATATTGTTTACTATTTATCCTTGTTGGAAATAAAAGGATCTTCTGCGACTATCGTATTATGCTTACAAGTCTATAGGGAGAAAACCTGATATAAGTTAAACAAATTATCGAATGTGCGTTCTTTTGTTAATTTGTTATATTTATCAAATTTTCTTTAGATTAACAATACTATTGTGTGAATCGATTCATTGGAGTAAATTAAAAATATATAATGAATATTTTTAACTTTAACTAGGTCGTTGTCGATGCACGTACGGTTTGAAATCATTACTCCAGAAATAAATATACTTAAGCGCTGGTTCTGATCCCTAACACCCCATCCAATTCGGCTTTAGTCTACATCAGCGTTTACCAAAGTGTGATATATTTACCCCTAGATTAGTGGTTCCCAAAGTGTTCCTACGGACCACCAGGGGTCCTTGTGACCGCTGAAAAGGTCTGTGGCAAACTAAAAATAATTTGGGGGTGCGTGGACAACGTCAGGTGGTCCGCGAAACAATTTCGTTATTATGAAAGTTGAAATAAAATGGCAATAAATTAATTGATAGTGATTTGTTGGATGCAGGATCCTTTTGCAAGCAGACCCACAAACTCAAATGAATATATACTAATACAGGAGCAATTTATTGAATTATGCACAAATGAGGACGGGAAACTAATGTTTGAACAAGAATACCACAAATTCTGGTTACAAAAACAAATACCAATATTATATCCTGCATTATAGGTGACTGTAAAGAGGCTGTTGATTGCTTTCCCGTCTTCCTATTTAGTAGAACGTGGATTTGGTGCAGTTATGAACCTCATCATGTATTAAATATCAAAATGTTTTATTTTTACATCACCATTTATCATTCAAGATATCAATATTAAATTTACATTGTGTCTATTATGCAGTTATGTAGAGCTATCTTACTTGGCGGTTCATGGTCAGGTTTTTGCTTTAAGAAGGGGTCAATCGGCATAATAGTTTTGGGAACCACGGCTCTAGAGGTAAGCGAAGGGATTTCAAGAGGTGCGTGGCGCTAGATAATACATACAATCAAACATGGCAGTGATTTCAAAAATCGCGGATATCGGATATAGACTCGTTAGTGTCGCATCACTTGCAGTTCCATCTTTAGCGTTTGACAAGCTATCTTTATAACTAATAAGTCGGTGCGTAGTTACATGATACATGATAAATATGTTTGTTATTATAGAATGTTTATATCTGTTTACATCTATAATTAAAATTAACATGTAGGTACTTTTAAATGTTTTGATACTTTTTCATTACTTTTAGTACTTTTAAATGTTTCAACAACACATTCTGCGTAAATGCGATTTTTATAAGCATTTTTTAGTGAAGTATCGTTAGGCGCATTTGGCTTTTGGCTAAGAAAACAGCTTTTAAATTTTAAAATGTTATGCATTTTGCCAAAAATTCTCCTCCACACCAACCACTAAGAGTACACCTGTAACACATCCCTCTCAAAAGGGGGACATGGTGATTCTTAATCTGGTAAACACAGGTAGAGTATTTATACGCTTTATAACTTGTCACTTTTTACTATACTGATACGCTTCAGAGCGTTTCAGTGTGTAAGTATGTAATATGTATGGATCCCGTGATCCTAGATCCTAGAGCCGGAGTGCAAAGTTATAAAGTGGCAACTTTGTACTGGACTGCTTATTTCCTCAGATGTAATTTATTGTATCTTTTTGTATTTTATATTTTTTGACGTGTGGTCGCTTTTTTCCATTTTCATCGATTCAGAGGTCGGTTGAAGAATAATATTTACCAGTTATGAATTGATGATCCATAATTTGACATTTTATTAGACTATACCAGCACTTCAAACGTGGAAAACCTCATTTTCGTCAATCTATTGCCGTCAATAGAGCGTTTGTCTTTCGAATGTAAAGTTGCCACTTAATAATTTTGCACTCCGGCTCTAGGATCATGGGATCCGTACATACTTACACATTGACCCGCTCTGTATATTATACAAAAAGCGTACCAATGTTGTAAAAAGTGCAAAGTTATAAAGCATAATATTTATACTCTACATGTATCTATATACAATATATAAAAATTAATGTTTGTTTGTTTGTCCCTTATGCGTTCCTTTACCACTCATCCGATTTCGATGAAACTTTGGTGAGTTGTGCTTACACCCATGAAGGTCTGAAAAAAAAGAATCAAATACGTACAAACAACGACATCTCGGAAAACATTATGATTTATTCGTATGCGCACCAGATGGAATAAAATATTGTGTATCAAAAGCACTTCAATAAACAGAATTAAAACACAAACACTTTCTTTCTTTGAGAGGCATTGCAACGCATGCCGGGTACTCAGAAGTTTATTATAAAATTATGCAATGCGAAATTGTTTTTGTAAACCATATCTGTTCCCAATGTGGAGCATATTGATTTCGAAAGGAACTTCTCAACGGATGTTTTTTTTTCTTAAAATAGCTACCTGCTATTCATTATAGAAGAATGGGGCTATAAAAGGAATAGTATTTACCTAATCGCTCTCCCTAAGCCCAGTTTTTAGGATTGGATGGATGAAAGAGATATTTAAACATCACTGAAAAATCAATATGCCATAAATGTGTTCGCTTGGGGACTCGAACCCGTGGATACCGTAACGGAAGTAAACGAGCTGTGACTAATAGTCGACTACTGGATCGTTAAATAAAATTGAAGCTACATCATTGCTTCATCTGTGTCCTAAGTTAGTTCGCATATGACATGTGCAATCTGCAACATACGTTATCGCCTTTCGTAAAAGCGCGTATTGCTTATTGACGTGCACTGACACAGGCAACGTGATGTCAATTTAAAACCCATGCTTTCATGAATGGGTGCATCACCACGTTGAATATTGCATTTGCTATGTGCGACCAGGTTCAATAAGCCAGGTCGCACACAGCGAATGTAATTTTCGACAATACGATATCGTCTGTCGTGAAAGCATGTGTGGCGTTATCTTTGCTACCCAATATCTTGTTGCGTGGTCAGCAATTTTATATAAAGTAACAATTGCTTTCATGAAAGGTGTTATCGTTTGTTTAATTGTAAGTATTTATAGGTCGATAATTTTACATAAAAGAAACCTGAAATTGATTAAAATACCTACTCGTATTATTATCTATTTATGTTAATACCGATATTTTTTAATTTCCGACTGCCTTAATCTAGCATATTACGGTGTGTTTCCTTAGTCAAGGGCTTCTCTTCCTTTTTTAATGTATTACGTATCAGTGATTCTCAAACGAACAAATCACAAAGATAAAATTATCCTTAAATTAACATATAATCTTTAAAGGCTTTCACAGATGCTTCAGAAATCCTGAAGATGCAGCGAGAGCTCGTCGAGTCACTCCTTAAATCTAAAACAATGGGAATTGTGGAACATGTGAAGTCGCAAAAACAACAAAAAGCCTTCCTAAGTATTATAATGAAAGAGTGGAAGTAGTACAAGCAAATTGTGTTTTATTTTTAAAATATAATGCATTTCCACCAAGAATTGACAGTTAACAAAAGTGATTAATGAGGAGTGTTCAAAATTGTGTCTCAATTGAGTGATGGCTGAAATATATCGTAACGAAGCGTGCTCAGGGGTGGGAGCTCAAAAATACCCCAAAACCGTAAGCCGTTATTTATCGGCAATCCGTCTGCGAGTGAAAATATTCATCAAAAGTAAAAAGTACGTTACATCCAATCGCGAAACATTTGTAGATGAGTACACCTATCACTTCAAACTTCCCAGCTGATTTTTTCACATATAAATATTTTGATACTGTTGATTGCATTTGACCTGTAATTTTCAATAGAAAATTCATTATTATTATATTTTCTGATAGAAATTTGTTTAAAAAATGGTATTTAAATATTATATTAGTGTTATGATTAAACTAAATAGCAATTTTCTAAGTATAATAATTCGTGATATGGCTATGATAAAATTATTAATAAAAAGAAATTATTTGATTCAGTATTTTATGTACCTGCCCGTGTCGTTTGGTCGTATTCACTGACCACAGCAAAGTATCGAGTCCTTTTAAATTATAGAGGATTGCAGATATACTACAATTTATGTCTAGCTTCTATTACCCCATAAGAGCGTTTGACGCGCGCTAGCGGTCTTCAAATCTTAGGGGCCAACAATATTTTTAAATCATTTTTCAACGTATATTTTACGTGGAATTCTAATAAAATCACAGTATTTTTTTGTTTTTCGATAAATAACTAACGCAATATTTTTGAATCTATGCTTTCATTTTCAATTTTGCAACGCCTTTTGTTATCCGAAAAACAGGGCCCCAAAAGTATACTGTGCATGGAGCCTCTCAAGTGCTTAATTCGCCACTGCCTACGCTAAATATTATAATCATAAACGAATGAATAATGTTTCAAATTGTTGCCCGCGAATTGTATACTTAACGTAACGTGTTGCCTATGGTGTGAACTATTGAATTGGACAAGATTTTATCTGCGTATACTATTGTATGGAAACAGATGATAGTTATTGAAAACAACAAAAACAATCCCCACTTTCAATGCGATTCAGACTGATTATCGAAAATTGTATTACCTATAGTGAATAATTATTTTTACACTCGTTTGCCATATTGCGTCTAACCATAGACAGTATACATAGAGTGGCAACAGAACGTTCGTCGCGCCAAATATTTGTTCAAAACTATTAGACGGGAAACGTCAAAAAGTTTAGTATGTGTTGTCACAATTAACATTGCTACTGAATATATACCTAACATTTGCCTTAGAAATCTGAAAAAGACGTCATTCTAAATAATGGAGGGAATTATAGAGAGTTTAGATGGTCTTAGGGAACATTTGACATGTTCAATTTGTCAAGAACTGTGCAGCGAGTCTTCGCACTTTTTAAAATGCCGTCATCACTTTTGTTCGAAACACATCAGTAAGTCTTTGTCGTGTTTGAAATGTGCCGATACATTTAATAGTGAATTTGTGAAGTCTGTATGTACCGATGATATGGTTTCCGCCTACAATCAACTGCAAGATATCTTCGCCACTTTTAAACCAGCCTTCGAAGAAATTACATCGCAAACAACGAATATTGAATGCTCTCTAAAGAATAATGCCATCCCGAAAAGATCGATTAGACCTGTCAGATCGAGGGTTAACACTCGTTCTATATCGCCTCCGACTAAATCGTCAGCGAAAAAACAAATAGCCTCCAGTATACCGATGAAAAATGACGCAATTGAAAATAAGAAAAATAAAAATGAAGATACGAAAAAACCACTCAGGCGGTTGAGATCTGGCGATGGCACTTCGAAGGATATCATTACACCTTCAAATCCTACCAATATCGATGAGAAGAATGTAGCGAAAACGACATCTAAATTTGACGATAAATTAAACAAATCATCTACCAATAAAAAGTCGAAAGAAACTAAGAAAGAAGCTGCTAATGCTGCGAAAAACAGTAAAAATACAATTGGTAGTATCGATTTTGATACTGAAATAGACGAGGAATTTATTAAAAATTCTAATGCTAAAGTGACTGTTAGGGAAAAATCAATTAAAACCAAATTCATTGATAAAATCACATGTGACAAAGCGATTCCTGAAATATCTCAAAACGCACTTGAAAAATATAGCCAAGAGAAAAAGAACCGTAAAGGCGAAACCGCTCTCCATTCGGCTTGCGTCAATTGTAATATCACAGCTGTAAAAGAGTTGCTTTTGGCAGGAGCGAATCCAAATACAAAGGATAATGCAGGATGGACGCCACTTCATGAAGTGGTGTTTAATAATAGACTGGACATCGCTGAAGTTTTACTGCAGTTTAACGCTTTGACAGATGTCCCCGGACCTGAAAATGAAACGCCTTTACACCAAGCAGTGAGGAATAATTTTCTGTCGATCGCTGAGTTGCTGGTACGTCACGGGGCTAATATAGAAGCAAAAAATAAACACGGAGAAACACCCACAAAAAATGAAGAACTAAGGAAACGGTTCAACAGTATACAAATTAACATTTCGGCATCTCAAATGAATAATATTCATTTTTCTCTTCACTTGGTACGGTCGGAAATGGAGAACATAATCATGTACCTATCAAATGTCGAGAAATCTTTAGCGACATCCGTGCAGAAATTATCGGTTACCAATCCCGGACTGAAAATAGAAAAGAGGCTTGCTAAATCAACGCATGTTTTAGTTGAAACCCAGGTTAATGAAGTCTGTCTTTTAAGTAAGGATATTTTATACGCATCGGTTACTGGTAAATGGATTGTTTCACGAGATTGGACTGATGATTTAAAAATAGACACTATTGAAAATTACGTCATCAATGTTTTGGAGGGGACGTCTAACGGCGTGGAATTGTCACGATTGAATCGTTACAGGCAGCTACCGGGCCTCTTCGACGGTTGTCACTTCTTTTTCGTTGGCTTAGATTCGCCGTATGAAATAAGCACCACCTTAAAAGTGGATAAGAATTATCTCATCGGCCTGGTGGAAGCCGGAGGGGGCATCGTTTTAAAGCGTGAGCCTAGGCCTGAATCTATTCCTGAAAAAGAGAAAGTTATCCCCTATCACGCTGGAAAGAATAGCGCTCTAAAGACTTGCGCTCATTATATTATATACAAAAATAAACCCTCTTTGGCTTACAATATGGCACATATAAAATCTCTGCCGTTAGGTTGGCTTATAGATTGTATCAGACGTTTTACTCTGGTTGATCCATCGTAATTCAAATCGGTAAAATATTCTCTTTACAAAATGTAGTCTTTTACAAATTTGATTTTTATTATCCCTACCTTTGTTCGTCAACTAAACTTGTGTGGAACCTGCAAAGCGAGCACCGTTTTCTGGCTAAATAATTTCTATATTGACTACAGAATAATTTAATCTTACCGGACACCTTTTGCGTTACTCAGTTTTAGGTTGGCCAGCAAATGGCATTCATATCTCGTCACCTGATTCAAAAAAGCGTAACTTTATTTTTATATTAATCGTTGTTAAATATTTTTATATCTAAATATATAAAATAAAACCCACACTTGATTATTTAACTGTTTCTATTTTGTACAATTGCTATCTTAATTATATAATCACTAGTATTTATTACCTGGCTTCGTCCGGGATAGATTCAAACTATTTTTTTATTCATTACGCGTACATACCACGCTTACTTTCTACCAAATCACAAACATGTAACTCTATTTTAATACTCTACAAATAGAATAGGTAGGTGTACTGCCAGGCTTCAACCTGATTGTATTGTACTTCCAAATGCAGTCACCAGAAATACAAATATTAGCATCTGCTTTATTAAGTCACTAAGGTTAAGTCATTTAGATGTTGATGTTATTTTGGTCATAGCTAATGTTGAAAGTTAGAAGTAGAAAATATCACCTTGGGCCATCATACCTCATACCATACCCATAAAATATAGTACAACAATTAATAATAATGTTAAAAGTGGAAAGTAACTCAGTTGACTTAGAAACGACATGTGTAAACGTAATTTATTTATCATTATTCTATAGCTATTTTTATGCCCATCATCACAATTAAATTATAAGAATTTGTTTGTTGCCATTTATTTATTGTTAATTACGGACATCCTCTATATTGTAAATAAAAATAATAAATCTAAAATTGTACCTAGGGACTGTAATGGCGATTTTACCGAAACCTGGAATCTGCTATTTCGCCCACTTTTACTACGCAAAATATTGGTATTTCAACATATTACGGATTATTCAATGACTAGTCGTCCAATAAGTGTTTAATCCGAGAAGACTTTGTAATGATTCTTATTTCCACAGATCCAATCAAGACACTACTAGTATTTTGAAGATTATATTTTGATTCAAAGAATTAATAAATTTACAGTATATATCTGCCTTTCAGTATCGATTTATTCGACTGTAAGTATTTAATACAAAATACAATTGCAATTCTTAGTTGTAACTGTAAAATGGTTAGAATGATATACTATTAAAAAAAAATACAGTTTAACTCCAATCTATCTTTCTCGCATCCGTCATTTTCCCGCATGTATCATTCTTAATATTTCCAACGAAATATCTATAAGAACAATGTTAAATAATTTCGGATTCATTGTTCACCGATCTATCGTTTCTACATTTTAGTCCCATCAATTATATTACCCTGATTGATTGTTTTTGTTGAACATTTGTCATCTTGCTCAGAAGTATGCACAACTCGCCGCTATTGTTATCTCAACACAAATTTTATCCCAAACTTTGGTTTTTCTCAAACATTTGTCATCCCACTCATATGCACTTGCAACCCCATTCAACCACTATGGTAAACAATCAAATAAGTATGTTTGTCAAATTTTATAATGAATATAAACAAATAAATCGACTGTGTTTTGGCCAATTGATGTAACTCTCAAAAAATACAAAAATGAGTTAATGATTGGATCTCATTTTAAAGATGACAGAGCAGGTCTCGGCCGGACGATGTAAATTATGAAAATAAATTGACCACTTTTTGGAAGGGAAACATTATTTTACATTGGTTTTAGGTTAAAATATTCTGACCCGACCACTTGATGTAAGTCACTATTATATCGACATTCCCTACGTTTAATCCCGTATCTTCAAACATGAGAATTTACAGGAGTGCATTTCAAAGATTCATAACACAACTCGCCATATAATGTTTTCGATTAAAAGCAGTTTTTACTCTTTTGAACAATTTCAATTTTGAGGGTTACATCAATTGCCCAAAACACTGTCCATATATTACATATATTATTGAAATTACATTGTGAAATTGCATATTGCTGTGACAACCTTTTTGTAAATACCCTCGTGAAATTTTTCATGAAGTACCTATGTATGTAAAATTTTTCACTGGGTTAATTTTGTTTATGTAACAATACTATTACATTTTTATAAAATATTATATTATACATACTGTTGCCAGTATGAGATTAAGAATATTAATTTAATTTTGTTTTAAATGTTTTCATTTTAATATTTTTATTAATAAAAAAATAAATCTTTCATTGAATTTTTTCTGTACCGAGTATAACGTAGACGTGGGACAGCGGTGAAGAACCCGTGACATTGAAGGGTATTAAGTGTGGCCTTTGAGACTATCTATCCCCAACCAGTGTCTTTGCTTCCTCCCAAGTCATCCCAATGTCATGGCCAGCTAGTCATCCGAAGAGACAGATCTATCCAGTTGGAAGAAGAGGCAGGCGGATTTCAGGCTCCCCTGAGGCATCCACAGCACAAATTAAATCATACACATGTTAAAAAAGATAGATATCAATAGATTCTAGCTAATGCCATGAAATTAATATATTCTATAAAATAAAATAACAACAGAAGCATAATAGAAAGTGTGGACTGCCTAATCGACTCATAGATTTAGATAAATACTAGAAAACAGTGTCATTTTTCCAAGAAATATAACTGCTGTTCATCTGATGCAGACAACACTTCAGGAGACACATAATCCAAACTAATTCTGTCACCGTTGATCAGTGTTTCATTCTCTATCAGCCATGACAGTTTTTTATCCATCTCGTTGAAGTGTACGGCCATCCCGTCAGGTTCCCGGAAGAGTCGTAACTTTAGCGCTTTTGCCTCATTATTTTCATTTTTAATTGAGCAGATTCTTGACATTGAGTCGATTGCCCGGCCCAGGGACCATTCATTAGACACATAAACTGATGTATTCAATGTATCATCATATTTACAATTGCTACCGTCTTTCGGAGTACAGACTAGAGTTTTATTAGCATTGTCCATTGGTTTTCGAACAGAAAAATAAATTCTATTCACAGTTGGAACTGACGGTTCTCCCTTTGCTTTAGATTTTACTTTCATGAGTTGAATTTTGAAGGCAGTTTTGGACTTTTCGGAATTCTTCTGTGAGTTTCTTAAGTTTTTGGTAATCTAAAAATATTAAAGAATATTTAAGTTTATTAAGAAGAATCACATTGCCTGAAATGAAATAAATTAACAAAAAAACTCCTGTTTTTTGGGATGAATTCTAAAAACAAAAAATTGCTATTTGGATGGATATTTTAAATATTGTAATTTTACAAAATATACTCAGTGTGTGTAAGTAAATCAGATCCAAATGAAGAGAAAACACATCACATGCACGCATTTACCGAGATTGAGAGTGACCAAAATAAATTTATTAACTAAGCTCTTCTATGAAATTTAAAATTGATAACTTTGATATACCACTTGTCTAATTAACTTAGAGAATCATTATCAGACTGAATGTGTGGTAAAAATTTAGGTTCGGAGGATATTTTACTGGAGACCACGTGAATAGAGAGCAAGGACATGAATTTTCAAATAAAAAATGATCGGTTACAATTAAATTATATTTGCTGAAGAATCTTTCAACATCCAACACTTTACCGGACATCATATTGATCTGATAGCAGCACAAGCAAACCCTTCATATTTTATTTCTGTGACTATTAGTAACTGCAATTTTATCCAGTTTTGATATTAGTTAAAAGTTGTTTGAAAAATCTTCATACCCTTCTTTACGTTGAGCTTTATAATCAGTCAATAAAATTAATGGCGTAAATAACGGCATAATATTTAATAACAAAGTAGTTTCTTTCACATTAACGTTACATTTTGAACAGGTAACGGATGGATTGAAAAGGACAATCAATGTCTCATTCAATGATGCATATTTTAACATTTCAATGAAATCAGTACAAGATAAAAATATTTTTTCTTAATACAGTATGTACTTCCGGGAATACTTCTCAAAAGAGTGAAACTCGTGTTACGTTTGGTTACAGAACAAGAGGAATAACCAAGGCATTGATTTTGATTCCATATTAACATTTTCACAAAGTAACCACCAAACCATAGGAAGACTCCACTATTGCAATGCTACACCGTTATTATTATATGATAATTATGTTCTTTTCTTACCTCGGCTTCAACTAACGCCTTTGCTTTCTCAAATTGTTTTTTTGGCGCTTCCCATCTAATTTTTTCAGCAAGCAACACTTCAGGATCTATCTCTGGACATTCTCTGAAATATTGTAATGAAAATTATCATTAACTAAGAATTAGATATTAATTTTATTTCAGTAAATTTGTTTATTTAAAATTCTGGTATAAAGACACAGAAGCCATGATTTAATATTATCAATGAGCATTGTTCATTTTTTAAAGAGACTATGACTATAGTTTTCATAGATTGTTTGATGCTGGGGTCGTTGGCTACGATTTTTTTCTTTTGCCATGATTAGAGGAGTGACTCCAAGATTCTCTGACATTATTTCGTCCTTCTAAGTCATGCCAGGGTTCCATTGGCATCCGCAACATATGCCCTAGCCCCGTCCACTGTCGTATTATTAGCGCGGACGTTATAAGGGGCAGCCAGGTCCACTCTTTAATCTCTGAATTTTTAACACCCTGCTCTAAGACGTCACCTAAGCCATCTGTCAGAAAGTAGTTAAGGGAAACCAATAATTTACGCAACATAGGAATATAAAATCAGCATGACATGTCACGATAATATTCGTTTTTAGAAGAATTCATTCACAAGTTTGAAATATGGTGACAAACTTTCGTATAAATATTTCGAAATTCGCATAAATTATCAGTTTCTTTGATATCAATGTATGGTTTTTTGGTATTTTCCTATTTGCAATCAAATTTCCTAATGAATAGATTCTTTTTTGCAGCATTTAGTACATTTTCGAATAGAACAAGATAAGCAAGTTGTACAGCATTTTTACCGAAGCAACCCCTGGTCGGATAGTGGCACTAAGTATGACGTTGAAAATAATTGCATCTCTTTGAAATACCGCAATACAAGCTAACAGTCCTATCTCTATCGTAAACATGACATTCACGTTCCATGCAAATTAAATGGTTTATTATCTACAGAATAATGGTAGTAATTAACATTTACTCACGGATGAAACCTATGTTCTATGCAAAAATGATTATCACATTTTGGACAGGGTAGCTTCAAATAGCTGGCATTTCGACATTTTCCAGAATGACATTTGTATATTTGAGACGTAGAATTAAATTGCGGTTGCTTCGTACGTCCAGAATAATAGCTGCATCCTCCGGATAAACAATGCTCACTGAAGTGGTCTTTGCAATAAAATCCAAGGCACTGACATTTCATAGGGATGAAATCAAGCTGCTTACAACTTGAGTTCATGCATTGTTTACCTAATTCCGGAAATTCCATTTAAATTTTTGTATAATAATGCAATATAAAATATTTAATATACAAGTCCAAATATTGCAATTCACAATGTGTTGACAAATTAAACGTCAAATCGAATGTCAAAAATTTACATTCGTGTTAGTATTGCCATAATACGTACTAACAAATTTTGCTTTTTCATGGTGTCATTACTTTTTTTAAAGCTTCTGATCTTAGCTGTGAAAAAAACACCATGCTAAGTACTCTATTTAGATTAGAAAAAAACATTTTACCTTTATTTGTATAATATTAGCAAGTAAAGTAAAATACTATATGGCTTTAATTTAGTTTTTTTTTATCTTGTCTATGGTTTGGGGGCGAAGTTCAAAATATATTTTTAAAATATTAAAAAATTATGCAAAACAGTAAATATTTGATTTAATCTCGTACGCGGCTTCAAATAATTTACGCCATCTATTGGATATTCGTTGTCACTAAATTAATTATAATTCTTATCAAATCCAATGTTTATCTGTCAAGATACCACCACAAGTCGTTTGAAACTGCTAAAGTTAATATTATATGTGAAACAATATGGCACTATATAAATTTATCCAAGCGTCATTTAGACAAGAATGCAGAATAATAACGACAAATTTGAAGCGTTTTAGAAAATATTCAACTGAAAATCAAGAGGTGAAAGAACTGTTAGTAGAAAAACTTCAAGGTTCACAGGAGGGTATAACTGTTTTGAGTTTTAATAATCCAAAAGTAAAAAATGCTCTTAGTAAATCACTTGTTTATAATATATTAGAAAGAATTAAAGACCTTGAGAATGACCCAACAACACGAATACTGATATTACGAAGCAATGTACCTGGGATCTTTTGTGCAGGTTTGTATAATAACAAATAAATCATTTGAATTTAAACATTTTTATAAACTTATAATCTTTCATCAACAAAAGTTGTTAGATGAACGTTTCGATATTTTCATTCCGCAGTTCTTGTAGAAAAACTTCTGTTGAGACAAGCTGCATTAGGAGTCCATAATTGGGAGTGGGTAGGGTTAAAAAAAAGTTACCCCATATCTGCGTGTTATATTAGATGTCGGCGTCCGTGGCGCAGTTGGTAGCGTTGCTGGCTACGGTTACGGATGTCTCGGGTTCAACTCCCGGTGCGGACGGTTTTCATAGATTGATTTATCAATCGATTTCTATTCGTAGTCTGAGTCCTCCCTCCCACCCATCCCATCCTCACAGGGCGTAGCGAGAGCGATTAGCTAACCACTAGTCCTGTCCTAGCCCTATCCTTCTATCCCTACTCTCTTCGAAAAAATGAGAGGTTGAGCAACTGAGTAACAAGCAGTTCTCGCAGAAAAATTCTGTTAAGATACCTCCATTAAGAGACCATATGCTCCACATTGGGAGCAGACACAGGAAAAAATTTTAGATGAAATTTATTATTTTGCCTATTATTACTTGTATTTTTACTTCAAATAAAAATTCAGATCAATGCTATATCCAACAGTTTTAAGTAATTTGGTTTTTTATTGAATTAAAATTTCATTATTTTTGTCTGCCGCTTCAAACTTTATAGCTCTTATTATTAGTTACCATAAAAAATAGTCAGCATTCAAGGCTAAGCAAGATAAAGAGGTGAATGAAGTTGGAAAGACTTTGACTAAGTTACTCGTGACCATCTCGAGAAGAAAAACATCATGAACACCCATGCCTAAGATCTCAAATAATTGTTAAATTTGAATTTAAAAAAATATTTGATAGTGACCTTGGTGCTTAAGCCCGTTGCTGGATTAAGCTCTTACCACTTAACCACAGAGGCCAACAATATTCTTGTCTGGGTGCCATCTTCATGTTGAAGGCTTGTCAACAAATTGTTATGCAGCATTATCCTGCGCCAGTCGTATAAAATTGTCCATGGATGGTAGGGAATTTTAGACATCACAAACATCCATGCCTACTTATTATAACTGTTATCAATTCGTAATTATTGCTTTAGGTGCAGATCTAAAGGAAAGGCTATCAATGACCAACAATGAGGTTGTGGACTTTGTCAAGACTTTAAGAACGATGACAGCCAATATAGAAAACATTCCCGTTCCTGTGATAGCAGCCTTAGACGGTGCAGCTTTAGGTGGAGGCCTCGAGATAGCTTTGGCGTGCGATATACGAGTAGCCGCAGACTCAGTCAAGTTAGGATTGGTAGAAACAAGATTGGCAATCATTCCAGGTGCTGGAGGAACCCAAAGACTGCCGAGGATTGTGAGCCCATCTTTAGCTAAAGAACTTATCTTCACAGCTAGAGTTTTTACCGGGAAACAAGCCCAAGAAATGGGTAATTAAAATTTGGATAATAGATACGATTCTGCTCAATAGACCTTTACGTCACCTTTCATTTATTTCGCAGATTAAAAACACATTTTCTTTGAGAATTGGGACCATGAAAATCATATCTGCATTTATATATTATCCAATAAAATGTCAAGAATCATTGTTTATTATGTAATATCTAAACGTAATTATAATTCTGCTGAACAATCAGATATAATGTTGATAATTATGTTCAATTTGGTTTTAATTATTTCAGGTGTTGTTAACCATTCTGTACCACAGAATGAAACGAAAAATGCTGCATTTAAGAAAGCAATGGAATTAGCCGAAGAGATGCTGCCAAACGGACCTATCGCTTTGAGAATGGCCAAGCGAGCGGTTGACGAAGGAATCCAAGGTTCTTTGTCAGAAGGATATAAGGTTGAGGAAAAGTGCTACCAAGGAGTTGTCTACACTATGGATAGAATAGAAGGATTAAAGGCATTTGGAGAAAAAAGGAAACCTCAATATGAAGGAAGATAAAAATATCTTGGAAAAACAGTTTTTATGTCAATATGTAATACAGCAATTTATACCAATATGTTAGTCATGTAGTAATTTGAATAAATGTTTCTTGTTTGTGGAAATGAATAAGTGTCATTCTGCTATATATGCTGCTTATAAGAAATAAGATTCTAAACATTCCAATTATGTAAATCAAATATTGTCTCATTCGAACAAGTTTTAAAATCTTAAATCCCATAATAAATATTACGCCACAAAAGGGTGATTTGAACACAATAACTGTTAAATATTCTGATATGAAATGTGTGAATCAAGTAGTATCTTTGCATTTATTAATGTTTTAATTTGCGACTTTTTCCCTAACGCTATTATGCAATAAAAATTTACAATTTAATGACAATGGTGCATCTGATTTATATATTTTTTTTGTTGATATGAAATCTCTCCATGATACCTGTTTTTTTTTAAATCTTAAATAATAAATGTAAGAACAGAGCATCTTGTCAGGCCCAATAAATTTTGTTACATTAGTTGGCCACCGGCAATCTCTACTTTGTTAATGCGTTTGTTTTCCCAACAAAGATTAAGGTTATTCTCAGGTTTTTTAAAATCGGGTATCAGTGTGGTCCTAGACTTATAATATTCTGTCGTCTTTTTATCTTAAATATAAATGTTAAGACACTGTTTACTGTCTGTCAATTTGAGTCCATTTGTGTGCTCGAATGCCTGAAGATGCCGAAAGGCGAAACTTGGGTCGTTAGTGACAAAATACATGGAAATTAACAAAATCACAACAATTCAAATATATTACACTGTTTGTAAGAACATTTATAATAATTATTTTGTTTAATGTAATTTGTGATATATTAAAATGATGAATACTTTTTTAACTACAATTTGTTTTTAAATCTTTATTATTATAATATTAGTGTCAAGCAAAATCTTTGATGGCCAATTTGCTTACTATCAAATCAGTCAAACCAAATCTATTTTCATGCGACTGTATTTTATATGTTTTCTCTATCAAACATTTATTGTTTAAGTCATTGAGCTCATCCATACAGCATTGCTGACCGTCAATCAGTTTCAAGATCTCCAATTTAATATCTTCGCTACCTTCTTGAATAAACGCCACCAGCAAACTTGTTTCTTTGTCATCGATTCCAAACGTAGTCAAACTTTGCGTGATGTTCTTTGATAACGATAAATTAAATAATATTTCTGAATATACCGTGCGAGTTTTCATTGTATTGTTTTTGCATGATATAAAAGCTTTATTGGCAGCTACCGTCACATGGAACGGATCACTGATAAGGCTAGCTTTCATAACGCAGCATTTTAACTCTCCGGATAAAACTTTCTGGCGGATTTCATCGAGGTTTTTAACATCTTTGTAGAGATAAAGAATAAGTTTCCCTCCTGTTTCAGGATCGAGGCTGCATGAAAATTCTTTTTCAGCCATTTTTCTCTGAAAATAAATAAATAATACAATTAAATTTAAGCAGCTTGCTTAGTCACACTACCCATACAAGAATACATTAAAATATTAACTATAATTAATACAAACAGTCCATCAATACAATCTCGTGACAATTTGTGATAATGAAAATCAGTGATGTATTTCTTCCTCCAAATACTGCCTGCTTCATGCAGCCCATTTCCAGCTACTTTTAAGCCTTATAAGATGAAGATAATAATGAATCGGTCTATAAAAGGTTCCTGGATTCAATTATCCTTTCTAAATATGATACATTTTTAGCCATCATGAAAAGAATATGATCTCAATAGAGCGTATATCTCAAGTACGCAATTGCTAAAAACACAGCACGTTATAGAAATCTTTATCCAGAATAGAAACAGAAGATTCAACAATTTTTCGACAAGTTTATTACGAATACATTTCAGTGCTAATATGCCTCGTTAAGCTTATTATACTCATGGTTCCATTGATAAATATATATTTTAAAAAACCTTTTTCTAAATTGATTTAATTTTGTACATGCAAAAAACGTACACATTTTTAGGAACCTAGAAGTACCGCTTGTACATCTGTACAAGTTCTCTCCAATTCCCTCAGCACGGCAGTAAATGTTGTATCATTTGTGCAAATAGCGAAATATGGTATTTATTTTGTTTAAATACCATACATGTGTTTGAAGTGTTTATATAACGTTCAGCTGGAGTTTTGCAAAACATCTATTTTAATTAGTAAAAGAATTAACCCTTTGAACCCTAAGCTCCCGCAGACTATCTACGCTGTGACCCTGAGCTCCAAGCAAATTTTTATTTCTTGTATGAAGTTTCATCAACTGAATGCAGAACTAGATTAACTGACACATCATAAACTGTGTAAGAGAGCCATTTAAGACTTAATTTTTCTATATCTCCCTATCAGGAAATCTTAGGTTCAATATTGAAAATCGATCGAAATATTAATATTATAGTGGAAACCTTTTTTGATAAATTACCACCTAATCTAAAAATAGTTCTTAAAAACCGTCTTTAGAAAATATGTTAGTAATTTTTTACTACTTCTGCATTCAACTGAGGATATGTACTCCTAATGGAGGTATCTCAACAGAAGTTTTTTCTACGAGAAATGTTTATTGTTCAACCTCTGTTTTTCGAAGAGGGTAGGGAAAGAAGGATATGGCTAGAACTGGACTAGTGGCTAGCTAATCGCTACACGTACGGTTGCCAACAGGTCTCTTTTTAAGAGAACATGTTTTCTTTTTTAACAAAATTCTTTCATTCTCTTTCTTTTTGATCTTATACTCAGAATGCCCTCTTTTTTAATTTTGACAATCATTTCATATTGAAATAAATGAAAACAAGAAACTTTTACACCAAATTAGCTGTGTAGATAAATATAGCAACAGAGATGATGAAATCGAGAATAAGAATGAAGATGATTAAATTCAACAATTAATTTTTAAGCGCACTTTTCATGTTCCTAGCTATTATTTTGTACATATATGTATGTGCCGATTATTATGAAAGTGGAATAAGTCATAATTTCGTAAATTTGTTTTGAAAAATATTTTGATACTACATAAAAATATTTGTAAACATTAAAGATATAATCTCTCGTGTACTGGTGGAGTTTTACAACTATCTTGTAAAATAATAATATTTTTGGTACCTTAAGTGACTTATTCCACTTTAATAATGTTTGTCCATAACACTTGAGAACCATAGCTACGCCCCGTTTTTAGGATCAGATGGGTAGGATGGAATTCAAGACATCACAAATATCCATGCCTTTGAACATAAATCTATAAATTGATTGAAAAATCAAGTGCTTTTAGGTATACTATAGTATTAGTTAAGTAAGTTGCACATAGAGTATTCAGCTGGATGTTAGTTCCTAAGATTGAGCTGATTCAATGGATAAAAATAATGTTTATACAATCATTTATCAATTGTTATTTATTTCACCTTCAAAGATATATTATGCAAATATTTATAGGAATGGTAGTGTATAGTATAATAGTATTGAGACACATACATAAACAAAAAAATCAGAAGAGATAATGAAAACCAAATAGTATGTGAATAAAGATTAAAACAGTGGGTTTTTAATAAACAGCAATATAAAAATTGGTCAACCTACATTTTGTGCTCATTTTATAAGTGAATAAAGACAGCAGGATTAGTAAGACATCCTGATATAAGCCATTTGTTTGAGTTTGATAGTAAAGAACTGGGCAGGAAAACATGAATGCAAATGTAGAGCTGAAGATGTTATCAATAATTGTATAACAAAATTTATACATATCGATTTCATATAGCAGTGCTCCGCAACCTTTTCTCACCCACGACAAAACAAAGCTCTCATTAATATTTCGCGGCACACCATAAGCCGAAATATACAAATTTCATGAACAAAACTTACTATGTACTCATTAATTTCAAATTTGAATTGTTCAGATTTTGTACATTTCCGTGTATTTCGTCATAAACGACCCAGGTTCCACTTTTCGGCATCTTCTGACATTTGAGTACACAAATGGTGTCCATTTGTGTCATAGTCAGTTTGAGTCCATGCGTGTATTCGAATGCCTGAAGATGCCGAAAGGCAAAACCCGGGTCGTTAGTGACGAAATACATGGAAATGTACAAAATCACAACAATTCAAATTTGATATTGAAATTCCATCAAGCACCCTCAGTCGATGTCTTAAACCATATTCATTAATTTCTTTTTATTTGATGAATTTAAGATAGTAACTAATATATTTTTTTAATAAAACCTTTTACCTTTTCAAAGTGATGAACACAACACGCAAAGAAAACAAATTGCATATTTAAGGCTCTTGATTTGATAATTTGCATTAATACATTCGTTCATTGTTTGTAATAATTTCAATGAGAAATTTTGCCATCCCGCTCTCTCAATTAATACAGCAATGTGTAATTTTCTACGGTAGAATTTTTGTGTTTGTCTCGTGTGTACACGTTAGACTGCGCCGCGGTACACCTGGGATCGTCTCGCAGCACACCGGTTGCTGACCACTGTCATAAAGAATGCCTTTCAAGAAATTATATTTATATATAAAACTTTAATTCTTTCAAGACACTATTTTCTTCTTTGCCTAGATTCAGAATGTGAATAATTATGGACAAACTGTATTTTTGGTGGATTCGGTAGTAATTTTATAGAAATTATTTTTAATATAAAATTAAAATTGATAACTTGTGATAGTTAACATTAAAAAATAATTTTAACACAGTTTAAAAATGCCGATTAATCACATTCTATGCACTGGAGAGTTGTGGATTGGAAGACATTTTATATTTTGAAGAGGATAGGAACTTAAAAAAAGCTAATGAGAAGATGAATGATGAAGAATAAAAATAATAGCTGTATCTCTTGATATCTTCGGTGGGAACTTTGATAGCAAATACTAAGTCTTATTGAAAAGACTCTTCAATTGTTGCTCTGTATCTTCAGGTGAAGTGACTGTGTGACCGATAGTTCTCGAATCTGCGAATATCTCATAATCATTTCCGCCTGGCGAAGTTCTGTCTCCGAAGAAATGTACTTCTTCAAAGTTACTTAGGTATTTGAGACAGTATGTTTTATCCCATCCAACTGGAAATACATCAATACTAGTTTCTCCACCGATGGTAAAATGTAAGCCGGAATCCAGAAAAGATTCTTTCATTGCAGATACGAATGTCTCCCTTACTTTGTGTTTTATGTCATATTGAGAGAACTGATGACGTTCTTCTTGAGTGCATGATTTTCCGATGGGGCAGATGTTCAGCTTACCGTTCTTGAACTCAATAAAATTACCTCGTTTCACAGGCAATGTCATTTGTGAAAGATATTCCAGACAGAAGTTGATGAACCTCTGTGAAGTTTCTTCACCTATATGCTCCACCATGCTCTCTTTGCCTAGCAGTTTTCCGTGTTTATATCGTTCCAAACCATTGCAGAAAAAATAATCAAATTTATTTAGTGCATCATCCCCCTTCATTTGTTCAGATATTTTGGCGAAATCAGAGCCGCCCACTGTCATATTTAAAGAAAAGACAGAGATAAAGATATAGAAAAAGAGGGAACACGAGTATTTAGAACATTATTAAAAATGTTGCCAATATAAAAAAAATGTGAAAAAAGACGCGAAATGATCGATCGAACGATTTTACGTTAAATTTAGAAGGATAATTAAGATGAAGCAAAACAGTACAGTGGAAGCAAAATGGTTTACCTCCACTTCGCACTATATGCTATCATCATTAATTTAAAAGAAACTAGCTCGTCGGAAGGCAAGATATTACAACAATAATCTCGCGGCGTGGGATGTAAGAACCCTTCTGCAATTAACAGAGATTATAAAAGTGATATGACAAAAAGTGCCCTAAGTACAAAGGTTAAAGAAACACGGTATTTTAGAAAACTATAAATATATATAAATGCATGGGCGCCAGTCTGAAAACAGATTTTCAGACGAAAATTAATTTTTAATAAATAAAATGCTAAGAATTGTGACAAATTAAATTTTAATATATAACAATGAATTATCACAAAAAGTTAGAGTTACCTCGTGTTTAACAAAAAATAAGATTTTACATTTAAATGTTGCAATATGCACAACATATGGAATGACCATAGCTTAAGTTAATACATTAAAAATAACAAAAGAAATATAAATATGATACTGATAGAGATGTTGTTGCTCCATCAGGATCGGATGACTTCCATCAGTGCGCTGCTCGTTTGGGTAGCCCTTGGAGGACCACCTCTGCGGTTGAACGCCAGACCTGAAGTATCTTTTATCATTTCGTTGCTTCTATTCCGGCTTAATTATTATTCAATTTGAAATGACCTTATTGGTTCTTTCTTGTCCACCACGGCACGACTTGATTGGTTAAGTCACGACGCTGCAATTAACACAAAATTGCCATTGCGTGGACTTCCAATTATTAAATTTTACTTGGAATACATAATCCAAACTATTCCATAAATATATATATAATTTGTAATGTGCAACATTACACCACGATTCCGACATTGGCAAGCGGTCTAACCTTCTCTTGAATAAATTTATCAAAATCGTCCGTTATGACCTGCTTGGGTTTGGTCAGGGTCCCGTCGACGATGAACAAGACTATAATTTTTTTGCGCGGTAACATTTTGTTTAGTTATTTACTGTAATGTTTTACACCCGCGAAAGTGATGCCCAACATGCACTGGTTTTTTAACGGACATAAACCGAATCGCCGCTGGCCGGTTGTATAAATCAAACTGTGACCGGTAGAGTCCTTTTACCTGTATTGATATGATTGAAAAATCAATGGTATCTAACTGAAATCTTATCAGCAGATGACCATATGAGGTATTGTGTAATTCAAAACAATTCTTATCAGAAAACGCCCAGAAATTGCATGCTTGTTGATTAACTACTTAATCTTATCAACAGACGCCAGACCATCACCTTAAAAAGAAAGCAATGCTAACAGATAAAGGAGCTCATAATTGACATCACGCTCTAAGGCAGGGCTAGATAAACTTTTGTATACATGCGCCAATTTTTAGACAAAGAGCGAGTTCAGCAGAACTTGGAGTCTACTGTTCTTCTTTGCTCACTAGAAGGTGTTGGAAAATAGGGATAGGGGGTAGTATCTGCTTCGCTTACGAGAGGAAAAGTAATAACTCAAACAGGCAATTAATTTAATTAATTTACGCCAGTTTAAAAGACACATGTTTACAAGAGCAACAATCTACAATAGTCAGAAATGAAACTTTTGAGCCTGTTTGGATTTTGCTAGTCATTTGGTGTTAAATTTGTTACTGAGAGTAGCTGATAATTCTTCAAATTTAAATCAGTTATTCGCGACAGTGTTTTGATTTTTCATGCCTGTTCACATGTGTATGTCATTCCAAAGCGTTATATTTATATACAACTTGTTGCAAATTATCTTAGCTCTGAAAAATGTTCGCAGGGTGCCAGAAATGAATGCCAGAAATTAATTATGTCGGAAGCATTTTGATCTGCAAAAAGCTCATCAAATTTCATTTTTAATAATGAAGTTGTTTTTAAATCAATCAGTTCCATTTGAATGCTACAAGGCATCTACATTACGGTTTGTTCAGTAAGTGAAAATGAGCTTACAAATGCGAGCATGCAGTGAAATGAAAACGACTTTGAAAAAGCCGTTGCAGTATCTTGATTTTTTAAATATATTTGGTCAAATTGTTATTATTCCCAGCACATTGACTCTGCAATTTCAAGTGTGGAAATTGACTCAAATTTTAATTTTCTAACTGAGAGAAGAACAGTTTTAATTTCATTTTAAATGAACTGATGCTATTTACTAAGCTAGGGAATAATTTATTCTTGCATTGTAGTTTTAAATTTAGATCATTGAGTTTGGCTAGTAGCATCAACTAAAAATGTCGAATCAAATAGCTAGTTGTCAAATAATAGGCTTCTTTCATCAGGTAGTTCATTTTGTTGTTCTTAAACATTAGAAACAGTATTTTTCAATTTCCAAATTCTACTCAGAACCTGTTCTCTAGAATGCCAGCGCATCTCACAATGAAGAACAAGTTCACTATATTCCAAATCTATCTTTTAAAAAATAAAACACAATTCATTTGTACTACTTCCACATATTGTCTTGGTCTTGATCATTATAAATATGTGGAAGTAGTACAAATAAATTGTGTTTTATTTTTTAAAATATAATATCTTTCCACCAAGAATTGACAGTTAACACCTTAAAAGTGACCAAATCTATCTATTTACAGTATTTTCTGAATTCTGCTCTTGCTCTAATTTTATTCACACATTTCACAACCGGTAACATAGCATGCTGCATATTTAAAGTTTTTTCCACACAGTGCCTCTTATGCACCAGATAAAAAGAAAATAAACAAACCAACCTTTATAATCCACCTAATATATTGAACTCAACACTTTCGTAAGCCGCACTTTTATTACGCCAACTGAAGTATTATGTCATGTGACAGACTCCAACATGGTGGAAAGAGTTCGAGAATAATGTAAAATGAGGCGAGAGTGAGACAGAACATGTGGAAAGCAGCAAGCTAGACGGGTTACGAGATTTAGATGATTTTTTCTGGTTTGGTTTGTTGCGGATTATAAATTTCAAATAATGTCAGATTTCTCTGTGGACCACCGAAATGTTATCGCAGACCACCACTTTGGCTACCGCCAACATAGAGTATTCAGCTGGGCGTTGGTTCTTACGATTGGGCTGACTCAATAGACAAAAACAAAACATACAATCATTTATCAGTTGCTATTTATTTCACCTTCAAAGATATATTATACTAGTATTTATACATAATATAATAGTATTGAAACACATACATAAACAAAGAATTCAGAAGAGATAATGAAAACCAATAAGACATATTTTCATAATAATATATGAAAGAAGATTAAAACAGTGGGTTTTTAATAAACAATTTCTATCTTGCTTGATAGAAATTGTTTAACCTTTATGCTCATTTTATGAGTGAATAAAGATAGCAGGATTAGTAAGGCATCTTGATAATGATAAGTTAAGTTTCATAGACAACGGATGGGCAGGAAAACATGAATGTAAATGTAAAGCTGGAGATAATCTCATATGGAAAAGTATTAATAATTGTATAACAAAATTTATATATGTAGATTTCATATCAGAATGCTTTTCAATAAATTATATTTATATATAAAACTTTAATTAATTCTTTTAAGACACTATCTTCTACTTTATCTAGATTCAGAATGTGAGTAATTATGTACAAACTGTATTTTTGGTGGATTTGACAGTAATTAAACAGAAATTATTTTTAATATAAAATTAAAATTGATAACTTTGTTTTATTCCACGGGATGTGGTACTTAACATTAAAAATTAATTTGAACACAGTTTAGACATGCCAATTAATCATATTCTATGCTTTGGAGAGTTGCAGATTGTAAGAAATTTTACATTTGAAGAGAATAGGAACTTAAAAAAAGTTAACGAGAAGATGAATGATGAAGAATAAAAATGATAGCTGTATCTGTTGATTGGGAATTTTGATAGCAAATATTAAGTCAAACTGAAAAGATTCTTCAATTGTTGCTTTGTATCTTCAGGTGAAGTGACTGTGTGACCGATAGTTCTCGAATGTGTAAATATCTCATGATCATTTCCGCCTGGAGATGTTTTGTCTCCGAAGAAATGTACTTCTTCAAAGTTATTTCCGTCTTTTAAGTAATTGAGACAGAACGTTTTATCCCATCCGATTGGGAATACATCAATACTGATTTGTCCACCGAGTGCAAACTTTAAGCCGGAATCCGGAAAAGATTCTTTCATCGCAGCTACAAACGTCTCCCTTACTTTGTGTTTTATATCGTACTGAGAGAACTGATCTCGTTCTTCTTGACTGCACGATCTTCCGACGGGGCAGATGTTCAGCATACCGGCCCTGAACTCAATAAAATTACCTCGTTTCGCAGGCAATGTCAATTTTGAAAGATATCCCAGACAGAAGTTGATGAACCTCTGTGAAGTTTCTTCGCCTATATGCCCCACCATGCTCTCTTTGCCTAGCAGTTTTCCGTGTTTATATCGTACCAAACCATTTTCGCAAAACACATAATCAAATTTATTTATCACATCTTCCCCCTTCATTTGTTTAGATATTTTGGCGAAATCAGAGCCGCCCACGATACCAATGTTGGCAAACGGTCTAATCTCCTCTTGAATAAATTTATCAAAGTCGTCCGTTATGATCTGCATGGGTTTGGTCAGGGTCCCGTCGACGTCGAACAAGACTATAATTTTCTCGCGCGGTAACATTTTGAATAGTGATTTACTGTAACGTTTTATTCCCGCGAAAGCGGTGCCCAACATGCACTGGTTTTTTTTTACGTACTTAAACCGAATCGCCGCTGGCCGGTCGTATAAATCAAACTGTGACCGGTCCGGTCCTTTCACATCCGTAAAAATTGTCAGTTTTGTCGAGCTGTCAAAATGAAACGGTCCGCGCTAACTTCGCTCTATCTACTGTTGCTATCGATAATAACGATCGGCAAAGTAAACGCACAAACTCGTAAAAACGTGTTGCTTATGATATGTAAGTAGAATATGATTGAAAAATTACCTTAGTAGATGATTAGATGTGTTTGTAAATATCACAATCTGCCACCCGTCATATCGATTCGATTACTACAAATTCCTGTTTTACCGACAGAAGTAAACTATTCAAATAAATATATTTTTCTGACTAGACTCGAACGAGGATTTTATATAAATGTTAACATTTTTATATTTTCAGCTGATGATGCTGGATTCGAAATCGGCGCATACAGGAATAAAATTTGTCAGACACCCAACATTGATTCTCTGGCAAAAGAAAGTTTGATTTTTAATAACGCTTTCACTTCTGCAAGCAGTTGTTCACCAAGGTATCAATACAGTATTACAAATTAATAAAAAAGCTGGAATTTATTTGTATATATTCTGTTGAAATCATTACAACATTTTACATTATCTTAGCAAATGAAATGGCCAGTTTATCATTTATTTAAAATAATAGTAGGTATCTAAGGAATGCAGGCCTCCTTATGTTTCTTTCTCTCTTAAAAAAAGTTTTTTCCAGCTATCAATGTGAATCGATTTATTTATTACTAGATAGTTGATTAATATTTTTTATAGTTATTCTCAGTGAACTTTCATTAGCACTTTTATTCTATAAATTGGGACCTATTTTTACTATTTATTCAATGCAATTAGCTCACATAATGGGTTGTAATTATTGTTGAATTATTAACCAACTCTAAAATTGAAAAAGAGAGGTTGATCAACTGAGTAACAAGTAGTTCTCATGGAAAAACTTCAGTTGAGATTCGGCCATTCTATGTTCCACATTGGGAGTAGAGATTTTTTTAAAAAAAGCTGATAATAACTTTTCAACACATTTCAACAAATCTACAATTTTATAAACCGCTTTTATCTTTATCTTACTAATGGGTGTTTTATAATGTTGTTCAACAACTCTACTTAATTGTCAGCAAGTTATTTGTATCGCCTTATCTTGAAAATGAGTAGTATTCATGAAATTGGTATTAAGAAAAAATAAATTATATTCCAAAACCTAAACATTTACATAAGTAGAGTTGATGTGCAATGGGGATATACTTTGATAATCAGATGACATTCAAATGATAAAGGCTTATTTTGTTCATCTCATTATATATTTTTATTTATGAACTTTTCATTCATCAATGGCATCCATATTTTTTTAAAAACAATGTAGTAACAATATTTTTACTTTGGTGGTTTAATTAATGGAAATAAATAGGAAGGATAAAAAGGGAGCCCTATAACCTGGTTTCTACAATTTTCAATGGACCCTAAAAAAACCGATAAATGCGGTAAAGCCTCAAATAATGAATGTAAAAAAAATGTAAAATTTAAAAAAAATCATTGATTTATTTTTATTATAAATCATTAATTTTTTTAGTTATAAATAGATGCACTTTGTGTTAGATAGTATTCACTTGGTGCACTTGAACTTTTATTTCGATAGTTTGCACTTTGGATTAGATAGTATTAACATTGTACACTCAAACTTTGATTTTTTCCACTTAGTCACGGATTATTTTGACAAAGTGAGTTAAGTTGTAGTAGGTTTTGTTAGGGTTGGTCTGGTTTGGTTTGTGTAATGTATTATAATGCGTGGAACAAAGACAATGTAGGCGGCCTAATATAGGGTAGAAGAATAAGTGACATTTCATTGCAGCTTCGTGCAACTATCGATTTCATAGTGTGAGTGATATTGAGTGAAAACTATTTTTTCTATGTGAAAATATTTTTTCGTAAGTGTAATATATTTATTCAATGTTAAAATATATTTTGTTATGTGGGATCACTTTATTTTTAGTGAAAGAATTTGTTTTTTTGTGGAACGCATCTGTTATAAATGAAAACTATTTTTATGAAAGTGAATATGATCTAAACAAAAGTGCATTTAATTGTAAGCCTTTTAAAATGTCCTCAATACTAAGCTACAATAACTCTTTGCAGTTTGGCACTTCAATTTTAACAAAGGCTTGTCAAACTCACCTACTTTTCTAACAAAACATTCTTTGGAATAGAAAAATGATTTTGATGACAGCTAGAGTTCGTGTTTTTTTCACGAGGGGCATTTTAGTTAAGAAACATTATTACCATGAATCATTACCAATTATACTAAGTTTTTTCTACGAACCGGTTGGATGGGGTCGAACGTGCTTTTGAAGGAAATGAGAAATATTCAACAAAAAAGGACATTCAGGTTAATAATATTGAGATGATTGATCGAGGAAATCGAATGGATGTTTGGCTGAGAGTATAAAAAATGAACGACCTATACTAGGACAGTAGACCGGGGCTCCATTGTATTAATTTTAATAAACTTTGCCAGGTACATACAAGTAATTATAATTTCACCAAGCATTGCGATGTATGAGCTCAATTAATTTATGTATGATGTAGTATTTCTACATTAATTGATCTTCTACCTATTTCGTCTCTCACAGTCGCTCTGCAATTTTGACGGGAACTCCAAGTCATCAAAATGGAATGTATGGACTTCACCAAGGAGTCCATCACTTCAACTCGTTTGATAAAATCAACAGTATCACTACAACACTCCACAAGAATGGAATCAAAACAGGTTTTTTATTTTATTACTATACAAACAAATGAATCAGACATGTGGAGAATGCTATAGTTCCTTATAAACGATTAAATCTTTCCAGGTATTATTGGCAAGAAACATGTTGGGCCATCGGAAGCTTACCCATTCGACTACGCCCAAACGGAGGAAAACAATCACATCAACCAAGTTGGTAGAAATATCACCAACATGAAGTTGCTCGCTAGAGAGTTTTTGGCTCAAGCAAACAATGAATCTATGTAAGTGATCACAAATTTGCTGGATATACATTGCACCTACATGCCGAAGGCTTAATCAATTTTTCGCTAGTATCTGTTCAATCAAACCTCTGATAAAGGCAAAGAAGTTTTGTCTAGAGTGGTGGTCAAGTTTGAAATAGAAGTATATTTTGGTTAGACTCCGGTGCCAGTCCACCGAAATTTTCTGCCTGTACACAAAAACCATTTGCAATGCTAATGCAAGATTTAGGTTAGGAAATATTGACCTAGAGCATTAGCTACTTGATAACAGCAGTTGTTATGGTGGGAAACTATGTACGCTATAAATAAATGCCTCAATATTTAGCTAGAAAGAAGTCAATCTTAACTCATAGAGGCTTTCCAGTTACATATTTAGAAATCATTACAGCAAACTTTATTGCATTACAACCGAATTTCACAAGATCGCCCCCGAGGCATTCCTTATTTTGACATTCAAAGCTATATGTTATTTCAGGCCATTCTTCCTTTATATCGGATTCCATGATCCTCATCGATGTGGTCTTACCAACCCTGAATTCGGTCCATTCTGCGAACGTTACGGATCAGGTGAAGAAGGTATGGGCCATATTTCGGACTGGCAACCCTGGTATTACCAATGGGAGCAGATTCAGTTGCCGTATAACGTCCCGGTAAGGGTATTAAATCTTAGCTAATACTAGAAATATTTCATAAAATGTTTTTTGAGCAGTTTTCATTGCAAAATAATAACTTTTATTGTATTCAGGATACAGAAGCAGCGAGGAGAGATATAGCCGCACAATACACGACCATGTCCAGATTGGATCAAGGTTTGTCACACATTTTTGTTTATCATATCATCGACATAGTGGCAAAAGTCTTTAAGTCGAATAACCTTGTTTTGAGATAATCGACATTCAAGAAAATCGTGAAATCAATTCAAGCCTCTCTATTTACACACCTTAACCATCATATATTAAGCTGACCACTTTATGAGATTCGTTAATCATTTACGAGTTCGATTTAAGTATTAGTAATTCTTTTTTATAGTTATGTACCGCTAATATTGTCAACAAAATTGACTTAATTCAATATGATTTCTTCAAATTATGTAGAAAATACATGGAATTTGGCTAAACTTGTTTCTTCAGATGATAGATGGTCTGAAAACCTATCGTACTGCATTTATAACTCCCAACAGCCGATTTTCGACTTATCGCCTTCTACCACTGTGTTGACGATATTATATTCTATATAATATGTTTGTTTGTACAAACTTCTTCATCCCAAGGAACTTCCAAGAAACAAACTAAATTACATAAGTTATAACGTCTATTCCAGAAAAAATTCGAAATGCACAAATTATACATTCAAGTCAGAGAAACAAACTTTTAAAATACCGTTGCTTTGGTGGTGAACTGACCTATTTGACACAAATTTTCAAAACGTTTTCATTTGATCTAGCTATTTCTATAGCATTTATTTAAAATAGTAATATTGTTAATATATATTTGTTTTTTTGCTAAAGGATATAACACACTTATTAAGCTTAGAAAGATATCCATGCAGCTTAGAACTATTCACATCCATTCAACAAGTAAACTTTGCACATTTTATTGTCAGTTGTGACAAGACTAAGAACTTTCAAACACCTTTATAAAGTTAAAATAAAAAATTTCAACTGCTCAGTAATTTACAAATGTGGAATAGGTTAGGTCACCACCAAGAGCACAATATCAACCTATTGAATCTTTATATATTTGTTCACTGGAGACTTATCTCACTTCATTAATATCTGTATAATATTTAAAATATGTATCCAAAATATTTAAAAGTGTGTACTAGTGGGTGGCATCTTAAATATGCTTCACGTGAATTTGGGTGCCTGCGAGCCCCGAGTTGCTGACCACTTTTCTAAACAATAATGTTTCAATTGCAGGCGTTGGGCTAATCTTGAAAGAACTCGAACAATCTGGCCACAAAGAAGATACCCTTGTAATATTTACATCTGATAATGGAATACCATTCCCCGCGGGAAGGACTAACCTCTACGATTCCGGAATGCGTGAACCCATGTTCATGTCGTCGCCAGTGCACAAGAAACGTAGATATCAAGTGACGTACGCGATGACGAGTTTGCTGGATATCGTGCCGACAGTTATGGATTGGTACAATTTGAAGAATGTCGACAAATACGAGGAGGATTTTGAAAATAATACCATCTCAAAAAAAGTCAATAAGAAAGAAACTATACTTACAGGAAAGAGTCTAATACCCTTATTGGAAAGAGGTGATATATGATTAATTATATTTCTTCTTTCGTGTTACAATAATAGTATATAAGTAGTTACTGCATAGCTAAAATGGTCGGGTACTTTTTTAATTTCAAATTTGATTGCCTGGTTGCTGACATTTTATGATAACTGATATGTTACAATTTGTATTTATTTTTACCATGTCTGCTCCCTATGAGGATTAATGGACTCCTAATGGAGACATGTATAGAAATTGTTATACAAGAACTGCTTATTATTCAGTCACTCCACGTTTTTTTTTTAAGACAGTTAGGATAGAAGGACGAAGCTAAGATTGTAGTTAGTTAATCATACTCGATATGCCGAATTTTTAGAAGCATGTAATTTTGACATATCCATGCTTGCAAACACAAATCCATAAATCGATTGAAAAATAAGTTATGAGAGTGTTCGTACTGGAATTATGACCCTGAACACTGAAACTGAAAAGCACGACTTTAACCACCCGGCTACAAGCCCTGCAACAAATAGAAAACAATTTTTTTCTTTTCAATTATTCTAACTTCTCTTATTTAGGAAAAATGTTCAACTTACAATATCTCAGAAACAATCAATTTATTGATTGAATTGGTATCGACTTGGTAGAGATCCATCGTAACTATTTAGCTCTGATGATGGCGTGAAGCCTAAACTATATATCAACCATATCCTATAGTTCTTGAAAATCCAAATACTTTCATATTTTTACATTATTTTAATGACAGCAACCCTAAAATATTTCAACAGGGTATATTTACCTAAACTGGCTTATCGGCGTTTAATTTATTGAAAGATTATGTAATTAACAGAGCCACCATTGGATCCTGAAGCAGCCATATTTGCATCGCAGACACATCACGAAGTAACAATGTATTATCCAATGAGAGCAGTCCGAACAAATCGTTACAAACTCATTCATAACATCAATTACCTTATGCCCTTCCCCATCGATCAGGACTTCTATGACTCTCCAACATTTGAAGCAAGTTGAAAAATCTTATTTAATGTCCCCTGAACTTGGAATTCTTAGTTTAATAAATAGATAGTTAATTGAATATTTGTAATAATACTATTTATACTTAATAATCTGGTATTAAATAAATATATTCAATTTTCACTGATGTCACACAGCTCAGATAAAATATTGACAATGTGTGAGGAAAGCATTATGAATCTGGTGACAGGGCCGCCTGTCAACATTTGCTCAACAATCGCTTTCTTTCACTCTCTGCATTATGCATGTGTGTATTACAGACAGACATATAAATCTACATAGAAATTCTATTGTATTGAATTAAAATTAATAATTCTGTTATTCTACTGGTTGCTTAACAAAGAGTGAAGAGAGACGAAACACGTGTCATTACTAGTAACACCAGTAGAATAACAAAGTTTTCAATTTGATTTTCAATTTGAAAAAACGAATTTCAGCAAAGTTACCCCCAAATCCTAATGTGTTATTTTACATTGTTCTCTTAATAATCTAACTCAAATGTACTATGTTATATATCATCGTTGTTCTGGAAGAAGACGCTAATTGAAAAATACTAGTTTTGAGTAATTGGACTTTGAACTATGTCAAATGTTCGAAATGTTTTAATTTTGTTTGTACAAAACTTTTTCTAAGTGAAAGTATAACTGATAAAAATAAGTGTGTTTTTCCATACGGTAGAGTTTAAAATAAGCAACATTTTGTTATAACTAACTCAATATGTCATTTTTCGATTTAGTGTTTCCTTCCAGAGCAGCAATGATAAGTATTATTGTTTTGAGATATTTATAAAGTTTGAAAGTGCTTTTTTATATAAATAAAGGCTAAACATAATTCAACCAGTAATCTATGTAAAACTTTGAGTATTTTAGTTTATGGTAAGAGTTGTCTCTGAACAATATTCATGATGTCAAAACACCATAGTATTACTTTCAAATTATAAGACCACCGATTATCAAATTCATATAACTAAAATTCTATTAAAATTTATACCTCAAAAAAGAATTAGTTCAACATAATATCACCTACCACACCATATGTTATTTTTTGTAGGATATATTGAACAGAACAAGGACTAACACACCAATTCCGTGGTATAAAACGTTGAAGCAATATTACTACAGGCCGCAATGGGAGCTTTTCGATCTGAAGATGGACCCAACAGAATCTCAAAATCTCGCAGGTACAGTCTTAAAGCTAAACAATAGAACAAGCCATAGCTGTATTTTTAAGAAAAACTCGTTCTCTCTCTTGGTCCAACTGCTAATTGGTTTCTTTATATTTTATTAAGTTGTATTATCAAAATGTTCACAATACACCTTACCAAAATGGCGTAGAATTTTAATCCACACTTTATAAAGCTTTATTGTCACCATCACCCTACTATACCACAATAAAATTATTCAAGAAAGTAAATATAAAAACGAAATTACAAAATTGCAACATTGTTTATTTGTGTCATTTAATGGGCTTCATGTAACAAATAAAAAATTATAAGACATACAAATAAAAAACAACTTTTGACTTGAAATATCCTGAAAAATATCAAGTAGTTCGAGGGTTTCTACATTAAAAACAGTTAAATATAAACTGGTCCTTGTATAAAAAAATATTGTATGAAATACAATAAATAATAAGTCTTATTTTGGAATTTTGTTTTTACTAGGCGGGGGCTGTTAAACGTTGTATTGTGGAGAAATGGTTTGTATAAGGTTAAGAAATGCTGATTTAAACTGTACTTTGTTTATTGAAATTTCAGATAAACCATCAATGTCTGAGCTACTTGAAAAATTGAAAGGTAAACTATCGAAGTGGCAGAAAGCAACAGATGACCCATGGATGTGCGCTCCAAGCGGCGTCCTCCTAAGCGTCGGCAGTTATAAAGACAATCCTCAGTGTATGCCATTGGAGAATGGATTGTAAGAAGTGTCACTAACCTAATGATAGTTATTACATAAATGGATCAATTATTAAATAAAATTGAACCTACATATGAATAGTATCCAGCATATCGAATAAACCCCACCAACAATAATCACTTGCCTTAACAATTCCACTACGATTTCGCACATATCGTCACCATACTGGCAGAAGTTTTATGTAACAAATTGACAGTTCTGAGTAAACAGCAAAAAAAAATATTAACTTTTAGTATAAAGCCTCTAGCCTCAATATTTTATGTTACATAGATTATTATAATATCAAAATATAGATGGATTTATGCCAATCTGACACTTATCATGTTGGGCACATACATCTGCATTAATATACTTTCAGATAAAATAAATTGTTTTTTGTTCACAAACTGGTATCATAAATGCACCTACCTAGTTGTTACTCCAGACAAAGAGTTGATACCCAAGAATTTCATCGCTCACTTACCTTTTTATTGTCAATTTTGTTATATACCAACCTCTGCCAGTACAGTAGTGATATCTTAATTATTGGTTTTAATAAATGGGAGTTATTCCTGATTTGACCATCAATCTTTTTGATTTGAACAAAGATGTCTGATAAAAAAAAGAGTGAAATGTTTTAGAAAACATTGGATCAAGTTTCTTATAACTTGTATTTTACTGTGCTAAATGAAAATAAAATCAATATACATGACCCATCAGTCGGTTGGCTAAACCAATAATTCGACAATCAAATAGGAAACCTTTTTCTACGTATTGTCTACATAAACAGTATATTGAAAGTGTAAACCAAACATTGTTTTTGTTCATTACAAAGAAATTTGGAATACATGTTTGAGTTTTCACTATCCTCTCTTCTGTCAGGTGTGACGTTTCAATAATTTTCGTTTTAGATAAATATTTATTATTGAAACTGTTTGTAGTTTTGATATTGAGATGATGTGATAGTAGTGCAGACCATTAGTTGAAATGTCACATAGCTTACTTAACCCATAGTGAAACATATTGATATATACTGTTATTAAATATTGTAGACTCTGTATTGGTGGTATGAATATGTTTCCATGTTTCTATAATATATTACAACAAATTGTTTAAAAAAGCAATCAATCTTAGTGACTGATTGATTTTTCTACTTATGCATTTTATTGAAGTTCAGATCAGTAATAATTCTCAATATATGGTTTTGAATTTTTTATTTATTAATGGCACTTAATTTAACAAAAAAAATGTTTTATAATAACGTAACAAATCAACCATTGACATTTCAATAATAATAATAATTGACATTTATGTTGAAAATATAACATATCGTGTCCTGTTTTATCAATTTATATCTGCCGGTAAAACAGCATTCTATAGTTTTAGCTACACTTTTTTTAAATCAAAAAAATATGTGGCAATCCCTACTTCTCCGAATTCAAAATTATCTTTTGCTGTAAAAATGTAACCCTTCTGATACAAATAGTATGCAGCAGAATATAAATACTGATTATTTTGTATTCATATTTTATACTGTTCACAAATACTAACAAAACTAAAAGAAATGTTAGTTTTTATAAAGCTCAATTGCAAAATACATGACTAAAAGTATTAGCAGCAGACTTATTCTGAGTCATTAGTGGCAACACGAAATAAATTATCTCTCCACTTTACAAGGATAAAAGAAATGCTGGAGCATCTGACAGTGACATCTATTAATGAAAAAAAATGGCAATTAAATTAGTAATATAAATTTAAACTCTAAAATCCTCTTTGAGTTGATTCAGGTAAGACTTATAATACTTTTCTACTAATCTTCTATTGTATAGGGTGCCAATGGTATTCTTAAACGGTGATACTTTATTTAAAAAAAAAACGCCAAAGCTGTAATCAAGTGAATTCCAGTATGCAGACTTTCAAAAATTGATTTTTAAATCGATTTATAGAGTTGTGTTGTGATGTCTAAAAATGTTCTTCCACCCATTCGATCCTCAAATCAGGGCACAGCGAGAGCGATCGGCCAACTACTTGTGCTATCCTGGAGCCATACTTCTTTCCTTACTCTCTCAAGTGGAAAGTTGTATCTAAAACAACAAATTTTACCGAAAACCGAACACAAAATGAATCAAGAGTGACTGTTAAAATGAAAATTCTCAAATTATGATAAACGAATATTCATATTTTTTCTCATAAATAGATGTCACGGCCATAGAAGTTTTGGCATCTCTCTGAATCTTAAAACACTAAAACAATGAAATTTGAATTATTGAGATTTTGTACACTTCCATGTATTTTGTCACTAACAACCTGGGTTTCGCATTCAACGATCATGGGGTTAAATTGTTACATCAAAATATGGGGGATCATAAATTATTTTATCAAGAAATTTTGGAAATCAATAGAGCCCAGTTAAATTCCTTGCCAATTCTGAACGAACAGCTGAATCTTCCAAACTCCCCGTTGCTGTATCCTATACGTTGAATCACCTAACAGATCCAACTAAATGTGGAATGATTGTATATATTTATCCTTTCGTGGAATTGCATCCCGTCGAAACCCACAATGCTACTATAATTGTAAAATCACTGGTAATTCTAATATTAGTTGGAAAGCGGCAATTCGTCACTCTGTTAATGCGTTGTTTACAAAATAAGGATTAGGGCGATTCTCGAAATTTTAACTCAGGTATCAGTGTGGATCCTAGACTTATAATATTTTATCTCGTAAATAATATTTGTCGCATTTGTATCTTCTATATAAACGTTAGACACTGTTTACTGTCTGTCAGTTCGAGTCCATTCGTGTGCTCGAATGCCTGAAGATGCCGAAAGGCGAAACCCGGGTCGTTAGTGACAAAATACATGGAAGTGTACAAAATCTCAATAATCCAAATTTGATATTGAAATTCCATCAAGCACCCTCAGTCGATGTCTTAAATTATAAAACAATGAAGTTTGGATAACATATTTAACAAATTAATGCTAATGATTACCAGAATGAATCTGCAGCATACTCACATTAGTTATAGTTAATAAGATATATTATTATTATCATTTTTCACATAATTATATTAAGTATACATAATGATTAAGGCGTCCACGGCATTCTGGCAATTTCAATTGATTCAATTTAAAGAGACTCTTCGAACTAATCATATTCCGTTGATGTATTTACAAAAAAGGCAATGAGGCTCTACAATTAATCTGACTTGATTCTACTTACTCAAATAACACGATTGACCGTCTCTTTAAATTGCCCTCACCGAGTGCACTTCTGTGGTGGACGGCCATGTCAATAAAGCATCTAAGGAGTTATGTTTACTATAACTGTAATATTAATTTAAGAAGAGTAGTAATGCACTCGTGAAATTGATGACATGAATTTTGGCATTTGAATTATGTCAGTCGATAAACTTCGCTGACTTTGTAATAATGACTGTAAAAAATATTTACACACGTAAAACTACTTTATAAAAATAACGATTTTTTTTTATTCTACGTGTCAGATTATTTTACAAAACGCTATCTCAAATTATGATGAAAATTTAGCCAATTTTTGAAATACTGTTTCCGTTAGATTTTATTTGAAAAAGAATCGTTGGAATAATACTGAATATTTTGTTTTCATTATAATTTTATGACAGCCTTAGGTCAAGGTATGACAAATTAATGTTCGTTAATAAATAATTTTAATTATACAGCACGCTAGCACATAAAAGAGAGGCTTCATGTCATGGATATGTTAATATTTTAAAATACATAATTATTTACACTTTCAAAACAAAATGTACAAGATTTTTAAATAAAATTTAAAAAAAAAACATTTTTTTATTGATACCTTAATTCAGTTAAACTGCAATTCACATTTTTCGACAGATTGGGTTAAGTAAGTACTTGTTATCTACAGTTTAATGTAACAGCATAATGATATCATTATAAAAAAGTAATAAATACAGTAATTACAAATGTTAACGATTGACGTTTTGTTACAATCTTCTTTTCTTATTAGGATAGCGACATCAATTATTATAGGATAAATAACAAAGTATTTAGTTCTACAAATTTTTTATCAGGTCGTTGATAGCTATTTCGGCTATACGCTTTGTTATTTATCCTATTATAATGGAGTTCTACCAAGTAAATGCCAATTCAATCAATACATCAATTATTGTTTTGATGGAAATTGCAATGCCAAAGTTTCTTTGATAATGAAATCAATTGATAAGAATAATTAATTATCTGTTTATGAGTGTCATTTCTAGAATCCGACAAACTATACTTTCAGCGTCTTTGCTAACCGTATACTGAATAGATAAAGGACGAATAAGGACTGTGACTTATTATTCTCTTTCAAATTCATTAGTAATATAGGTAAATTTACTTTACAACATGCTATGCTTTTTCTATCAAAAAATTTGAAATGTGGCTAAAAACAATGTAGGAAATTTAATTACAAAAAGGAAAATGCCAAATTTCAGGGAAATCGATAGTTTACGCAAAATTCGAAGTTGCATAGATAATATTACTATGAAAAAGTCGCCATAATAATATATTATGTCAAATGATTCGTTCTTACGACAATCCATAGAACAAATTTGAATACTAATTTAATACTAAAGTCACAAAATTATCGGTTTCCTTAATTTCAATGTTTGGTTTTTTTGGCATTGTCCTATTCGAAATCAAATTGATTAGAGAATTGCATTGTTTTTTGCACTATTTAATAAATTTTCAAGTAGAAAGAGAGTAGCGTGTTGTTAAGCATATTTACCATAATAACTAATCAGCTGAGAGGTTTGGGTTACTTTCTAATGAGCTGGATTCAAATAAATTTCCATAAATAATTATTACCATCAATAGATACCACTATCACAGAAGCTTTAGTCATTTATCAAAAACTTCACGCATGCCGCCTGACAAATTGACAAGCTCAAGTTAGCAACAGCAACCTTCTGATTTTCTTTTTGCCAGTTTTCATTACATTAATATTGCTAAAAAATTTCAGAAGTGGAAAAACTATTATATTATAACTAGACTTGATTTACTATATACAAATATACTATCACTAAAACGTATCATTTTAATGACAAATTATACAATTTTACCATAACATAAATCGTCTCTGTTTTGATTGAACCTTGGAACTGTTTTTGTATGTTGCATTTAAAATTTGAGATTGTTTTTATTGCATTTTTAATAATGTGGACATTCCATTATTGTTACATAATAATATATAAAAATATCTCTCGATATAAGGCTTTCCCAGGTGATAAGTACTTGAAAGTATTTTAAGTACCTACTGAAGTGTGCATTCCATTCACAGGAAGCTCCAAAACAAGAGAATGTGAATATCGGATTCTAAAATCCGAGGTTCTTTTTTCAAAAAATCAAAGTCACCTTGCATATCAATCATAAAAAATAATGCATAAATCTATGCCAAATTGGCTGTTTAAAATAGCTGTCAGGTTACTTTAGGTTAGTTCCATATGAAATTATATTAAGTATTGATAGTATGATGTTGATATATAAAAAAAAGTCACATGCATAAATCAACTCAAGGAAACAAAAGAAGTTTTAAACCTAGAATAAACAAACATTAAAGATGTCTTAAAAGTAATCATTTTTCAGAATCTGTACAACACCTGATAGAATTATTTTAGTAAATATAATAATGTAGAAATACTCCAATGTAGGTTTGAAAATGAAAAGCCTAGAAGTCTATGGAAATAAATAATGTTTAATAATTAATAATTCCGATACCTTTTAATTTATACAAGAATCTTTTCCTGAATTTTGCCGCAAATATATTGTCCTGTGTTAGAATCATTCATTAGACAGTTAAGGGGGAAAAAATTACATTTTTTCATGATAAGACCGTCGTACAATTGATTACAAATATTTACAAAACTTATTATTTCTATAAAATCAAATAAAAGAAACTACTGGCATAAATGACAAGAAAAAATTACAATTCAAATGACTTATCTCCACTTCTTCGATCTTATGTAACTATTATATTTAAGGCAAAATATCTAATTATTTCTAACAATAAGTATTTCAGAGACTTTAAGTATTATATATGATTAAGTATACATATTATTCATATGCAGTGATTATCTTTTTGAGGTTAATAGCTTCCAGCCAACACTGAATACAAATAGTTGCCAGTATGCATCTCCACATTGAACTACTTTTTGGATTGAAAATATACAACTAACAGTAAACATGACTAGCGATACAATGCACTTTATGACTGCAAATATATTTGCATAAAACATTCGAAGAGATATTCGTGCACAGAAAAACTTCTGCGACCACATTGCATAAAGAAATAAAGAATTTATTTGTCATTGCATTGCTTCATTAATATATGAAACAATTTAACAAGATTAAAGAGTATCAGACGATCGAGAATGACGTAAAAATCAATTATAAGCTTCATAGTATTAATGATAACAAGTAATAGTCTGCTATAAGACCATAAAGTTACAGCTGAATTTATCAGAAAATGATTCTTCTATTGGACACATCCTTCTTTTACCTCACAAATGAAGATCAATCAACTGATTCACTGATGCAGTCATGGTGAAAATACTTCAATATTACCGAGTCCTTATGCTCTACACTGAGATTGGACACGGTAATAATATAAGTAAAATTAGAGAGGCAATTAATAAAAGTAAATACATACATATTTATGAAGATAAAACACACTGTCTTTTCCGAAAATAAGCCCTAGCGCGTTTCCAGAATTTTTTGGAATATAAGCCGTCCCCCAAAAATTAGCCCTAAATAAAATAATGTGAAAAATATAATTCGTTACAAATTGTTTAGTACCTTTAGCTGGTCTAATATTTCCGAGAATTGCACATTTTGGAACAAAAATTACGAGAAATACCTTGTTTATGTCTTCAGTTCCTTGCAAGCAATGCATTTGCAGGTGCCCAAATTAATTCCTGAAATCTAGAGTGTAGAATTTACCTAAATGTACCTAAAATGTACATATGTTACCTAAATTAAAAATAGTAAATGTAAAATTTTTATATACAAATAAATATTAAACAAAAATATATAAATCTACTTATTGTACTTGAAAAGTAAACCCTCCCCGGATAATAAGTTCTAGTATGTATTTCGGACCAAAAAAGAAAGTAAAACAGTGTCTTATTTTCGGAAAAAGACGGTATTTGTATTTTTAACACAATTTAATCACTCAATCAGGATCAGTTTCACTCATTACGATCTTGATCATTTGATAAAATTGTGGAATTAAAACAAAAAATTGTGTTTTGCTTTTAAAAATATACCTAAAATAACGCTTTTTTACCAAGAATTGACAACTAAAACCGTAAAATATGTACATTTTTACACAAAATCAAAAAATATAACAATGTACTGAACTCAATGCAATTGATATAGTATTTATAGCCTATAGTATAAATGGTCATACTAATTTTACAGTACAGATTTTGCAACGCCTTCAGGAAATATTGTAAATAAAATACAAACAAACAAGCGTTAACCAAGCATGAACGATATTCATTATAAACACTTACGTCTAAAACAAGTCAGGGTCAACAAAACAATCTGAAACTGTGAACGTTTCCACACAAAATCGATAATAAATACTATAGCTATAATACTATCAATGTGGAAAACACGTTTTGTAAACTGAACTTTAAACATAAGCACATAATATGAGAAAATTACGCAACTTAATTCAAATAAAAACAAGAGTATAAAGACTAACACAAATTCAGACTGTAAAGAGATTTGTAAAGATTGTTACACACGTTCAATAAAGCAGTGATTCTTAAACAGAGGGTCAAGGAAAAATGTATGACATTGCTTTAAGTCCTTATTTATCAAAATAGTAAAATCGTAGGTCTGAAATTAACATTTTTGAGTTATGAATATGTTTGGATTCGTGATTTTTTGCTCTACTTTAATAAAATATGTTCATATCTTTAACATAAATAGTCTCTGAGAAAAAACACTCAATTTATTTGATCACATTGAAAAATGGTAAATCTATAGTAAAAATATCGCCATTTTTACTTGTTTTAGAAAAAACTTTGAATATAAAGAGATCATCTTTTCTCATAAAAACAAACAATAGTTCTTTTAATTCTTTTGTATCAACAGCAATGTTTTGAGAAATACAAATGGCTCTCCAACAAAATGACAAAGTCAGACATACAACTGTATTTTACTAAGGTGCGATATATTCAATATATCAAGATACAAATGTTTTGTATTTAAATATTTTAAGAAGCACTGCAATAAAGAACACGTCAAAGTCAAATTAAAAACAGTTTAATTCATTCAGTTCAATGTAATGTAATACTGGCAGGATAGTGAGAATAAATCTAATATTGATTAATAACAGAAAAAACCTATCAAACAATATAATATTTGGTCGAGTTTAAAAGATATAAACAAAAAACTGCACTAACTTAACTAATTAAAATACAGATAAACATAGTTCAAGTTAGATTTATCGTAATTCAAAACGAAATGAACTAAAAATATACTGAAACACATTTTATACTATGAATTCCGAAACTTATTGGTAATGTAGGTATATGTAAAAACAAATCAAATGGTTTGTTAGGATTCAAAATTATCGACATAGCTGACAATGATAAAACTGAAAATTATCTATGTGCTTTTCCGTTATGTCACAATCCTGTGGACCACATTTGGGCAAAGAAAGCAATTTCGGCTTCACACCATCACCAAAATAGTTATCAACTAAACTACATTTTATAATTTTGTAGAACTAAATACTTTGCTATATTACCTTATTATTAATCGTGTGGACTTGTACTCTTTTCTAAATCATGTCATTGTGCACAATTTGAAACATCATACAAACTTCAATTATATAATTAACGTCAATGATTTATCATCCAGCACAGAATTCGCCAAGCAAGCAAGGACTTTCAACACTGATCCAATGCAATAAGACTATAGTAATGTGTAAAATGTGTTTCATTATATACTTATAATAATATATATTAATTCCAACGACAATTAAAAGTTGGTTTAAGACGATTTTTAGGTAGAAGGAAATCAACAGAAGTATATTAAAATGACATTTTCATTAAAACTAAAGATGTATCTAGTGTCGTTAGTCAATTAGTGTAGTTGGTTAATTACATAATTAAATAAACAGGTTATGTATCTTTCTAAAAAATAATTACACTAAAAAGAGAAACTTGAAAATCTATACTATTATCAACAATTAAATTTGCAATGTACATATAGTATAGAGAGTATTATTTTAAATACTACGGCGGTTTCGACATATGTGTGAGGTGCTGTAAAAGTTTTTGCCGCTTTTTCTTGAACTCCAAATCAGTTTTTGCTACAATCAGATTTTCGACCGCTTTCACCGCCTGAGCCGTTTCTTTTGCGAGACGTTCTACAACCAGCAGTGTGTCACCGGTGTCTCTCATCTGTGCAGCAAATTGAGAAAGGATTAATTGAATAAATTGCATTATTAGAATTACTAAAGCTAAATTACATTCACTTTTAAGGTGTTCACTGTCAATTCTTGGTGGAAAGACATTATATTTAAAAAAAATAAAACACAATTCATTTGTACTACTTCCACATATTTATAATGATCAGGACCGGTTTCGCTCATCATGAGCGTTATCAACTGATAATGCTCTTGATGAGTGAAACCGGTCCTGATCATTATAAATATGTGGAAGTAGTACAAATGAATTGTGTTTTATTTTTTTAAAACTAAATTACATTGTCGACATAACAGTAGTACAGAATATGTACATAATATCCATTTTTTAAATAAATTACACGAATGAAAGAAATAACAGAGAAATTAATCACTCCAAATTTAAAAAAATATGATCCAAAGCAGATGTCAAGAAACGAGGAAATCATCAGGAAAACAGAGATGAGTACTTAACAATCATCAAGATAACAGAGTTCTCTATTTTGAGATTTAGCATCAGAGGTTGAGGAGTCACGATACATAGTAATTTGGTGTAATTATTACAAAAAATGCCTCATCATTTTTTTAACCACATTTACCCTCAATGTGGAGCATATGGACTCCTAATGGAGTTTATTTCAACAGAAGTCTTTCTAAGATAAACTACTCAGTTGCTCAACAACACTTTTTTTTCAAAGAGATTATCAATAGAAGGATAAGGCTAGGGCAGGAGTAGTGGTTAACTGATCGCTCCCACTAAGCTTCGTTTTTAGCATTGGTTGGGAGGGAGGGAATTTCAGACATCAGACAGGCAGAACACAGCCATTTAGACTGCCAGTCTCCTCACCACTCAGCGAGATTGACGCTCGGATTTCAAAATATGTAAAAATTCATCACTCAAGTTTGTCAGTCTTTCAATCACTACCGTACACTCTCAATCTGATGCATTTTTTGCAATTCTGTCATTTCGAATGATTGAGTAAGGTTCGTTTTAGGGTATGGTGCGAGAAGTAAACGTGAGCTGGATCACCCAAATGCTGTTGTAAACATAGTAAATTGTAATTCAACAAACACCCAATGACATCAAATGAGGCTGTCAAAAGCAAAACCGCCACTGTCCACAAAAAGTCGAAAATGTCACATGAATGTACAAATATTCTCCATATTCTTGTGTATGTATGTGTATACTTAGCATATCAATTGCGATATCCCTAGAAAACTGTGAAAAATGAGTTTACATGCAAAATATATGTAATGACATTACCGCAGTATCGGTTTTATTTGATTTCTCACAATATGACTTTGATAGACAGTAGCGTTTTTACTTTTAACATCCTCAAATACAAAAATGATGACTGTCATTTTTATCCAGCTCACCTATACTTCTTGCACCATGACTTTAAGGTAGAGTTAAATAAATGATTAACAAAAGTCTTACCATAGTGTTATATTGATGATATCTGTGGTTTCTCTGATGGCTGTTGTACAAGTGCTTGACAACCAAAACCAACACTAAATAGAATATCACAATAAATATTTGAACAGGTACTGAGAGACGGGTGCGTACTGACGACATAATATAGTCTTCTTTGAAAGTGCCATAGCCATGCGTGGTATATGCTGTAAAGATTTACATAACACTATTAAAGTTGGTTTTGTGGTTGAATACAATTTGAAACATATTTTACAACTCATTAATACTTATAATATGACACCTTTTATATTTAAAATGTCAGTTGTATATTCAATGACGTTTTACAATAATTCTGCGTAGTTTTAAATGAATTTCCTATGCTTGGATGATTTTTAATTGCAATCATATATTTAGGTTATGTAGCAACAATTTTACTTATTTACGGAATTATTTTTTAGCAAAACCTGTTTACAAATTGACAAGCCTAAACCGTATGCATTAAATAATTTGTTGAAACATTTAACACGCATTTCGATATCAAAAGAATGTGTAGGCATTTAATGTTGTTATTATGTTAAATTATTACCTGTCAGTGTCAGAATTTCATGCTTAGTAAACTGTATATTATTTAACAAATCATTCACAATATTTTTAATATGGCATATTTTCGTGCAATGTTTACGATACTCTGGTAGTTCTGAAGATTGCAAACGTAAATGCAACTTATTTGAATACCGATATTATTATGTATCCTTTCTGTGACAGGAATTTTTCATAATAAAGAAAACTGTTTCACCGACAGTCGACATTTGTAGTTTGACATAAAATTATAACCTCACATATATTTTCGATTTCTTCAAATATTACAAAAATATAGACTTATAGAGGATTGTTTAACAAGTAAGATTTTGTTTGATATAAAGCTACATTTTATATAAAACCAATTTATTAAAAAATCCTTAATTGGTGTGGAGAAATCTCTTTCGCTGGCATCTCTTCCGAATTCATTTTTCAAAACTTCTTTATTTAAATTGCAATCCAAAAACTAACCTTATTCGTATTCTGCCCTTAGAGTCAGTAAATCATAATAGATGTAATATAAAATGAATCAAATATTGTTTTGCTAAACAAATTGTGTGAAATCAGTCGAAAAATCGTTTTCTTATGATAAACTCGCTAAATATCTTACATAAACATTCAGTATACCCTCCAATAACACAGTCGATAGTTTCCGCGCTATTCGAACATGCAGGCAAATGTCGAGTCTTTGATATTCAAGTGCATAATATAATATATAAAGATAGATAATGCATTTTTTAAATCTGAGTTCTTTAAAATTTTCTCATTATTAGTAAAAGCATAATTTAAGACATCGACTTAGGGTGCTTGATGGAATTTCAACATCAAATTGGAATTATTGAGATTTTGTACATTTCCATGTATTTTGTCACTAACGACCCGCGTTACGAATTTCGGCATCTTCAGGCATTCGAGCGCATGAATGAACTCAAATTGACAAACAAAATTTTGTACAAAATCTCAAACGCTTCTTCAACAACTCATATGGTTCCAAACTGTCATGTTTTTATAATTGTTTGCTCTGTAATAATTTAAAAAAAAGTGATCATTAATCATGCACAAAAATTCCGTTCATTACGAATAAAGTATATATTTTTTTTCTATTTTCAGATTATCCAATATGAGTAATTACGCAAAATACTCACAGCTTGTAAACTTATCAACGAATTATGGAAAACGAATGAAATACCTTTCAAATCGAATCTTCGGCGAAGTGGCGAGACCCACTAAGCCGAAAAATATGAAAGTAGTTCAGATGTTTTCCAAAGAACCTGCTTATTTAGACCGGGAGATCGCTCATTACTATCCAAGACACGTAGAAACTGGCATGCTAGCAATGAAACTGCGCGACTACGGTTTGTTCAGAGACGAGCATCAAGATTTCAAGGAGGAGATGGTTCGATTGAGAGCTTTAAGAGGAAAAGTACCTACTAAGAAAGGAGAAGGAAAGCGATCTAAGAAATAGTTTCATTTATGAAGATTTTTCCTAGAGATATAGAAAGCAGAATACAGTACAGTCTCTTTACTGGAATAGATAAGTAATAAAACAAATCAATTGGAGAAATACAAAATAAAAATGGTGGCATTGTGTTATGAATAATCCTCAAAAACACTTTCTAGCACACAACCACTGCCCTGCGATTCAAGAATGTGAAATAGGAAATTTGAAACAAAAAGGATTCATTTTGAATTTTTGAACAATTCCAGATTAGAGGAAGTATACTGTATTGATTGAGTCGACTAATACCAAGACATTTAAAATCCTATGTAAATTGATAGTCATATTTCTTATGAATTTGGCAGTTTGTTTATTTCAATGACTAGGTATGTTGTAGACTCGATGATAGTATAAAAACAAATGAAAAATAAATTGTTTTTTTACTCTAATATGTGTGTGATTAAATTAATCACAATATGTTTTTATGACTTCAAGTTTTAGGTTTTTATGGTAATCGTAATAGATTGATAAGGTGAAACTAGCACAATATTTTCGAAAATTACGATGAAATTAAAAGTATTTGTAGGAATGTTAATGTATAGTTATGCTAGTTAGAAATACATATTTTTTATTAGCATTATCTATATGGATTTGTTTTATTTTTAAAAACTTTTATACCTGCATAAATATAGAGTCTATTAAAACGTTTTACTTGGAGCACAGAGCGGAGCTGGATCAATCACCTTAATGCTGGAGCAGAATTATTAAAAAAATGATTAGCTGCAACACTCTGATAAAAATCTCTGGGTTTCATACTTACGGATTCACTCAATGCAGCATTTTCAATAGATGGTTCTGATCATTTGATAAAATTGTGGAATTAGTACAAAAAAATGTTTGATTATTATGAATACAATGCCATTCCGGCAAGAACGGACAGTAAAAACCACAAAAGTGATCGTTGGGTTTGATAGGCTTAGAAAAAAGAGGAAAGGAGCACAATGGACAAAAAAATTGAATAAAATCTTAATTTTTAATAGCATAACAACAATATATTTGTTCAGCGAAACCATAAAGAATACATAAAAGATTTTCTTTGAAGATATCTATGCACAGTAATCAAGAAAGACACCATACACGTCCTGTCATCCCATAAAAGCTTTAGCGTAATTTAAATCACCAATATAGGATAATCAAACAAATCCTGCCTCCTCAACAACGAATAAAAGATTTTAACAGCCCTTATCGGATAACAGAAGTGACACAGTTTTCACAGATTCTTCCTAAGAAATATAATTACATTAACAGTTTGACATCGTACACCCTCGTTTATTACATATTTAGATGAAAAAAAATCATTGGATATAATTATCAGACATCCTCGTCACAGCTGATTCAAGCCGGATTCGTGCGCGTGTGAAAACCCCACAATCAATATTATAACTATTTACAACGACACGTTTTCACGATTCCGCTTTACCAGCTGGCTCCATTGTGCAATGGAATTCAAACCCGACGGCTAATATTGTCAGACTCCTTCAAAGCGTTATTTAATTAATAAAATCGTTCGGACTGTAGTAAGATAATTATTATAAACGGCGAAATTGAAATATTTAAAGCTTCGTCTGTAGTTAACACAGCAAAATCTTGAAAAGACACAGAGCCTTTACACTGTATTTAATTAAAGTAATCTAAGAAAGTGGAGGAATAGCTCAAAATTAAAAGTGGTTTATTTTTTTTTAAGAATATTTAGCTCTTGTAGAACGATCAATGTCCACAGACAACAATCTTTCTTTGCCGAATGTGTGTGACAATGATTTCAATCTTTTCTTTGTGGTCTAAGAGTTTGGATAGCGCTTTTTATTAATTTTTTCTTAGTATGCTATTTTATAGCATACAAAATTCCCCACAACGTGGCATTTTAAACTCATTTTGCGTTTGGTTTGACAATGATCTTTCTTATGTCCAGCATTTGCTGCATCTACTTTAAAACTTTTCAATATAGCAATTGACTCCAATTATCATCATCCGTTATTGGGTGAAACAAACGCAGCTGACTAAAAATAGATTGAAAATACAATCAACATGATAAATCACAAAATAATAAAACTTTAAAGTAGTATTATTTTATAGCCAGGGTCGAATACCATTGAGTGAATGCAATAAGGTGACAATTCCCCTGCCAGAATTCAACATCAAACATACGCATCAAGGCAATCTCACACAGCGATGCACATCCATTCAATGAGTAAAATAACCATATCTACCACACACCTAATCATTACAAATTCATGCTTACAAACTGTATTTCATATTTTCATTAATTGTGAAAGCGTTTAACTGATTTCGGTAAGCCTACAACAGCAATTTTGGAAATGCAAGATTTAAGAACTCTTCAGATTAAAGTGTTATTAACCATTTCATCCAATATATTTGTTCTACGCTTACCTTCGATCAGATTTTCAGAGAGAATTTAAAATACAGAACGAAATCAGTAGACCAGTCAATATATATTATAACACTAAGATATAATTTCATATGGGCGATAATAAATCAAGTTTAAGAATAAGTTACGATTGAATTTATACTAAACTTCGACTTGAGATCATACTTGACTTATCATACGTTAGAAAAATATGTCTGAACGTGGCCCGTTTTCTTCTACTGAAAGATTCCTGGCACGTACGTTATTTGCTCTAAGGTTGTTAAAGGGTATAAATATTTAAAAGTTGATGAAATACTGTATTTATTAAATATTATATAGAAAGGTAAACGTTTCATTGACTACATAGAGATGATTAAAATATAGATATACATTTTAATGTCTGACTTTTCATCAGGTATTTGACTGGCCTACAGTCAAAAATGAACGAAAAAAACATATCTACAAACAAAATTACATTTCAATTTTTGCTAACGAAGTAATGTAGTTAAATTTACCATGTTACATACAGACCATGACGTAGTATATAAAATTAAATTTGAAGTCCATTATAATAATCCGACTCATCAAAGAGTCTAGTGAATAGAAATAAGTGTTAACTTGTTATTTCATTAAAAAATTGATTATTAAAACATCTCACTTCCCTGCAAAGCAAACAATTACTTTTATTCGCAGACTCTTTTTTCGCAAGCAAATTTATAAATTGAAAACTAACAATTCATTTTTAAAAATAACAGTGATATTTCAGGGGCCGAAATAGAATTAAATAAACGGAACAGACTTTGAGAGCGAATGGATAATATTTACAATGACTAATTGATCGAAAACGTCTAAGAATTTTTACAATTCATTTGAAGTAAACAATAAAATAGATGGGAAATTTCTCGAGTGCGTCAAATATTAAAGCTCTGTTTATTCAGCCAAGTATAATCATTATCATAGTCTTAAATTCATAAACACTTCATTACAATTAGCTTAAGTATATTTTGATTGATTCAAAACTTTGTACATCGCTTCTTGAATTAAGAAACATTTTTTTTACACCGACGCCCCTACGGAGACATCATTAAAAAATACAATTTACAATTATCTCAGATTGACTTTTGAAGATAAATCATACAAAACTTTTCTATCGTGTTAGATGATTTTCAATCATATTAATCCTTTGATTGTGTATTTGAAATCAAAACATTCGGTTTTTATCGAAAAGACTATAGTTGAAACATCATGAATGATAAGGTAAAATTATGTCAAAAACTTTAAACAAGACAGCGTTGTTATCTGGCAATACAAATTGTGTACAAAATTTCGGACACAAGTTAACAGTACCAAAATAAAAAACGTGAATTTTCTACATGTTTGGGTTTTGTTAAGATTTCAACAACAAAATTTGAATATTCCTGCAATAAATGGTCCTATTATGTCATGTATTCATTTGCAGCTGTTGCTGGGTAGCCATTTTGAAAACTAAATTGGCATTGGCTTGACGTTTAAGTTCCCACTAAAAGTGCACAATACCTAAATAGAAATATCACATCAATTCAGTATACATTTATATCAGTTAGTAGACAAATGACAAGATAGAAACGGATGTCATAAAATACCAAAATGAATGTATTCTATATTTGACATTTTATTAATTAACACTGCTTAAATGAAGAAAATTTACATATTAACTAGTATACTGTCACCTTAAATTGTATACCTCATAAGTTTTTAAAAAAAAAAATCAATGCTTGATGTCACCTTACCTTGCTATGAATATAATAATTTTTCATCCCAATTAAAAAAGCAATATGTAAGGTTAACAAGTTATCATAGAGTTACTGTTATTGTTTTCATAGATTATTTAACAGAATACAAATAAAATTCGATTTATTCTTTACAATAATAATTCATTTAAATTAGAAAGATGAGAATGACTGCAAATGTACGTTTAAAAATGATTAAAAATTGGTTTTTAATTTGATGTCAAAACTCAGTCATAATTTTGTACCTATTAATTCTCTTTTAAGCTGTATTGACAGTAGTTATTATAACATATAGGTTAGTTAACAAGAAAATTCATTACCCATAAACTTATTTGGTATTTGAATATAGAATCTGGAAAATTGAAGAATTGAATATTGGTGTTGCCTGCTCATTTACATGGTACATAAATTAAATGAAACGGAAACAATTCCATGGTGAAATAATTGGGGATACTTGAGGAAATATGTTGAAGAGCAATCAATATACATTTCTTGATAATTCGATAAAACCCGAACAAAAAACAATCGTTTCAAATCCTCTATATAAAAGCAATATTCAAAACGATGATGTAACAAATACACTTATGAATTCTCATCTATAATATTAAAAGATTGATTAAGTTATGTGTAAATGCAGAATGTCGATCGCCCAAAAGAGAAGATTTTTAAAAAAATACACTGTTAAAAGTTATAATTATTATTGACAGTTTTATTTTTGGTTGCCTTATTATTTTTTTTTTAATAAAAATTAAATGATATTCAATAGATCAAAACTAAAATAAACATAATATTATAGATAATAGAAATAAGCAACTAGATTATGTACAATAAATAAAAACGTAAAAGCAGATAATATTCACATACCATACATCAAACTCCAATAATAAAAAAAAAACATTCGAATCCAGTGAACAAAGGTAAGTATTAACTCTCACTTTTCAATAGTTAAACTCACGATTATAGTAGTAATAGCAAATACTTACACTGGTTCATTTCCCACATTAAGACTATCGACATTCCAGATAATTGTGTTCATAAGACCAACTGCTGAGTTTTATATTTGAGCCCTTGTGAAACATAATATCTATTGATAATTTATAAACAACAAGAAATCCATACTACAATAATTAAATATAAATTTTAGAAAGAATTTAAACTAAACAAGTTTAAATTTTCATATAATGCTGGTCATGAAATGTCGAGAAAGGTTATTTCAATGTTTAAGCAAATGTCAAAGTGAATTTGAAAATGGCTACCAAGAATAAATGTCTGTTTTTTTTAAATACCAGTTAAGATTCGCGACTGATATTTTGTAGGGCGATATTGTCCATTTTTACTGCTGTGTTATAGTATCTAAATTTTAGGTAAGTCTGAGAAATAGACTGAAAATACCCCTGCTACAATTTTATATTTTCAAGGTCAACATTGCATTTTGCCTGTCACTGCAGTATAGTCGATCAGGTAAGATTTTCGTTTCGCATTTGGATGCTTCTGGTTTAAAGTCCTGACAAAATTAAATGTTTGCTTTTACGTGAATAAAATAATTACTCCCCCCCCCCCGCCAAGTAAAACAAAATTTCAAAAATACACTGATATTTATGTGTGTATACAATGGATTTCTCGAAATAAGCGCCAATTTATAATACAGAACAACTTCAATAGACTGTGCTATGAAATGAATGCGCTAATCTCACAATTCTTTACACACATGCAATATAGAATGGCACAATCGCCCACTCAGTCTTCAGCAGCGCCACCTGAGCGTTAAAAATATAAATATGTCCCTGTTTAGAAACACAGACGCAGCCCGAGCAGTGTAGGTTACAAAAAAGTTAGCTCAAATTAGTTCACCCATTGTTAACATAGTTGCTGTAGACCTAAGGTGGCCAGAAACGTTTAGAGGTTTAAGCGTAAAAGTTTTAAAAAAGAATTATCAAAAGATTCAGTTTGGTACAAGGTTCAGATACAAACACGGCATTGTGGTGAAGAGTGTGGTCGCGATGTAAAAGATGATTAGTGAGCAGCAGTGCTACGTATACTCGGTGAAGTCGTCCATACAATGGCTGCCGCTGACTCCGTGGTGACTGTGCTCCTTTTTGTGCTCCCTCTCTTGCAGGAGTTTGTTTCTGAGCCGCTTGATGATCCGCAGCCGCTCCAGCCAGTTGGAGGCGTACGGTGTAGATATTGTCGACTTAGTGCTCAGCGAACGGGAGATCAGGGATGCCAACTGAAAGAAATGGCAGTTTATTATTATTTTAGCTGTATCCAAATATATCCTGCAGCCATGTCGGTCTCAGTGGTCTGTCTAGGTGGTGAGAGCTTTACTAGTCTGGCTGCAAGTCCCGGCATGGTCTATATCAAATTCGGTTTATTTCTATATTTTGATTTTTTTTACTTTACACTACACATGGGAAGAATATTACTTTCAAATAACTATCTAGAAGCTTTTACTTCGAATTCGGCCCTAGATCTATATTGCGTTCAAACGTGAGAATGTGGTTCTCTACTGACGTCAATTCCAGAAAAAGAATCAAACCAAAATGAATTTTTACACTCAATATTATATGGCTACATATTTCTTTCATTTGTTCATTTAAAACAAGTAATAAAAAAAATGTGACTGCCAAATCTCACTGCTAGATATGTGTAGTATCCATATCTTAAGAAAGAATAATAACTCAATAAAAAATATGAGCATAGCAATAGATAATAGATGATGCAACACATCGCCATATTACTCAAAGGGTTAAACCTGTAAAAGAGGTCTATATACGTTTGACAGATCCAAGACAGCTGAAGCAATTCATTGCTCTGTCAAGAGAAACTCTTAAAACACTAAATAAATAGCGTGAACAGAACTCAAATGTTTCAAATTGCTGTAAATAGTTTATTTTCATATAGACCCCTTGTCGAAGGATGCCTTCAAATGATGACTGGAAACTACAAAAATCAAACTTTCACGGCCATGTTCATGGATTAAAATCAGGTACTCACATTTGAATGTAAAGCTAGTTGCCGTGCAAGCAGAGCGACGTTCTGATCAGAGATGATCTTAGGCTCGGTCTGGTTCAAGAATTCTCTGTCGCCGAGCTCTTTCTTAGTCTTAATTGTTACTTTATTTGTACCATGGTCTAATGGTTCTATTATAATACAGGCAAAATTAAACTGCCCCTGAAAATTGAAACAAAACATTGAAAATATTAGACAGAACAATTGGTAAATCCGATTTACATGTGTTAGTATTTAGAAATGTGCTAGATTATAGGACATAATCAGATACGTTAATCATAGCTGTTAAAGGGTTAAATTCACAGTACACATTCAAATGTTACCGCTGAATCTATTAAATATACTTTGTAATGATTTATTTCTTATCAAAACCATACTTATATATCTAAAATTTGATTTTTGAAATTTGAAGTGCGAGAAAATGAACTCTTTGGTACATTTCGAAAATCTTTATAGAATCGTTATATTCAATAAATTGCGAATTCCGTTCACATCACTTTCTTAAAAATACTTTATTCTACGATTTTGTATCAGGCATCAAATCTCGATAACCTACAATAAGCCCTAATCTAGTCACGGCGTAAAGCAAATAAAAGCATTTCTGAAAAACACGTGTCAACTCTTTGCTATAAAAGCTTGAAAACTTTACTATTTTCATTTAAATAAAAGTACAATAGTGTAAACAAATACTCTGAGAGTGCAATTATTAAAAGAAAAAAAAAACTATTTTGACGTTTCATATTTTTTAGGTGACGCAAAACGATTCACGATTTTTGCGAAATGACAGAAAAACCTGCTCTAAAAAAACTGGTCTAAAAAAACAACTCTAAGATTGTCTGCAAAATTAAGTGTCAAAACACTTAATTTTGCAGACAATCTTAGAGTTGACGTAACAGTGAATTATAAATCGCAACGTAGGGTAAGTTTTAGTAATGAAATAACTATTTACCTTAATTGTTTGAATTAAAAAGTCTTCTCCGCTCTCATTATAAACTATTGAAACGAAATCGTTTCCTATGTGCTTCCTCTTTTCATTGCACTCTGGATCGGAAGCATTATTTGGCATCAGTGTCGCCACATGAAAGTGTACCTGAACAAAGAATAGACAAAAAAAAAGATACATTGCAGCTTGGAAACAAAACAGCTAATGCTGACATACGTAAGGTGAAAATTCAAAATAAAGTCCAATCATAATGTGCGGTCTAAGATTCACCAAAACTTTACCTACACCTACTTGAAGGCATTCGATAAATTTGCAACATCATAATATTAGGAACGGTTTATCCTTGATTCAACGCAGAGTAGATTAGACTATACTGCTACGGTAGATTCTCAGTACACCGATACACAAGATACCTAGCCCTTTCCCTGCCTAGCTGCCAAATACGATTTAATCTCAAGTACAAAATGTTATGAATTAATTATTTAGTGGTGACATAAAAATAGAATACAATATTAACCCAATATTCATCTATATATGCCAAATATCAGGTTATGCATATATATATGAATGAGGTAGGCATGTGGAGTTCAACTCTTGATTCAGCATATATATATATATATGAGATGAGCAGGGAACAGGTTAAAACCACTTGAATTGACACATTTTAGTTTTTCTCTATTTTTTCATTTAAGAACTCTGCAAAAAATCGTCTGCACATTTACAGACGTATTCCCTTTTCACAACTCTTCATATTATCACCATAAATCAAATTTTATTGATTTGTATTCGAGTTTTATACATTTTATAAAGACGCGTTTAACAATTATGTACTTTGCGAGTATATTCAGTATAAGGATATCTATAAATATCTTTTTACTGACCCAGAAAATATCAACATTTTGTTTAATTCTTTAAAAAGGATATCTGCCTAAACATTTTTTTGGTGGCATTTTTGAGTTATCGAGTACTGAATTAGATAAAACGCACAATTTTACATGTTATATAACTGTATATTTAACACAAATTTCATTTTTTTGGCGTTGTCTGACTAATGAACTGGACGATTGATATGCCTTGAATATCAGGTGAAAAAAAATTACGCTTTCACCTGCATAATATCATCTTGCCATACATAGGCAAACCTTCCGTCCCGCCCTCCCTTCTCCACGTCGAGGAACAGTCCCATACTTTCAGCGTCTTCCAAAGAGATCAGCGTGCCCAGGTCTTGGAGGAACTCGGCATACCTGGGGAGGTCAATAAACATTATTCAAGTCAGAGCATTGTGAGCATTTTCAGCTAGATACATGGACAAATGTGCAGCAAGTAATTTAAGCACCAAACTGCAAAATGGAGGCTAAGAATATTAATCACTCACAATATAGCTACGTAATAAAAATCAGTAACAATAAAACTACATATGTTTTAAATATGACGAAAACTTAAATCTTCACTTTCAGGGGTCCCTTCTTCTTGACTCCAACGCTTTGCAAGCATGGGCACCCTCTAGTTAGGCCGTTGCAATTACTTTTCCCTAACCACTTTCACACTGAACAATATTAAATGAAATTCTGTGTCAAGTTGAACGTTAACATGGGCACATACAATTTGACAAATAATATGCCAAATACCAACCTAAGACTGCCAAATTCATTCTTCAATATCTTGGTCTCGTTGTCGTGCTGACCTCGTCCAACATAAAGAACACCCACTCTATATGTCTCCAACGGGGGCACCAGATCGAGATTCTTAACCGATCGGGCGTGTTGCGGATCACCCAACAGCAGGGGTCTCTCCCCTCCGTTTCCGCCACCCGCCAAGCCGTGGTACAGCTGCAGGAAGACAAAGGCGGGACTAGCTCCGGACCGGGAGGCCGAATCTCGCGACTTTGGTGAAGGGTTGTCCCTGTGATATGTTTGTTTTATTATTTAATCACTATGTTAGTCACAGATAACTGATGAATTACAGCGTTTTAGATTTTAATTCGTATTATTCTCAGTCAGATTAAATACATATCAACACCTGACATTCCTAAAAGACCGATCTACTGTTATTATAAAGATGAGTTGCTCTCTCTAAGCAATTGGTGACAACAGAACTCAGATCGTAAAATAGTTTTTGGCCACATTCACTTCATTGAATACCAGACAACAGATGACTTTCTGAAGTGCCTGGAATTTTTGGCAAGCCTTTGGAGTAACAAAATTTACCTGCAGCAAATATTTTTTTATAACTTCATACAAATTATTGTTTTGAACATAATTAAACTAAACCTGTTTTGTAGTAGAGAATATTTATAATATACAAAAACATAATAAATCGGCCAGATTTCAGGAACCATGTTTAGGCCAATTGATTTAACCCTCAAAAAATACGAAAATGAGTTAATGATTGAATCTCATTTCAAAGACGACAGGGCAGGTCTTAGTCTTAGCCTAAATGATGTAAATCGGAAAAATAAATCGATCGCTTTTTGAAAGGGAAACATCATTTCCCATTGTTTTTAGGTTTATAAATTCTGACCCGGTCAGTTGATGTCAATCACTATTATATCGACACTCCCTATGTATAATCCCGTATCTTCAAACAAGAGACTTTACAGGAGTGGATTTAAAAGATTCATAACACAACTCACCATAGGTATAATGTTTTCGATAAAAACAGTTGTTACTCTCTCCTGAACAATTTCAATTTTGAGGGTTACATCAATTGGCCAAAACACTGTCGATATGCTTTAGGTTATTTTACTATCCGTAGTTCGTTAGGAGATATGTCTTTGTGTTACGGATAGAAACGACTATCATAAATATTTAATTAAGAAAACGCCTTTGTGGTATGTAAATATGGAATAAATAAGTTCATTGCTTACTTTTTTTTTCTAGTAGGGCTCATGACCGATATCGTGTTTGACCTCTTAGACCTAGACAGCGGCGGCAGATCATCCGACGGCATATTCTGATGACTAGATTGTGACTCGTTAAACTTCAGATTTAAATTGATGGCATTCCGCAGTGTTTGCGTATCGCTGGGTAGCAGGGAGTTGCTCCTGCCCGAAGGGACCATGGCCTGGCCGGACACGGGAGTCCTGTTGATCGGCCTGGGGGACGCGGGCGCCGGGGAGTGGGGCGGTTTGGCACAAAGTTTGATGGCATCGAAGGTGTTCATACTCTTGCTGGAGTTGGGGATGTATATGTCTGACGGTTTGCTGTGAAGCAGTTTCGATGATGGATCATTGAGCGACAGATCTGTTCTGGATTCAGGTTGGTTCGTTGTTTTCGATATGTTGAGTTCAGAGGTGGATGTTGACGATATTTGTGCTGATTCGGAAGCCAGGATTGCCTGAACTGCTCCTGTAGGAATATTCACTTGTACAAAAAAAAAAATTAATTGGCATTCTTAAATGTAATGTTTGTTCAGTGCTTTGTGTCTGATTTGTTATTGTCAAATTATAAATGCAAAAAATTCCAAGGAATATCTTTTAATTCGTTTCTTATTCTTTTTTTTATAGTTGTTTGTATTAGCGGCGGGGAACACGTTTTTCGCGTCATTCGGTATAGGCGACATTAATCGCTCATAACTAATAATTCATGTTTGATTCATAATATTATTGAAAGAATTTGATCAGTTTATTACGAAACATCTTTAAGAGAACATTCAAACTTGTTTTCGCGTAATTATCGATTGGTCAATTTCATGCTATTCTTTCCATGACCTATTGTCAATTTCCTGCGAATCAGCCCCGCCGCTGCGTGTATTTTGGTCATATTTCCCCCGTTGCGAATGTGCCTCTCCTTTTTCAAATAGAGTAGGGATAGAAGGATAGGGCTAGGACAGGACAGGACTAGTAGTTAGCTAATCGCTCTTGCTACGCCCCGTGAGGATCGGATGGGTGGGAGGGTGTTTTAGACATCACAAACACTTAGACTACGAACAGAAATCCATAAAACAATCGAAAGATCAATTTATGAAAACCGTCCGCACCGGGAATTGAACCCGAGATATCCGCAACCGTAGCCAACGACGCTACCAAATGCACCACAGATGCCAACAAACATTTCTTTGACCATATCCGCTCCTAATATGCAGCATATCTACACACACATAAAATAAGACAGAAATTCACTTTCGGTCATTATGCAAGAGACCAAAATGAAGTGTTATTATTTACAAATAATTGATTTCTATTATTGACTTTAGATAAATTCAGGCTATTCATTTTCAATTGTAAAACTTTAAAAACTTTAATTTTGCTCTCCAGCAAAAGACTAAAAGTGAGTTTCAAAAGCAATCATGTAGGATCGTCAAGATTCTCTGTCGTTTGTCATTCGCTTTGCTTCCTCTCATGATAAACCAGAATCGTTGTCCAGGACACCACTTGTCACAAAATGACTAGAGAATTGGTCTGCGCAGTTTGCGCACAAAATAAAAATATTAGCGCACCTTCATGTGGCATTCTGAGAACGAGTCCGAAAACCCTTTTTAACACTGCCTAACAGCAATATGAACTGTGGCAAAAATGATCATACCTGGATCTGAGTTATACGTCATGAGGTGAGGGTGTGTGTTCGAATGCAGATTGGAGTGGTGCGGCATGTTGTGCAGCGGATGAGGAGGGGTGCTCCCGGACATCTCTTCGGGAATGGCTTCGCAGCTCACTCTCATATCCTTGGTGAGGCTCTTCATCACGCCCTTCTTCGACTGTTGTAGACTACTCCCACTGCTGGTTATCGTATTGCTGCAATAACATTGACATGGTTCAATTACTGTCAAACTTCTTCGTGGGATTGACACCTACTATATGTTCTCAGTCAATATTTGTCATTAGTTTGCAATTCAAACCAATTCTTTGTTAACCCATCAAATGAAACACTAGTTCTAGCCTAATTCAGGGGTCGGCAACCTCTTGGACCAAAAGAGCCAAATGTGAGTAGCAAAACGGCTTACAATTCTTTGGGGAGCCAAAAAAATTTTTTAAATTGCATTTTATTATTACTTATTTTTAATTTATTAAGTGAAGAAGATTTACTGGATAAAAGTAATGTAAATATTAAAAAGTTTTCTTTTTTTATTGTTACAATTATAATAATTATAAATGTAGGGGATTTTGATACAACTGACCGATGCAGGTGAGGGGGTGCCTGTTAAAGCCGATTTTTTTTTATTGAGAATATTGAAAAAATTTGTCAACTACTACCATAGTATTACCACCATTACTTGGCCGTCACCGAATTTGGAACTAAAACTCTCATAAATTTCCCCAATTGTCATTTTATGCAAAATAAATATCTTTAGAAAATTCATGTATATTTTTGATAATCGTTGCTAAAATATCAGAGTATAGTTTTTACATTAAGATAGTGTTGTATTAAAATATCAATTATAATTTATTTTAGCAAAATTGTTGTTTTAACGTAAAGATAGTGGTATACTATCAAAAAATTCTTTTTCTAGTTGATTTATAAATATTAAAGTTTGGTGACGTGCATTTAGATCAGTTTTATCCTGGTTGACAGTTTTCCTTAGCAACTGTCAAACACGAGTGTACATGTCAACAAATAGTTTTGTTATTAAAAATACAGTGGAAATAAGTGGCCACGGCATGTTGAATAGTTCCAAACGAATCTGTGGGAAAGCCCGGGAAGTTATGTGTTGTTTGTCAGTTCTGCAAATGTAAAAATATAATAAATAAACAATAATTTCCATCACTTTCCAACTGCCGCCATTACAAAACAATCAAATTTTTAGTGTTGCCAAGTTAGTCGTTATTAAATACTTCTGTATTTTTTATTATATTATTTACTTTGTACATATTTTTAAAATATTCTATAGATTATAGATGCAGCCTTTACTTTAATTGACACACTTTTTTACACAATTTTAATTTTCACACTTTTTATGAAAGTATAAAAAATATTTTTAAGACAGTATTTAAAATTTCCATTCAATTATAAGTTTTAATGTTTTAATAAAAATATATTATTTACATATTACAAATATTTTTTTTTCATTTATATCTTTCAATTTTGTTAATAAACAAATAATTTTGGTTGAACATGGCAACATTCCTAACGCAATGGTGGCGCCCTCACAAGTGGCCAAGTAATTTTGGTAATACTATAGTACTAATACTGAAGCACAAAGTGACAACATTTGGCCACGGCAAATATTGATACATACTTAAGATTGCAAAAAAGTTTCACCACTCACCTATTCTCTTCTAGGCCTTTCGACTGTAAGCCGTCAAAACTCTGGTCTACCTGCGTGCTGAAAGTGACCTGCTGCCCACTAAACTCGATTCCGACGTCTCCGTTCTTTCCGTCAGCCTTTTCCATGGCTTCCGATTTCCGCCAGCCGTTTTTCCAACTCGATGACATCTCGGGAGAGGAATTAGAACGACGAACAGGGTGTCGTGATTTTCCCTGTAAAATTATTGACACATTGTAACCGCGCACCTTGAACAATAGACTCTAGCCGGAAGCGGGCGTTTTTAAGCGATAAGTGCAAAATTATATGACTTTCTTAAAATCGGCACAACTTTAAAAATTACAAAATGATAATGACAACACTTTGCGGTGACACTGCTCAAACGGTTTAAACCAGTTTCATGTAATTTTACAATAATTTCACACATAAAGCATCACCTCTTCGTCGAGTAAGGGTTGTGATGGATCATTGAGGTTGAGGGTTGATTGACCGTCTTCATCATCGGTGTTTGTTCCTGAGGAGCTTTGGCGTTGTGGCGATCCAGGTATGTTGATAGGACCAGTGCTTGCGTGAGATCTGAGAAATAGACACAAACCCATTTTGAAATAATTTTAAAGAAAATTCTAATACGCAAAATTTATTTGAGCATAATTTGATACAAATCAGCATTATTTTTGTATTTACGATAACTTTGTACATATTATATCAACAGTGTTTTGGCCAATTCATGTAACTCTCAAAATTGAAATTTTTCAGGAGAGTAAAAACTGTTTTTATCGGAAACATTACATGGTGAGTTGCGTTATGAATCTTTGAAATGAACTCCTGTAAATCCTCTTTTTTTGCAGATACGGGATTATACGAAGGAAGCGTCGATATAATAGTGGCTTACATCAAGTGACAGGGTCAGAATTTTTAAACCTAAAACCAATCTAAGATGATGTTTCCCTTCCAAAAAGTGGTCAATTTATTTTATAATTTACATCTGGTCGAGACTTGCTCTGTCGTCTTAAAATGATATCCAATCATTAACTCATTTTTGTATTTTTTGAGGGTTACATCAATTGGCCAAAACACGATAGATATTATACATTATTTTTTAATGATAATTTATTTTTTACTCAAAAATGAAGAAAAAAAACAATAGATGGCATTACAGCTGACGCCAATGCTCCATGTATTTGACAAATATAATGAGGACAATACATAGAAGAAAAAATAATTTAAAAAAAAACAATTTTTTGGAATTGAGAAAAAGAGAAGGATTTACTTATATGTAAAGTTTATAAACTAATACCATTGGTGATGCCTAAAATTGGTTTTATGAATGCACACACACAGTATAAGTAAGGAAATATTTGATGATGTGTGCAGTGATGGTGCCAAAATATACCAAACATATTTTAGGGAGTTCCATCTTGTTGCATACACTACATGAAAAAAATGTTGAGAATGAAATGATGTTGGTTTTAACAATTGCTCACCTACGAACTTACAGCTGACCTTTACATTAAATACGTCCTAAATAAAAATCATATTATACTAAAAAATATTTTTTGTGGCCGGAAAAGTTGTGAACCTGTGGTTTAATATTAAGTTGAATACAACACCTAATCGATACTGACCTGACAGCATTGGCGACCGCCGCGGCCGCAGCAAGAGAAGCCGTGTGAGCGGGAGGAACAATGCAGTGAGTGGCAGCATGCGGGGGACGAGCGCCAACCACGCAGCAAGCACCGCCAACTCCGGCAGTGACTATACTGTCGGAGCTCGACTTTTGCAGTTGCTCCGGCTGTGATCCTCCACTGCCGCTCCGAGAACGGGGGTCTCCGTCTGACAACTGAAAAATAATATTGGATTATTACTCGGTATGCGGTGTCCGTACTGAGATTTGAAACCGAGAAGCTAAGTACATTAACGACATTAACACCACGGACTCAACAAGCTTTATCATACAAATAAGTGAAAACCAATTATATCTGATCCCTTTGTTCATAGAATTGTATAATAATAAAAACAAACACTCACTGTTGCAATTTGGAAAAATGGTTCCGCCTAGATATCAGTTCCTCTTCATTGATTTTGGACACATTTAATTGGGTAACAAATTAAATGGTCAGAATAAAATTAAATTTTTGGTCAGAATAAAAATATGAACGGTCTGAATAAAATTATTATACACTCAGAATAAAAGGTTAGGTTAGGTTATAAATACTGACCATAAATTATTTATTCTGCCCTCTGCAATTCTGACCGATACATTATAACCATTTAATATAAATTCTGACCAATGTATTAAAAATTATGACCAAAACTGAATTAAAACTCTGACGGGGAAAAATGCGAGCCATTTAATTGCAATATTACATAAGAAACAGCAAAAACAAAAACACAAATTTATTTATAACTTACTCCTAAACATTTGTAATTTTAGACAATTTAATTTATTTATAATTTGTGTGATTATCTGTAAATTCTTGTGATGTTTCTTGTACTATTCGTTTCGGTTTCAGAATAACCCTGTATGCATATATTGTTCATCAATTGAGGAGCTTGGTGGAAGAACAACTTAAAGGCATTTAAGTTGTTTTATTACCGGACATGATGTATTTAGCAGGACTTATACCTTGACTACCTGCCCTACAAAAATGATATCTGTATTTAATTCATAGAACATGCTACAGTCATTTAAGTTGAGACACCTCACAAGTTTTTCTTCCATCTGAAATTATGCGGCCATTTTTTATTACATGATTAAGACATGGGGTCATTTTCAAAGCTTTATTTTTTTACTAACATATGAAAACACTATTTTTTTCATTATTTCAGTAGCTGAATAATGTAAAAATACTACATAAAAAACACAAATATGTAAACATACATATTATAGTAGCAAGAAAAGGTTTTATAATGATTCACTGAATTTGAACATAACAAGCTTTCGGGAGTTAAGTGGTCATGATCATTATATACAGAATCCTGAAAGAATTGACAGTTAACACCTTAAAAGTGGAAAAACCCAAATGTTTGGATGTAACAAAAAAGTATGCATCAATATTATTTCATTGATAAATGAATGCAGAAAAACAATACATCATGAAACGAGCAAAGCAAACATTATTTTTATGTGAAAATATTTCACACATGGAGGTCCCACTGTAATCAATGTCTGGTCATATATACCATCTTTGCTAACTTACCACATCGCTGCGCGCATCTGCAAATCCGCTAGACGCGATGGACGCACCACTGCCCAGGTTTGAAGGGATAGCTCCCGAACCGTGAAAAGCAGTGCTGCCGCAGCCCAACGCTCCACTTCCGCCAGCAAACAGAGACGAGATATCACTGAGAGGGAAATCACCACTCGGGGAATCAAAGTTGACCTGAAATTGAAAAGGCGACGTTAATATTTTCAGGAAATAATTCATGTCCGCTCCTAATGTGGAGCATTATGGACTCCTAATGGAACATTTTAACGGAAGTTATTTTTACAAGAACTTTATAAGAAGTCAGTTTCTCAGAGAGAAGGATATAGCTAAGACAGGACCAGTTGATAACTAATCGCTCTCGGTATGAAAACATTACAGACCGCCGTTCAACACAAATACATAAATCATCATTTGTACAGGGATTCAAACCTGTGACATAGAGATTTTTGAACACCTTTCCTATCAAGCTGCAAAATGCGAGTGATCCTCTTACACCTAAAATTTCAAGAATGAATTATAATATTCATTTATAATATATGCCGAATATCAGTTGATGTATACATATACGTTGTGCGGTCTAATTCTTGATCCCGTATATATAAGGGGTAGGCAAAAAATAGGTTAAAGATCATGCAACACTTACAACATCAAAACAACTAAATATTTATGAATTTTATACACCCAACACACACGGGACAATATGAATCTGCAGATGAATATATCATACCTGGTTCTGTATCCTCATAACCCAAGAGGTGTCACCGGTGGGCCCCCGCACGTGTATCTCGGCCCAGCCCCCGCACCAGCAGGCGCAGTGAGACCTCGGGTCGGGCACGCTTCCGGCGCCTTGTCCTCCGACGCCGACAGAAGCCCCACCGGAAACGGATGAACCGCCCACTCCGGCCGATGTTGAGCTTGACGTGAGTCCCAACACCCGCTCTAACCGGGCCGAGAGTGCTGGAAAGCTGGATTTCTCTTCAGAAAACTGTAATATAATTATTATATCAATATTAATACCTTATCATAAAGTGTACTGATACTTGTAGATTTCGTATTCTGACATGACGAAGGCCGTTCAGTATCAGTAATCGGGTAGGCCATATGGAATTGTATTACTATTTTATTAGTGTTTCAGTTTCATCTCGACATTCCTACAACACTGAGATAGGCAACATCAACAACAGCTGTGGTGTCCATCCGTTGACCAAGGTGCGCCGCTCGCCTGTACTCAGTAATAGATACCGATCGATCTTCATTGATGTAAATCAGTGATGCACAAACGCGGCCAAAAAAGGTATTTGTTGCGGCCCAAAAGAACAAGTAATAAGCAGAAAAATGATGTAACAATTAAATTAAAAATAATAAAATGCATAAATTGTCTAGTATAGTATATCATTATTTTTCAACACTTTTACCCTCTGCGGCCCGTGAAAGATTATAAAATGGATAAACTGGCCCTTCTTTCAAATAGGTTGTGCATCACTGATCTAAATCGATCAATGCTATCAAATGGATCAAAAACTAAGTCGTCTTTCGTTGAACATCAAATTTAAAGTTGAAAATTTAAGTTTTGTAAATATAAGTCACCTGTTTTAGATTCTCTAGCTTGAGACTTAGCTGCGCAGGCTGGGCGGTTTCGGAGTCCAGGTGTCCTTTAGGAGATCCGGAGAGAATTTCCCCAGCGGTCTTGTTTTCTGATGAATTTTGTCTGAAAATGCAACACATTTCGAATCATTGTAAGCCACGACAGTATATAGAATCAGAGAATCAGTAAAATGAATAGATACTATATTTCCTAATAAACTAAGCTAATATTTGTATTAACAGTGTTAATTTCAATCTAAACTAGAGACAAATCTCTTATGTTGCGTTAAAATAAATTATATATAAAGTTTATAACCGAAGATTGTTTTATTTTTCTTTTGTGATATTTTTGTTTGAAGAACATCCACAACAATTTATATATCCAACCTTGGATTGCGAGCATAATTTGTTCCAGAAACGTGTTTTTAATCAAAATCACTAGCAGGCTAGCAAAGCAAATTTTCCTATAGGAAATATGGTCAATCAGGGTAACTTTGGGACAGTTCTGAGGGTTTTTTGTATTTTTATGGTTTGCCATTGCATTTATGTGTGGTATTGTTCTACATAAAAATGAACTAATGTCTTAGGATGAAATTTAATCAACATAAATAGATTTATTTTTATAATTGATCTATAAATATAGATAAAACGAGATGGTCAAATTTTGCATTCAAATCGGGTAACTTTGGCCCACGATAAAAATAATCACTATAATTACTATAAATTAAGTGATTTTAAAGTCTTGGTAACTTTTCTTTATGCTTTCATATATTCTGTACATAATTGATATGGGGAAAAATATACAGCATTTGGCTTACAGATTAGTAACACAAATTGAAAATATGGCTGATCCAATTTATTACAAGAATTTCGTTTGGAATCTCAATTTATGAAACTGTTCATACTCGGATTCGAGCCTGTGAGATCCGTAACCGAAGCCAAGGACGTTGGTAAATTATAAAATGTCAAGAATAATAATTTAGCATTTTTGCAGTTATAATAGATGTCCTCGAAAATAACCAACAATTGAAAAATAAAAACATTTAAAACGGTCAAAACCTCACAGAGAAACTAACAAAAAAACATGCGTGGCGCTAAATATACTAAATAATAACCCTTCAATTTTTAATATATGCAACTTATGCACTTCTAATCATCTACAAAGCAAAATAAATAACTCAAAATACAATAGCATATAAGCAGCGAGGCATAGATAAAGTGAAGCATAGTCAACACTCACCTTGTAGTGTGACCGGACAGACTTTGCAATGAGAGAGTATTGTGGCCAGAGGGTGGATAAAGAACATTATCGGAGATGGAAGAAGAAGAGTTTGTCGTCTCATTGCTTTTGCTATGCTGCAGCGTGTACTTTGTATACCTTCAAATAACAAACAATCATCCCAAATACATAAGCGAGTGACGCAAATGCAAAACAGCCACTGTCAAAAATTACTTCAGCCATCGAAACTTCTTTGAAAGGCAACCAATACCGACGGTCGTATTCTCCGTTTCATTAGTGTCCGGACACTAACAGTACAGGGGTCAGTAAAGCTTAACACCTTTATGCCAAATGTAATGATTTGCAAAAATAGTGTTGTTACTCATTTAGCTTTTGTGATAAAAAGATTTGTGACCTCTTTCCTGTATTACAATATTACTATGTTCAATAACAACTTAATGAATATGAATAGAGTAAATACAAAAATTATTAAATATTGAATTTGTCATAGTAAAGCACAAATTTTTGCTTGGCGATTGAAATCATGTGAAACAAAATACTTCAAAATCAACAAAATTATTTATATTGTCAAATTTTTTAACAATGGCAGTTTTACATGACATCTCGTTTGATCCAAATCCAAACATCTCACAAAGCAAATCAAAGCCAACATAAAAATTATTAATCCTTATAAATACATACTAAATATTCCTGTCTAACCATAACCTTCAAACAATAGACAAGAATACGTAAATAATAGAGAACTTTATTACTACCTACCTAAAATGTAATACCTTATATTATCAAATAAACAAAATGCAATACATTAATTGTGTAATTTAGCATAGAAGACAGAAGTTTAAAAAATTCAATTTTCAACCATGGCTCAACACGAACTTTTTGTAGGTTTTTCAAAATAATTTTGCATCAGGAAATATTTATCATCAGTGTGCAGTGGATATTTCCCTATATCCATCACACAGCCTCACTTGTGCATGAACAAAACAGTAAACACCAGAAACACAAGATCTTTTGGCAATTGGCCAAAACACCATCGATATTATCTAAATAACGATGCTATTCAACAAAATTATTTTCATGTGTCAAATTTTATCAAAATATAATATATACATTGCGTCAAGATGCTGCTTCATATTTTTTTGACAGAAACACAAGCGGAAGGAACAGTAAAGGCAATGAAGCAAACAGCATATTGAAGAGATGATCGCATTTCATTCAACCAAAGACAATATACTAAGCATTCGTATTGTAAGTAATTAATAATCCTTGAGTAATTAAACGCCATGTTGTACCTACTGTGGAGTTTAGACCCAGCTATTTATTGACTGATTTCCAAGTATGTCACAGGAAAATTCTTGGAGGCTTTGATGTTAAACGTTGAAAGGTTAAAATCCCTAAATGCAAACAGTATTAAAACGTTTTTTCAATGAATTCGTGGTTGACAATTTATATTAACTAGTCGTCGTTGAAGGACTTACCTTTTCACAAACTAAAATACTTTTTTTTATGAAGGGTTATTAACTCCTTGCACTGCAAATAAATTCTTCAGTAACAAAAATATCGAATATATCTCACGTTTTCCTCATACAAACACTAAATACGACCACGAGATTATGGTCTTCGTGATTTCAGCGCAAGGGTTAACACGAAAACGTATATATATATATTGAATTTTATATTGTACTCATACCTATTGTGGTTACAGTGAATATTCTTCATACATAACTAAAAAAGGCATTTTTGATGATATATGTTTGTGTTACTAACCGATTGATTTAACAAGGTGCATTTGTCTCGGAATAGATAAAGCCGACAGAAACAAAATGAGCAGCAAGAAACAATAATTCATTTCCATTTCCATACACAAATTCGACACACTCCACGCATTGTTTTGAGTTTCTAACTGTCACCGATTGAATAGCCTACCGTTTGACATCAGCCCCGACAGTCTGCAGCAACCCTTCGCTGGATCCTCTGTCAGATTCCGATCCGGCCGTGAGTGTTCCCGAGGTGCCTGCTCCGGCACTGCCATACGGGCTGGGCATCGACTCTGCATGAGCTTTGCATAATGCCAGACACCTGAAATAGTAAAAGATGTAAAAATCTTTTTAAGAAATCAGCAAAATGGTGAACAAAATAACCATGTCCAAAAATTCCCTCCCATCCATCCAATCCTCAAAACAAAGCACAGCGAGAACTAACCCATTCAGGAAAAAGAGAGGTTAAGCAGCTGAATAAACAGCAGTTACCGTAGAAAAACATCTGTTGAGATAAGCTCCATTAGGAATTGAGTGGTGTAGCCAAGTGGCCTTTGGTTGCGGTACGACACTTTAATAAATTTATTTTTCAACAATTGATTTATGAATCTGTGTTCGAATACAAGAGCGATTAGTTTTCTAGTAGTCCTGTCCTAATTAGCCCCATACATCTATTCTAACTCTCTCCGATAAGAAGAGGTTGAGCTACTGAATAACCAGCAGTGCTTCTTGAAATACTTCTATTGAGATAAGCTCAATTAGGAGTCCATATTCTCTACATTGCGAGCGGACATGGTTTAAAAAAAATGATTTCAAACTTTAAACCTATGAAAATGGTGGAAGCAGGACAAATCGGGCAATATTTCATACAAAAATGAATCTAGTATGTGACAATTTTTCATAGCTACTATAACACTGTATATTTTATCAACAGGCCAGCGGTATTAACAGTTGATATTTTAACTTCACCTCTTTAACCCCTTAACTGCCAGCGCGATATTATTCATTTAGCGCCATACGCCAGCGATTTTAGCAAAAAATGGATAAAACAATAGATTTCGTAAATTGAATATAACTTTTAAACCTATTTATCGATTTTAATAAAAATTTAAATATAGATTCCTAACAATATTTTGAAACTTTTTAATTTGCAAAATAGTATTTTTAGACAGGGGTCGTCAATATTTGTATGCACAAAAATCAAAAAAGGTAAAAACCAAACATTAGAACGAGATAAAATTCTCAAAATATTTGCACATACTTTAGTTCATGGAACATTTAAAATCTCAAAATATGAGAATTTTCTAGACAGTGGTTCCCAATCTTTTTATATAAAATATTTCTTTTAAATGAGATTAAATTCTCAAAATATTTGGTCATACTTTAGTTTATGTAACGTTGAACTTCTCAATATATATATATATATTTTGGACAGGGGTTGTCAATTTGTTTGCACAAAAAGCTAAAAAGGTAAAAAACTAAAAATTTGAACGAGATAAAATTCTCAAAATATTTACGCATACTTTAGTTCATGGAACATTTAAAATCTCAAAATATGAGAATTTTCTGGACAGGGGCTCCCAACCTTTTTATATCAAATATTTCTTTTAAAATGAGATTAAATTCTCAAAATATTTCCTCATACTTTACTTTATGTAGCGTTGAACTTTTCAATATATATATATATATTTTGGACAGGGGATGTCAATTTTTTTGCACAAAAGGCTAAAAGGGTAAAAAACTAAACATTGAAACGAGATAAAATTCTTAAAATATTTCCTCATACTTTGGGTTATGCAACGTTGAACTTCCCAATACGTATATTTTTTTGGAGAGGGGTTGTCAATTTTTTTATAACAACTTTGTTAGAAATAGGTAAAATCCTAAAATATTCCTATCGCCAATGATAATTTTATTCTGAACGTTTGAGAATCATATGTACATTTGTATCACTTAACTGCCAGCGCGATATATTCATTTAGTGCCCAACGCCAGCGATTTTAGGAACAATAGTAATTGCATAAAAAGTGTTTTGACTTACATAATTTATAGTCTAAAGATATTCTAGTTTGTCCGGGCATATGTGTAATTAGCATACGCTGTGCTGCTGACTCATTTATGGGTTAAGTCCATTTCTTGCTAGGGTTGTCACAAACGTAATAAATATTTATTCTAAATTAAACTTTTTATTATGTTATTTTTAGCCAATAATATATGCACTGATTGAAACGTTGTTATTATAATTGATTGTTTTTCCAGGGTTGTCCAAATTTATATATATACATATGAACATATATATGTATATATATTATTTGTTTTATTATTATATTTTGAAAAATAGTTCATACACCAATTGAAACACGATTTTTTATACTATGGCTGTTTTAAAATATTACTCTAGTATGATATATTTCAAAACAGGGTTGAACACATAACGGCACATCACATTGAATACAGATGTATTTTGTATCTGTTCTTTTTTCGAGAAGAAAGAATTCGTCACACTGCTAAGGGTGAAACCATTCAATTTTACCCGGAGAACCGCCATAAATCATTATATCTCGGAAGACACCGTCCGAATTCGTGTGGCATGAATAACAAGAAAAAAGGAATTTACTATGTAAATAAAATAATAATAAATAGATTGCATTTGACGACCCTGAACCCGTTTTTGAAATTCCCCTATAAGTTATAAGCAGATAGTATTTTTTTACGAGGTATTGTGACACAAACATCTCGAAATTCGTTACGTAATACGAAACGCGCATAAAGATAAAATATGTAAGGCAGCCCTAGCGAAATTTGTTGAATTTATTTATAAATAGTACCGATGAACCAAGATTTTTCAAAATTTGTAAACATTATTGTGTTTAATAAGAGATGTCCATAGCACAGTAATTTTAACACATCGAAAATGTTTTATTTTCAACAAAAAATATCGCGACGCAGCGGTGAGTCGCTGGCGTATGGAGTGAATAGGCATGTGACGCACCAGTGAGTCGCTGGCGTCCTAGTAGTTAAGAAGCATCTTCAGTCTGAAGATGCTTCTTAAAGAGGCGAAACGCGTCACGTTAGTGACAAGCCAAGTGGAATAACTAAGTTATCAATTTTAATTTTATATTAAAAATGAACTTCAGCAAAGTTACCGCCGAATTCATACAAAAAAAAATAGAAACAAACCTCTCGCAGAGTCCTTGCCGCAAAGCATTCTGTGAGCATCCAGATGTAGTGACGGTGATGATTTTATGGCCGAGCAGCCACGACATGGTCTGGCCTCCGGATAGTAGAAAATCTGCAGTGGGGAGTCTGCAAAAATGGAAATCAGCCGTGTAATTTTTACAATCGTGTGTAATGCAATTGAAATATCAATTCAATTCAAAATGTTTAAAAATTATTAATAATACCATTCTAGTTCCAGCGACTCACCTTTTAGGAGCTGATATACAGGGTGAATAGGTGTATCTGGCCATCAGATCTATGCAAGTCTCGGTAAGTTCAACGTGGAAGGTGATGTAGGCTTCTTGCGGGGGGTGAATCTCAGGGTTGAGGGGGAGTCTGCTTGGAAGTTCTCTGCGACGGGAACCCTGGTGAAAAATAGACAATGTATATGATTACACTTTGTCCATAAATATAATCTATAGCACTCACTGCACTGTGAGCGCTGGTTCGAATTCACAGCTGGACATCTTGCTTATACAGCGTTTTCCCACATATATCGTTCATTTTTTAGTCCCGGCAAAAAAACCCCTAAAAACAATGTTAAATAATCCCGCATTCATCATTCTCCGGTCTATAGTTTTCCTCAATTTATCGGAAAATTTTATGGACCTGTCACAAATATTATCGCCTGTTGATAGTTTTTGTCGACCAATTGTCATTCCGCTAAATAAATATAACGGTAAATGTCTGTTTTGGCTTTCGGTGCAGGTAGCCAGCATTCAAGTGTTATTACTTCAGTTGCATCTTAAGTGTTGCTGAGTGTGTGTACTTATAAATCAATTAATCCACGTAAGAAGCAGAAGGCTCTTAAAATAACATGTTAAAAGATTCACCTTTTCAGTGAGGCTGGAGCTCCTTTTTCTACTTGAGGAATCCTGATTCAGATCGGTTTCTTGGTGCAGTTTTCCTTCCTCAAACGGCTTCAAAATATTGTTGTGTAGTCCCTGAAAAAAAATATGTCACATCAATTCGTAGTATTAATATAATTTAAGATATCGACTGAGGGTGCTTGATGGAATTTCAATATCAAATTTGGATTATTGAGATTTTGTACACTTCCATGTATTTTGTCACTAACGACCCGGGTTTCGCCTTTCAGCATCTTCAGGCATTCGAGCACACGAATGGACTCGAACTGACAGACAGTAAACAGTGTCTAACGTTTATATAGAAGATACAAATACGACAAATATTATTTACGAGGTAAGATATTATACGTCTGAGAGCCACACTGATACCTGAGTTAAAATTTCGAGAATCGCCCTAATCCTTATTTTGTAAACACCATATTAACAGAGTGGCGAATTGCCGCTTTTCAACATCTTTTAGAAATACCAGTGATTTTACAATTATAATAGTATTGTGGGTTTTGACGGGATGCAATTCGACGAAAGGGTAAATATATACAATCATTCCACATTTAGTGACATCTTTTAGGTGTTTCAACGTATAGGATATAATAACGGAGAATTAGGAAGGTTCAGCTGCTCATTCAAAATTGGCAAGGAATTTAACTGGGCTCTATTAATTTACAAAATTTCTTGATAAAATAATTTATGATCCCCCATGTTTTTATGCAACAGTTTAACCCCATCATCCGCATTAAACGTATGGTTCTCCATTAGCAAGTGATTTGCGAATGTCGAAGTTTTTTTTTTTAATCTAAAGGCAGCTAAATGTTCTGATACCCTTCTATCTAATGTACGTGTGGTTTTACCCACATAGAAATGTTGGCAATCATTGCATTGTAATTTATAAATACCAGATTTGTTCTTAAAGTTTACTCTATCTTTATTGTTAATAAGTAATTTGCCTAGAGAGTTTTTGCAATAGAACGCCGGTCTAACACTATCAGCGAGTTGTTTTTTAATTTTAAAGCTTGTGCAACCTAAATAACTAATTCTATGCCAGATTCTAGGGTGGTCTATGTCTTTAGACAAGTTCCCGAAATATAGCATCTTTTCTGCTAATTTACGTTGTTTTTTTGATACAAGATTATCTATAAGAGACGCCTCATAGCCATTATTAATGGCAATTTGTTTAATAATGTTTAGTTCGTTTTCAAAATTAAATTTATTTAGAGGTATAGTGACTAATCTGTGAACCTGAGAATGGAAAGCAGCCAATTTATATGAGAAAGGATGGTCTGAGTTAAAATCGATGACAGCATCTGAAAACGTCGATTTTCGATAAATTTTAAATTCATGAATGGAGTTTTTAATATCAATATTAAGGTCAAGGAAATTTATATTCTTGCCCCCTACTTCTAAAGTGAATTGAATTTTATCATCTAGTGAGTTAAGAAAATTATGAAGGTTAGAAACTTGTCTCTCAGTTCCATTGAATAGACAAAGGATGTCATCTACGTAACGGAACCAATAAACTACGTTTCTAACTTCTGTTTTATTGCTAAAAATAAGGTTTTCTAAATGGTTCATGTAAAATTCTGCTAATAATGGTGACAAACAACTTCCCATTGCAAAACCCACAATACTATTATAATTGTAAAATCACTGGTATTTCTAAAAGAAGTTGAAAAGCGGCGAAAAATTCATTAGTGAATATGTGATGCACAGGTTTGACTGTCAGGAACTGCTTTGCCTGATTTCTACAATGATTTTCTGACACACAGTACCCCCTGAAATTTTTTTTAAATTTAATGCTACGAATTTGGATTATTTAGATTTTGTACACTTCCATGTATTTTGTCACTAACGACCCGGGTTTCGCCTTTCGGCATCTTCAGGCATTCGAGCACACGAATGTCGAAAGGCGAAACCCGGGTCGTTAGTGACAAAATACATGGAAGTGTACAAAATCTCAATAATCCAAATTTTATATGTTCATGTTTATATATGTATGTTTATCAGTTGATAATGCTCGTGATGAGCGAAACCGGTCCTGATCATTATAAATATGTGGAAGTAGTACAAATGAATAGTGTTTTATTTTTTAAAATAAATAATAAAGCATTAAAAATGAATACGTAATTAGAAATTAATAAAAACCTTAATAGAAATTATTGAACGGTTTTGGTACACACGCCCTGTAGGTTAGGTGCCAGGTATATCACACAGGTCACAATCAAAATAAGAAGTCTTCTCAAGCCTTTAAACACAATTTGTTAGTTCGAGATTTATCAAATTGGAGGAATTACAAAGCCCTGAGTTTACGTACCAAAGGAGCTTTAAAATATGTAACAAAGTGCCATCTATTATTTACAGCAAAAGGTGATAAATGGTGAATTACATATTAATATATTTTAAAATTAGCCAGCGACATCTATATGTAATTATCACACGCTATGCAATCAATTATTAGTAAATAATATTTTAAGCAAGAATTGTGGAAGACTTACATGTTTGATGAATTTAACGAAATCCCTCCGAAAGGGCAGCCGGCACTTGAGAAACCAGGCGGCGATGACGTGATGAGCCAGCGATACAATGTAGTGGTTGTACTTGAACGGATTGGTGTACGGAAGGAGTATGGCGAACACCGACATGTACTGGTCACCCACAAACGAGGCAAACACTTTTGGCAACCTGGTCAAAGCTGAAAAGATGCATAGAATATAAAACAAACTGCAATGCGACAGGAAACCTGTTGCCCTACAAAATTGCAAATCATGCTCACCTATCTCAAGAATGTATTTAAGTTTTCTTGTACATTGTGTTTTGGTAAAAGCCGTCTCACCCACTATATATTATTCAAACCTTTGGTCGACATTAAGTATTCCATTCGAAGAGACAAAGAATATCTTGGAAATTATCATTGTCACAGAGGATAAAAAATATTTGACATTACAGCCAAGGCAACAGATTGTTTTCAATTTTTAAATCATATAAGACAAGCTAGATGAGGATTTTTAATGTCACTCGAAATCAACATCAAAGAAAAGACATCACAAGCACCCATGCTCAACATCTTAATTCAGTGGTTCTTAACCTTTTCAAAGTCACAGTGCACTTTTGATCATAATAAAAAATTGCAGAGAACCAAAATCAAACGGTCAGAAAACAAAGTAGAAAACAACCGAAACGAGAACAAGAAAGCTCGGCAAAAAGATGGTCTGGCGGGGTATTCTAGGGTCCAGCAAGTGACGCATGTGAGACCAATGGAAGACGCGTGCGATCGATTCAACAAAATAGAAATCACATTCGATCTTTCGCTGGCTTTCATAATTTCGTGAAGAACTTTTTCGGTTTTCATTATTTCGAGGATTTTTCTGATTTTATCATTTTTTATGGGGTGCACCGATTAAGAGCCACTGTCTTAAACGGTTATTTGAAAAAACCTGAATTTGATATTGATCATGCCGAGACTTGAACCCATCTGATTGCTAGGGTAAAGCTCTTACCACTAGACTACAGAGACTAATTTTTAATCTTATTTCTTATGTCACATTACATCAAGATGACAACAACATTGTGTCTCTCAAAGCGTTAATAAATAAATAATGAAAAATCTTTACTTGATAGGAATTCCAGAATGGGCACTGCAATATACACAGTAGCAGAGATCTTGGACAGATCCAGGAGTACTTCGGGAAGCAGCTTCACCATTGTGTCTCGCATTTCCAGTGTGAAAATAGTAAGGGCCATGACGCACTGCTGAGCGCAGCGAGATACTAAAAACAAATAAACAAAATTGTGATAATTGATCCATGATGGGTAAATTGCTTTGAATAACTTCGCTTTTCAATTTCATACATATTAACTCGTTCCCTGCTGAGTCGTGTAAAGGATAACTCGATAGTCCAATACAGAATATTTCAAAAATTAATTCATTAGTGTTGGTGTTAACCAAACTTATGGAGATTATCAGGACAAATCAGGCTATATCTTAATACAATAATTAACTTGTACACAAAAGTTTTAACAATGCTAACACTCTTGTATTTTCGAGTATCAACTATCAACACACTGAAATCTGCCCTCTCAACAGTTGAGACGTTAGCAGTCAGCAGGTTAAAATCGTAAGGGGTATTTCGTGTTATATATCAAAGTTTTTAAATCTCTATGAGGTTATGGCTTTTTATTTATTAAATTTAAATGAAGGATAATTTTCCGCTGTATTTTTTGAGTCGAGGAACACATTAATTTCATGCAAAAATGATTACATAATTATGATTTTAGTATGCTATTTTATTATTTATGACATTTTTAATTACATTTCGGATTGCTATGCCAATGACCAACAACAATGCGACTCCAACATAGTGTGCGTTATTATAAGGATATCACAAATGTCACGTTAAGTAATTTAAGGGCATGTGCACTAGAATATGGCTACAGGTGATAAAAATGGTGCCCCTCATGTTTTTCTTCAGCCTCCAGTCATCTGACAGTGATCTTCAACAGTTCCCAGTTTGACTGTTATTAGCAATAACATATGAACAGCTGTACGAGGTCCTATCATTCCGTAGGGAGTAGTACTATTATTTTTTCAAATATTTATTTGTCGAATACATATAGAATTGGCGTCAGCTGTAATGCTATGTATTGTTCTTTCCTTTCACAATAGACAAAACAAAGTAAGAAAATGTTTATTAGATTATTTGAACCTAACTATATCGGATTCTAGGGCATTATCACTAGGCTATGAGACCATCAAAGTAATATGAAAATAAACAAATTGACTTACCTAGTCCAAACCTGATGACACATTTGATAATTCGTTGCTGGAGTTGAGGATCGAGATGCGCGTGGTACGGAGCGAGGCAGGTTAAGACTGGAAGAACGGAAGCGTGAAAGTCTGATATGCTCATCTTGCCGGGTGTGTTGCGGAGAGTTTCAGGGAGCATCAGGGACTTCTCTGCCACCTAGAAATCACAATGCAAATAGATACAATTGATGGGTTAATAAAATCATTAACAGTAATCGAGTATTAGTAAATAACATTTTGAATATGACAGGTGGCTCACCACTATTGAATTTATTTCCCTTGGGATTTTCACCTCCAAACACTGGTAATTAACATAAAAGTAAAATTGATAACTTTGTTCTTCCGTTTGTTTTATCACTAAAGTGACGTGTTTCGCCTCTTTGAGAAGCATCTTCAGACTAACTAAGTTATCAATTTTAATTTTATATTAAAAATGAATTTCCACAAAGTTACCGCGGAATCCATAGAAAACACTAGTAATTAATTTGCAATTAGTAGTGTTATGGTAATTAGTAATATCATCCATTATTTGTGTCTTACCCTCTCCCCACGTCCAGTAGAAGGAAACAAACCAACCCTACCCTTCATTTTTAATTTAAGAATTAGAATTATTGTTTACCTAAGAAATAAATAACCTTACGATATAGTTACTCAGAAGATGCTTCTTAAAGAAGCGAAACGCGTAACATGTAGTAACACAGCCAGTGGACTAACTAAGTTATTAATTTAATTTTATATTATTGATGGGTTAATTTGTACAATAGCCCATTCTCAAAGTCTACCAATAATTTTTGTTAGTTCATATTTTCATTGATATTTTATTAATTTCTCAACATGGCTAGTATTGTTGTTTACCTGAACATTAAATGTATGAGTTTATTATGTGTATATTTTGGTTCGACTACAATACGATAGGAAAAACTTACCATAGAACAGAGAGCTGAAGCCAAAAGATCAATATCGTTGCTGTTTTTGGAGAGTACCAAGGCTTTGTTTTGCATGACGTTGGGGATTTCTCGAAGCACCATCTGGAGGACAGTCCAGTCCTTTTCCTGTTTCAAGCAGGTGATGATCGTCTTGCATGCTTTTCTTATCGACACGTAGACAATTTGCGACTGTAATACAAAACATGCTTTACATTATATCCTTCAAATATAATAATCGAATACTATAGTATTACCAACATTACTTAGCCGCCGCCGAATTTGGAACTAGAATTGTCAGTCTAGAGTAAATTTCTCGAATTGCCATTTTATGCAAAATAAATATCTACTTTTAACAACCGTCGCTAAAATATCAGTTTTGGAATTTACTGAAATTTCAGTTCTGGTTGAGAATGGCAACATTCCTAATGCAACGGAGGCACCCTCACTAGCGGCTAAGTTAAATTGGTACATCTATAGTAAGCGTTTCTTTTAGGGTTCAAGCTAAGGAGAAATCGATTACAAGCCCTCTGCCCTAAATCTAAAATGGTCAATTGAAGATTCTATGACCCAATTTCAATCTCTATAGAGCGGCTGTTTCTTCTTGACCATAGCATTTACGCTTGCACCCCTCCATGTATGTTGTTTTTTGCTTCACTGACACAAGCCGTATTTCTTTTTGTTTTTATTGAGTCGGCTACGACATACTGCTGAGTTAACACACCCCTCAGCAGTCAATGGACGCGACCCGTTAAGTTAAAACGTCACCAGCACACTTAACATACTTTTAAGGTGTTGTTAACTGTCAATTCTTGGTGGAAAGACATTATATTTTAAAAAATAAAACACAATTCATTTGTACTACTTCCACATGTTTTAAAACAAATGAATTGTGTTTTATTTTTTAAACCCCTTACATACATTCTGTTAATTAAGAAGTACCTGTTGTAGTAGTTGAAATATTTCTGTTTTTAAATTCAATATTTATATTGGGCAACAGGATGGAGGGACAAAACATAGACTAGCCAACTCAGGTCGAAAATGTAGTCTTCACAGATATGACAGAATTCCCAATATTTTCATTCGAAATTCAAGATGGTAGAAAGGGTCAGGGATGTAATAAATTTTAAAATATATATAACATTTCAGAAACAATCAACTCTGAAAATATTGCAACAAGGAACACCAAATCAAGATATTACCTGAGAGACTATCGGTATCTGGTGAGTGGGCTGCGGTGTTGGGCTATGTGACGATCTGGAATCGCCTCCTTCTACGCAAACATAAGGACTGTAGATGATTCTCCCGCCGGGCTCCGATGGGAAGCCCACATGATAGGAAGAATTCGCACGCGCCGACAAGAACCATTCTAACAGCTGGAATGAAAAAAAAAAACAATTAAATCAACTCAGTCCTCACCCATAGCATATGGCTACTTTTAGCACGTTGCCTCTTATTTGCCCTGCGATGATGTCGGGACATACTCAGACACACATTGCCCAGAAATGTGGCTGTAATAGTATTGACGGAAATGTTGCTGGATCATAGACTCGACAATAATGCCTGCCATTTGCGATTTTTGATACTCGGTTACGGGTAGCGTAACATACCTTCTGTCTGATGGCCGAATGATTTTCGAGAATTCTAGGTCTGGCGTAGTGTAAATCAAGATGACGGCCGGCAGCTAGATAAGCTCTGACAGCATGCGTGGAGGGCGGCCTGTGCAGACGGTGGCGGAATATCTTCGATGCGCCGCACGCCACGGCAAACATATCAGCCGTGTCGGCATCCACCGGAAGGGCTGGAGCATCAGACGACAGGTTCAGGTCAAACGGTCGATTTAGCAACTGAAAAAGACAGGATTTTACATTATTTAGATCAGTGTTTTTCAACGGGAGGATTTTTATGTTTTCAGCATTTAGAGGGCGCTGCTGAAATCAATGTGAGTAGTTACATCTTTGAGTAAATTGATTGACTGATGTAGTCAGTCATTTCAATTCTTGTGAAGCGGTCACGTTCATTTCTATGTCAGTGTATCCAAGACCTATTGCATTAAAATCAATTAACCTTTTGACCGCGGCTACGAATATAGAGAACAACGTCCTTACGCGGCACCTTTTAGGCGATTTTGTTAATACCATTTACGACCATAAATATAGATTGTAATTTTTTTATAAGTAACCAGATATGTTAATTGACATCTATAGTATTTTTTTCAATAATGAAAAAGATAATATTTGTCATAGTTTTGGTCTAATATTCAAATGATCATTCTTCATACAGTTGGATCAAACCGCCGTCATTACTCAGTCGCTGCGTGCGGAAAACGGAGAACACTGCACCACCGCAGCACCATAAATAATATTTCTCGAAACGTAATCATCGCCCACTTATAAACGCGATAGTCTTTTTACTTAATTTCGCCGTTTTGTTGACGTATTTGGTAATATGATAGTGTTTTACAAAAATGATATTTTAGGCGGTATGGTTAAGTTTTCTTTAAAATCCAATATAAAATATCCAGTAGCATATTCAAGCGATCTATGCTCTGAAAAAACTATAATAGCAGTGATAAGAGGCTCAAAGTTCCGTGCATGTCCAGGGCTGCCATAGCAGCCATCCGTGTATGAGACATGTCGCTAGAATTGCTATAGCAGTCATCCGCAGTCAAAAAGTTAAACAAAAATTTGTCCTCATTTCAAGAAATACATAATAAATTTCGTTTTTACTTGCAGAATTGAATAATTTTATTTTTATAACGGCGACGATGGCTTCAATAAGGTTTACTGAACAGTGATTTTGATGCTTCAATGGACTGCGTAAACCAGGGATATTAAATAGGATTCGACTAATGTACCAATAAAATTGAATGCATGAAGTAACCCCACTGTCTGTTAATATAATATTATTGGAATTATATAACTGCTTATGGTATTTAAAAATAACGGCACGTCTTACAATTGATCGCATCCTATAGTCAAGGAAATACATTCAATTATGACGATGACTTGAATACATGTGCAAAAAAATTAAATAGGGCAATTCGAAATCAAATCAACTGACCTTTTCGAGAATGTCGAAGAGATCGGAGAACCTTTTAGAATGACAGTGCATGGCTAAATCGATGAGCAGCTTTGAGCAGGCGCATCTTACAGTCGCGTCCGGCTCCAGCGAGCAATGCTGAAGATTCGGCAATACAGCCCTATCCAGGAGTTCTTCTTCGTAGCTCCGTCTATAAAAATACGATGGCATTAAGATATATCCGCCCCATAATATATCTGGTCCGTATCTGCAAACCCTCAAACACCCTTTTGTTTTATATTTTCAATAAGTTATTTTCTTGTATGACAATATAATAAATTTATTCTTAATATAAAATTAAAATTGATAATTTAGTTATTTCACTTGTTTTATCACTAACGTAATGCGTTTCGCCTCTTTAAGAAGCATCTTCAGACTAGTCATGTCGCAAGGTTATTTATTTTAAACGTAAACAATGATTATAATTCGTACATTAAAAATAAAGGGTAGGGTGGGTTTTATTCCATTCTACTGGAAGTGGGGAGGAGGGTAAGACATAAAATAATAAAACAATAAACACTGATAGACTTATTACCATAACACTTATAATTACAAATCAATTACTAGGAGGTGAAAATCCTAAGGGAAATAAATTTAATAATGGTGAGCTGCCTGTTCCATTTAAAATAGTTAAGTGTTATTGATAAAACAAGTGGAATAACAAAGTTATGAATTTTAATTTAATATTAAAAATGCATTTCCACAAAGTTAACACCGAATTCATAGAAAATACAATAAATTTAATTCTTCATCAAATCTTGATCAAAGCTTGACTCGATTGATGATAGATGACGGCAAAATTCTCTACTGGGCTCGGCAGTTAATGTAATCAATTAACGCAGCTGTCGTCAAACTGTGGTGTTATCGCAGTAACGCATTGGAGCCGAGAATCCGTAAACATATTTCAAACATGCAGCAACAAATATCACACGAATTAATTTGTTATAATTAAATAAGCACTTTTACAATTTCATAATAAAAATGTCATCTTTACGATCAAAATTTTACAAATGTTTATACCGTTTAAAAAAGAAAAACGCTAGTGCTCCCCGGGATCGAAAATTATGAGTTTAGTGGTCCGTGAGGTCTGAAAGGTATTAACAGACCTATCATATAGAGAAAACTGAAGAAGCTTACTCGCAGTGATATTATAATGTACACATTTCCACACCTGTTTTGTTCTACGATGATTTGAAGCATGTTCAACACCTTCAGCCTGATACTGATCCTTGACTCCTGACGACAGTACCTCTCCACCAACCTATTCAGCGTGGTCAACCAGTCGTGATTTGTCGGAATCACTTGTGACGTCAAATAGGTGATCAGTTTCATCACAGAATGCTCCTGTAAATATTAAACTCAGGTTTACAATCAATAAATACGGATGAATTTTAACCCATTTGTACCGGTTGCAACACTTGAAACTGTATTGGAATATCTGGGTTCTTATTATTTAAAACGTGTTGCTGCTCAATAACAAATCTTCTAAACTCTGTCAAACATTTCAAATAATATGGACACAAATATCGCTGTTACATATGAGCGATACATGACGCTGCAGATTTACGAAACACTATGCTGTCATTATTCGTCAGCTAATTGGCAAATCATATTTTATTTGACAGATATACTACATTGATACTGAATACATTGCGATAAAGGCGAACGCTCTGAATAGACAAGTCATGATGACGAAAGTAGGACACAGACAGTCAACGAGAGAATATACGAACAAAGAAGAAAGGACCGGATTCATTCTGTAATTGCCCTCTGAACGGGGATTCTGTCGCCACTCGCCGAACAGGAAACATCTATTCTGAACTGCATAATCGCCATCATCATCATATGTCCTACTGTTTAATCGCGTCAAGCATAAGACATAAGAAATGTATTCCTAAACATAATATTCTGTTACACATTCGTTTGCCAATACATTTCCTATTCTGGGCAAAAGTTTCCTCTCAGAACCAAAGCTGCATGGCACATTGCAGTACATTTATTTGTTTAGCAACCAATCATAGAAGTTGGCACTAGTATTATTAAAATTAATGCAAAGTTATTTATTAAGTGCAGTACACTTTGATGATATTCCATAGAATAGTTTCTTACGGGTCTGGAATGTCCGCACATGTCAATAAGGCTGTACATGTTGGAGACGCTGCCATTGAAATGACCCAACTCGTGGAGCTGCTCTATCGCCGATATCGTCTCGTGAAGATAGCACACCGTCTGCTGGTTTGGTGATGGCGTCGCTTCTGTGAAACATGAAGAAATTGTTATTATTGATTGAACTCACATTTACTAAGGTAAGAATAGAAAAGTATTTAAATTTGAATTGTTGAAATTTTGTGCATTTCCTCACTAACAACTCGATTTCGCCTTTCGACATCTTCAGGCATTCGAGTACACGAATGAACTCAAAATGACAGACAGTAAATAGTCTATATTGACAGTGTTTTGGCCAATTGATTGTTGAGGAGAGAGACAAAACTTTTTGTTTTTATCGAAAACATTATATGGTGAGTTGCGTTATGAATCTTTGAAATGAACTGTTGTAAACTCTCATGTTTGCAGATACGGGATTATACGTAGAGATTGTCGATATAATAATGGCTTACATCAAGTGGACGGGACAGAATTTTTAAAGCTATAACCAATGTAAAACGATGTTTCCCTTCCAAAAAGTGGTAAATTTATTTTTCTAATTTACATCATTTAGTCCATCATCTAGTCTTTAAAATGAGATCCAATCAAATCCCATTAACCCATTTTCGTATTTTATGAGGGTTACATCAATTGACCAATACACCGTCGATATTGTCGTTATCGTTATAAGATAAATTACGACAAATTACTATCACTAAGTTGATATTTGAATTAATTTTAATACTAATTTGATAATAATGACTTTTAAAACTAATAGGAAAAACAATCACATTAACCATTACAAACTCATAGGACTTATAGTGAATTAACATCAAATTATATAGCGATACCTACTTATTATAGAATGGTGGGTCTTAAAATGCAATTCAAAGAAAGCAAAGGTAGTGGGTTTTGTTAGGGTGAATATAAGATGATGTATTAATAGGAGAATTTCATTATTTTTATCGTTAATTTATGAATATTTTACGAACTTATGTAAAGGATACAATAAAGGGGAGTTAGCAAAGTATTTAGTTCCACAATAATCATAAGATATGGTTTATAGCTATTTCCGATAGCTGAAGGGGGCTGAGTCATCAACCTTGTTCTGAGGATCAGCATAAGCCTGGTTTTTCTGTTGGGGATTTCCTTCCCTCAGTCAGTGAACTAGTTTTGAGGCGACGGAAATTCGCCATTCGTTTTCGATTGATATTAGCTTTGACTATTATTGCATTGCCCGGTGGTCACAACGGGGAAGTCAGAAGATGGGACGTTCCCCACCTCCCTAGGATGTAGTCCGTAGAATGTACTCGGCGAAATTGAAGGATGCTGGCATTTCAAAGCGATTGGCAGGTGAACGGGAAATGCTGGAGGTGCTGTGTACGGAGTGGATATGGCCCAAGAAGACGAAGAACGCTCCACATTGGGAGAGGATATAAAAAGATAGACAGAAGGCAAAAAAGATAGATTAATTACCTAATTGCTTGATAATTGTAACTATGATACTAAAAATGAGATCCCAGGCAGGCTCGTGCAGCTCCTGGCCATGTTTGTTGACAAGGCTCTGCATGGCTAATATCACTTCGTATGTCACAACGGACTGGTTTCCTTCCAACGCCTGCAAGGATACAAATAAGAAACCATAAAAGTTATCAAAAACGATAAATCCAAATGCCCACAGCGGGCCCGTCATTTTACCCAAACATGACAGGTAATTTTACAAATATAACACATGTGGAAGGAGAAACTCAGTATATCTATTTATATGCTTTATAATTTACACAGACCCCGAATATAACGAAAATACTTATTATAAAAAAATAGATATTAAACATTTCATTGTACGTTAAATTTTACAGTTGATAACTCACAATGAGAAAGCTTGGAAGCACTTGCGTAGGAGTGCACTTCAGGGTCGCAACCCGTTTGGGTCCCCACAGAGCCATGTTGAGGTAGAAAACGGCACCTCGTGCCAGACCGCAGTCGCTTCTCGCAGCTGTCCCCAGAGCCACACACATAGCGTGCAGCGCGGAATGACCCAAATCTGTTCCCAAGACGCGGCTCATTATCTGTGAAGGAGTTCAAAGTTAATAACTTCCACATCATACTGAAACTCGGTGAGTTATTTTCTATGAAATGTCTATTGAATACTTTTATAAAATAATACATAACAATCAGTAGTTGATGGTTTTTTAAATAAAAGTGCCCAAAATAAGAAACAGAGACACGGGATTGCTCTAAATTCAAATAAAAAGAATTCAGACAAATGAAGCCGTCTTTTGTGGGAGGAACTAACACATCACCATATATGTCATTGGGGTTTCATAGCGGCCATTTTAAAATGATACCTTATGGTGTAAGTATTTTATTTTGAATTTATTAAGAGAATTGTTAAGGATATCAGTAAATGTAAGCATATGCTACTCGATTCAACAGAGAGTGGTCTTACTGGAAGCTCTAAGGCAACTCAGATGAAAGGTTATAATGAAACCCTCCAATTAGACATGGTCAACTACTGAAAAAAAAAGTGGTCAACAACGGGAACATTCAATTTTTTAGATGGTCAACAACAACATGGTTGTTAAAAATTGAACACAACATTTTTGCAACAGACCCTTTCCTATTTCTTGTATTTTCATATTAATTAAGACATTTGATCCATTATGAATACACATGCTTTGTCATCACTCATTAATCGTTATTTTTGTTGAATTTTTCTTTTAAGCGATCAACAACTGCTACCATGGTTAGTCATAAAAGATAAACTAAACCATTTTTTTACAAAATTATCACAAACCTTCCAACTTTGTTGGCAATATTCTTCAACATTGACCGTTCTACACAGAGCTGAGATAAAGGTCTGGAGTGCCTCGTGAGGTAGCATGGTATAACAGACAACGGCATCCAGAACTTGCAAGCAACCGAACACCACTTGCGATTCAGCCGAGTAACAGCATAGATAACAACTATTGCTGCAAAATGAGACAGTAAACATATTGAAGGTTATAGAATGTACACAATAAAGAAATGGCGACAATATATCATCTTCAAGCAAAGTGTTTTATCGTGGATGTATTGACCACTCAACGGCTAACGACACACACAGAGAAGTTGCATTCAATTAACATGTGACATGAACCCGATTGTTTTGGTGCAGCCCAGCCGCAAACTATGCCAGAACTGACCTCAGGTCATCTCTTGTGGCGCAAAGTCAAGAAAAAATAAAAACGCAACTTAGACCGATCTTGAGCCTCGGCAGGATTCCACCCTTAACAGAAACATGGGGGTGTTACCCCACTGTTGCAGACCATTACATTTTTGGGGCAGTTGGGCGCTGTGAGCAGTCCGTTCTTACGGTTATCTTAACCTGTTGCCGTCGCATAACGATTTTACACGGGCTTAATTTTTGTAGCAAATTGTATTTTTGTAACTGTTGTTGCCTTAGAGGAATGTACTGACTAACTGCAAATAAAGAGGAATTCGACTGACTGACTGGCGTGTTTTGATTAAAGTAAGTGAAGAACCTGACAAACATCATCATCATCAGCACGCCGGAGATAAGTCGAAGCTTCTCACATGTTGTATTTAATTTTTTAGTTATCCAGTAGCATTGCAAAAGCATGTTCATTCAGAAATAAATTGATGCAAATTTAACATCCATTCTCGTATTGATTGAAAGCAAAGCACATCAGTAATCTGCGGTAAGCACTTACTTGACAAAACCTACGATGACTTCTTCGGACAGACAGGCCGCCGCATTAAACTTTATGAGGTTAACAAGAAACGAAAGAAATTTTTCAGTCACATCTGGATTCGTCACTGTGGGCATCCACTGCAGTATAAACTTCCCTATCTGAAAACAAGAAATAAACACCATTAAATCAATAACTTCGTTCACACCAGTATACAATACCAAGCCAATATTTTTTTATTTATTCCATAGGGTACTTAGTGTTGTACACCATCCGCAACGGCTTCAGGCATGCACGGTAGTGTGCAAAATTTTAAAACGATATAAGAGAGCTTTTATAACTTGACACCCACCCGCTCTCCATTATAGGCCTCGAACTCTTTGAATGCTTTGTAACTTGCCGTAGATGCCACCGAGTCGACATGACTGACACTGCCAAGAGACAGTCGTATTGTCTTGAGCATTTTTTCCCTTTTCTTATCAAATCCCAATGGATATGATCAGCATCCAAAATTATGTGACCGCATTCATATTTTGAACTGTCTACTAACGTTAGATCCTTTACAATATATTGAAAAAAAACCATTTTACATTAGGTAAACCACTAAATTCTTTTCATAACCATAAAATTTAGTATCTTTAAATTTTCCAAATAAAAACATCTTTAAAATTTGTGTCGAATATATGAGTTCACCACCAAGGCGATGTTATGTGGGTTTTCATTTATCCAGATCACAAAACACCGATCAAGAATGTAAATCTAATCGATAGAAAATCGAATGCAGACGTTGGTTTTACTATAAATTCAAATAGAGAATAACTCCCACCTCTCCTTCAAAGCATGAAATATTTTTTCCATTGTCGGTGAGCGTCTGCAGGAGTTCCAACCGAGGTTGCACATCTTCGGGTAGATCGTGTTCCTTCACCACTCTAAAGAATTGGCCCCGCATGATTGTAAGCAGGTCGTATTGGCCTTGGATCAGACACCGCAGGAACAGCAGCAAGAGGTGACGGCATTCTTTGGTATGCGCCGGTTGCAGCAAGTCGGCAGTGCATAGCCATAGCTTTTCAACTACCGTTTGCTATTTTATTAAAAAAAAAGCTTATAAATACATTTTTCATTATCAGAAGAAAGTTTTTTTGGCAAGAGTAAGAATATAATGAAATACTAGTAATTATTACTTTGGGAGGAGAGGTTTGAAAACCCATGCTTTGGAGATCATACATCTCCTAATTACCTCCATAATCATTTGCCGTCATAGATATTATAAATGTATTAACTACATGATATGTCGTACACTTTGTCATAACAATTAATATTTGTAATAGGATAAAATAACAAAGTATTTAGTTCTACAAATTTTTTTATTATAATGGAGTTCTACCAAGTAAACGCCAATTCAATCAATGAATATTTGTTTTGATTTATCTGTGTTTGTAACACAAAGCACAACACAGGCACAAATACACACTCTTTCTCTCTCTGTAAATGCAATTTATAAATTCATTTTTCACGGTTTTCTGAGGATATTGCATTTGATCTGTTAAGTTGTATACACACACAAGAATATGGAGAATATTTGTGTATTCATATATCATTTACAACCTTTTGTGGAAAGTGGTGTTTCTGCTTATACACAACTGAATAATAATATGATGGCAAGTAATAAGCTAATAGCAAAAAGGCATATTCTGAATGATAAAACATAAACTCCGATTTCACGACAGGACAGTCCACAAACGGTGAAAATATACTAGTGTGTATCAAGGCATGTTTTTCTTTACAGATTGTATTTCAAATGGCAGGAACTAAAGTGATTTTTAATTTCATCATAAGATTATGACAACTGAGGTAATAACTGACTGATAGAAGCAACAATTGGTAAGATTCGTGTTGCAACAAGGCTAATGGATTCTTATTTATTTTGAGACAGGTAGGAATGGTAGAGCTTCCGAGTTAAAACGGGATAAATATGAACTTACATCTTGTAACTGCTTGGTGGCTACAATATCACATAGATCTTTGATGCTTTTTAATCTCTGCGGTAAAGGAGTCTCCCGACTTAAATCTTTTTCAAGTTCAGCAGTGAGTACAAAATCAGGTCTCTCAATCAAACTCGCTGAAAACAAATTGCGAGAAATAATGTGAAAAAACGCCGAATTGTATAGGGGCATGCGTGTATTGTGCAATTCAATTAGATATGTTTCAAAAGTGAGAAATAAAAACAAATATTTATGTCCATCTTTCTTACCTGTGCCACTTCTTGCGATTCGAAACCATTGCTTCAACTTTTCTTGAAGAGATTTGTTTTCTTTGTCTTTTGAACTCATTTTTACGCGATTCCCTCGATGTTAATCGCTCGCTACGCGTCGTAAAATGCTAATACTCTATTATATTTAACATGTAAACTACCTACTTACACTAATATTTAATCTTAAACGCATATTTATAAAAAAATAAAATCTGCACCTAATCGTCGCTAATCCACAATTTTTTGACAGCTCTCTGTGTCTGTGCCACAGACATCAGCTGTTAAAAATATTTTTCGTAGTCCTTCCACATAATAAATTTAATAATATTATTCAACTTATTAAATTTCTACGTGCAATTCGAATGATTGAATCATTCTCAAAAAAGTTATGATAACTTAATTTATTTCGATGAATTGTGTAATATTAATAATATTTATAGCATCAATGTAGTCCGAGTGACAAAATTGTTCAATTCTAACATGTAGGTAGAAATTATAAATGTCACTTATTTGTCTAATTTCTTTCCTTTCATAGTGATGAATTAATTATTTTACTTTGCAAAATTATTGTGTTACCTATGTTACTTGGATATATTATGATAATAATAAATTTAATTTTTAATATCTAGGTGTTTTTTGAGCATTATTTGAAATCAGCTCTTTTGTATAGACTATTATCAAAATTTTAAATTAGTCAAAAGTAGTGGTTAATGTAATTAACGATTCATTCAAAGTAGGATAATGTTTATGACCTTTAGTATTATTTTTTGTAAAAACTAAATTAAAATTAGATGATAGTATGATAGTATATGATACATAAACAAATTTGACAGATCGATACAAATGTAACTGAAATAAGCTTAATCATATCAGCCTCTACTATAGGGGGTAACTAGTATAGGAAGTTTTGGCTAAATAGAAAGTTCATTCAAATACATAGGTAGGTAATAGTTTCGGAGTAGGTATAGTTGTCATGGCGAAACTAAACATATCTATGGTCACTTGACAACTACATGACAACTTCATCGCAATTCAATTTGACATTTGCGGCACATTGAAAAACACCAAATACATATTTATTTACCGTATTAATCGTTGAAATACACAAGGAATACTAATGCCTAAAGTACGCAGAAGTCGCAAAGCCCCTCCAGAAGGATGGGAACTTATTGAACCTACTTTGGAAGAGCTAGAACAAAAAATGCGCGAAGGTAAATTTTCACATAAACAGTAATACTGAGGGGCCTCAAAAACTTAAATAAGTAGTTTAATAAAATATATTAAAGTGTTTCTCTCTTTTCCAAAAGTTAAAGCTTAACTACGCATGCTAATTTGGCGACTCTACTACATTTTACTGTTGTATTTTTTAACCTATATTTTACCTACTACGCCCTAGTAGAACGCATATTGTCTTGAGATCACTGCATATTTTGTGTTACTTTATGTAAATAAAAACTTCCAACATTAAATAGTTTCATACTTGGCTGTCATAGTGTATGATGTGCTTCTTCATTATGGGAGCGACTTTGAAGTATGATAAAATGATATAGATAGCATATCAATATGACCCATATTATTTCGATTTTGGTTGTTTATAACCAGAATATTATTAAGGCTTTTTTTCTTTGCCGTCACATTATCGTCATTAATTCTGTTAATATTGATTTGAGACTAGTAGCAAAGGTGAGAAACTCTTTTCCCCTTTGCAAATCACTGAAATATAATTTGCAGAACCCGTCATATAGTTTTTTTTTCTTCTAAATTTCAGCGGAGACTGAACCACACGAAGGCAAAAGAAAACAAGAATCCCTGTGGCCCATATTCAAAATACACTACCAGAAGTCCCGTTATATCTACGATCTATTCTACCGCCGGAAAGCCATCAGCAGAGAACTGTACGAGTATTGCCTGAATGAGAAAATCGCAGACGGTAATTTGATAGCCAAATGGAAGAAACTAGGGTATGAAAACTTGTGCTGCCTCCGATGCATACAAACAAGGGATACAAACTTTGGAACAAATTGCATTTGCCGAGTGCCCAAAAGTAAACTCGAAGAGGGTAGGATCGTTGAGTGCGTTCATTGTGGTTGTAGAGGATGTTCTGGTTAATATTATTCAATTTACTAATTTACTTTGTATAAAAAAAGTGAACCATCATTGGGCATACTGTACCAAGAAGTAAATGTTTCATCGTGTTCCCAAAACTATCATTTATTTTTATTGTTCCCTGAAAATAGTTGCAAATTCAATGCAGGAAACTGTAGTACCATCGGTCCTATTGCCAAATTTATTAGAGTCTGGATACTTAAAGAGCCCGGTCAGTAATGCAGAGCAACTTTACATCAAACATAAAAAAATTGTATTTGCTCTATACATGCTTATTAGGTTGGTAGAGTATACGCCATATAACTTCGCACTTTTTACTACACTGATACGCTTTCTGTATCAGTGTATAGTATGTATGGATCCCGTATCACCATGGATTCTAGAGCCGTGTATGGTTCCCGTGATCCTAAATCTAGAATTGGACCTTAGCGCCGGAGTGCAAAGTTATATGGCGTGTAGTCTACTAAATATAGCCAATATCATAATACAGGAAGAAGTTCAGCTGTAAAATAACTTTTCATCACAGGAAGCTAAATGAGTAGCAATATTTTAACTAATATGACATAAAGATTTACCAACCTAATAAACATGTGCAGAGAAAATATAAAAATCATCAAATTTCTTTCGGCATAAAGGTGTTGGGTATCACTGATCGGGCTCTATTAGTGTCCATGCACTAATAAATTTGAGAATAGGACAGCTCAAATGCATTTGCCTAGATTCAAATTCAATATTTTCTGATAATAGAAATGTTTTTAACAACACTGACTTGGATCTAATGTAATGTGAAGTGTTTGAAATAAAAAAAAACTTGTTGAAATATGTGTTTATTTTGCAATATGGAGTATGGATGACCACGCATTCTATTATCAGAGTGAAATAGAGGATAATTAACTATTTCAAATACAATACATGTAATAGTCGTCGCCATTTTTTTTTAAATAACGGAGGTATTAATATATTTTTTATTACAGTACTAACTGGTGATACCACAGCGGAACCTTGATCTATCATTCAGTTTCTAAGTATCTGCCAAACACCAATGAGAACAATATTAAATAATCCCACATTTATCGCTGTCCTCAATTTTTCTAGGTTAAATATTATTATCCTAACAAATAAAACGCCAATTGATCGTTTTTGTCTAACATTTGTGTCACGTCAGGCAAACAAGGTTGCATCTACCGTTTTTTTACAAAATCGCTTTTAAATGCAGTTTTAAACATTGCGAGAGTAAATGAATTACTCTTAGACTTTCTATGGGGAGTGAGCTTATTTTTACATCTAAATTGTATTATTTTTTTTTCATAACTATGAGTCGTGATAGCAAAAAGGTTTAAAAAATATTTTAAAAAAAAACTTATAATTTAACGACTTTATTGTAAAAAAACTCTTTAGTTAATCCAGGAGTTACAAATCATTGGCTGTCACGAAAACACGAAAAATTTACAAAATTTTTAAAATTGAAACACTAAAAACCGTATAAAAAACGGTTCTGGTCTATTTTGAAGGCGTCAATTTAACACTACACAAACGTCGTACTGACTTACCATAGACGATTATGACATTTTTCAATAAATAAACAAAATTATGTTATCCCTCTTTGTGGCATTGAAACTAAAATAAATATTTACTTCATTATTATTTTAAAAGAAAAATACTCATATTATTATAGATGATAAAATGCTTCTTTTAATTAAGCGATGAAATGTGTTAAATAAACATTTGTAGAGAATATATTTGAAAGTTTTGATAGGGCATTGTTTGAAAATTACGGTAGGTACTTTCAGACTATAATGGTAAGGGTCTCTACCCTGGATCTCGAAATATATAGAATCTTAAAACTAAATCTTAATCTGACGGTAGACACAATAATAAGTATTAATTATTACATAATATAACAATAATTTTATGTTGTTTGTGCTGCATATTATTTAGTTGCTTGGTGTTTATAAACTTTGTAATGTAAATATGTGGAAATAAGAGGATAAAATAAAATATTCTATAACTGAATACTTCGATATTTTATTCATTTATAATGGAGTTCCACCAAGTAAATGCCAATTCAATTAATAATTCTATAGAACCATCAATATTGAAGTAAAGCGCCAAAAGATCGTCAAATGTCTGTCGTTGTATGTCTTTGATAAGTGAGTATTGTTTATGAAATTTGTTTTTTTTTAATATAATAACATGAAAGAGTAGCAAAAAAATATGTCCACTACTCGAGGGGAAGGTGGTAGCGTCAACACACTTTGACGCTCCAAGTCCGGCGTGGCGACAAGGATAATTCACATGTTCCTTTGTCTTCCATTAAAACCCGGTGGTATGCAGTATACTTTCTCTTTAATTGCAGTTAGTTTATATTTCCTCGAAAACAGTTACACAAACACAAACAGAGTTAAAATACACAATTTCAATTTAAAAACACTGGAAGTGGTTTTATGATAGGGCCATCCTTTTGACCCACCGCGGGGCTGTGTCGGCGACTAACCGCCAAGCCCCTAGGCCGAGGGATAAGTGATTCTTTTTCTAAGCATCGCCCGCTTTTTGTTTACTTCTAACGGTAAACAAACAAATATGACAAATTATTTTTGAATGCCTTAGGAGAGATATTACATATTAAATTTGCAAGAATAGAAAGAGTTTGAAGACCCCTGTCTGCCTCATAAGTACGGGGCGGTGTCAAACAATGTTGGGCTACCGAAATCCATTCAATGCGATTCTTGGAGATATAACCGCATTTTCTTTTGCATACGCGAGAAAAGTAAGATATTACGGGCGCTCAAAAATCCACATTGTTACGCAAATAAGTCGCAAAATACAAAAAATTAATTATTCAAACAAAAAACACGATATAATAACTCAAATCACAATATAAAACCTTAAAAAATATAAAAACTTCGATAAACCGTGAGAAACGGAAGATATTGCGGGCGCTCGAAAATCCATAGTTTTCCATATGAAACTGTTTGAAGTTGTTCGTGCGACGTCATAGCAGTATCACGTGACTTACGAAAAAGTTAAATATCGTCGAACATAAAGTCATAAACTCGTTATCTTACTTTGAAAAGGTTCTAACTGAAATTCTGGCCTAAAATGACCTTTTGATTTGAAAGTGGTGTATTAGCTACATTCTATCATATACGTTGATTTCAGAGTCATACATTGTACAATGAGAGAGTTAGCAGTATTCCAGAGTTCTATTTACACAGTTTTGTTCAAAAATTTGTTTTATACGGTTCTATGAATCGATTTGTCTGCATATTATCATCTCACAGAAAAAACATACAAATCACAGTTTTTTTGAAAAGGTTTTCAAGTCATGTTGAACATTCTACGCTCGACAGCTAGTGTGTGTTTTACGTTTTACTTATATTGTTCTATCGATGTGTTCATTGAAGAAAATTATCTGAATTCGTTCAAACATTCAAAGTATATATCTATTGTTATAACGACCCCGCCAGTTTCGCCTTTGAAGCTGGGGTTTCGTAGTACGACGCCGGTAAGCTGACTGGTTGTCTAGGTCCTATCTTGAAGTCCACCTTCAGGGTGGGGTCTGGATTCTCAGTGTGCGTTCGGCGATTTGAAATTCTTGAAGTTACGTTAAAATTCAGTTAGGCGCCATGAACCACAGTTCAAAACCTTCAGAGCATGAGTCCTCAGGGGGTGAATCCTGAGGTGTCACAAACCGTTAATGGCCCCACGTTGGGCGCCAAATGAGGAGACCCGAATCGAAGAGAGGCGAATGGTCGGTTATCGACGTCCTGGAAGGCCTGGGATCTCAAACAAACACCATTTCAAATCTGGTTCAACTCTTATTTATTTTTAATCGAAGATGCAGTGGTTTAAAATACACAAAACTATTCTTAACACATAAAATTGAGTCTACATTTACTTAACACATGAATTTACTTTAAGTTATAATGCAAGTTACACGACAAACGATTTTAAATTAAGTCCAATTTCAAAACAAACACAAGCAATCCACAACGTCAACGGTGCCGGCCACGCTGGCTGGCAGCTCTCCTCGGCTCGAAGGTTGGTAATCGACTTGTCACACATAAAATCAAAAGGGACTCCCGCACCGTTGGAGCCACCACCTCCCGTCAAAAATTGACTCGTCCAGCGAACGTTTGACCGGTCGCCCCTCACGACAAGCGTTGGGTCGATTTCCACGAATCATTGTCATTAACGCTGTGCATTCTTAGTTCCGGACCCTAATAAAACTTACACTTAACAAAAAAAAATAGGGTGTGTCAGGTTCCGCAAGTCATGATAATATATACTATTAATAAATATCTCAAAAATCAGAACATTTTGTTTGATAAAATTGAAACATTCGACAAAACCTTTTCAAACAAACTATTGTTGTCAACTCTAATTAAAGCTTTTAATACTCATTATTTTCTAATATATATAGTTAAAATAAATTATATGAACAACAAGTTATATATTTATATGTAAAAATATATGCTAACTCATTAATTAAAAACACATTTTTTCCTTCACAATACAAAATATGATCACTTCAAACGCTCGTATTTCAAAACATGGTCCAGTGCAGTTAGAACCTTTTCAAAGTAAAAAATGTCGAAAAGGTACCTACAAATAGCCATAGATTGAATTTCAATACATTTTCAAGCCTATAAACACGAAAATGTACACGGACGATCATCGACGTCCATATTTCTCCCCGGAAATTTCGCGCGTACGATCTATATCGTCCATACTCTCTTACAGGTTAAAAAACTAGAATTTTTAAAACAGCATTTAAAAACCTTACTCAACCTGTCTGTCAATCCATCAAAATTCAAATTAGACAAATGGTCTATCTGAAAAACATACAAATGTTACAGTGCATCAACGTTCAATCTGAATATATAATTAGACATACCGCATGTAGGAAATCAGCCTCAAACGTGGTTGTCTCTTTCATTCATGTCATATTCTGAAATCTAAAATTGCTTCTCATGAAGAGTTTTAGTTTTTGCAGATAGAACCTTGTTTACCCAAGGCAACGATTTGTCATCTCCCTCAGAAGTACACACAACTCAATTCAGTCGCTATCACTATGTCATCAAGAATTTATTCCCGGTGTATTGTTTTTCTCATCCTGCTCATAAGCATGTGGGACCCTGTTCAACTTCTATCTTAAAAAAGACTGAGTTTGCAAGTCTGCAAGTGTCGTTTTGGCGTCAGTTCACAATGCCGATAACTCTACTGAGCACTTATGTATAGGCTGTTTGTCGTCTTCCCGAGTCAGTCAGTATTCATGTTTGCCTCGTAATTCGTATTGTGAATTAAAATGTGACTAAAATCTCACCAATGAAGAGTTACGCGGAAAATTAGGTGGACAAAGTTTTGCTAGCGTGAGGCGGTTAGGCGGAATTTAGCGCGCTTGTCGTCGTATTGGTGCGCCATATGTTTTCGTCACCTCTCACGTAGGACACCTTCATTTGGCAGAGAAAGATTGATATTTTCGAGCTACGCCGTGCCACCTCACGCTCGCAAAGAATTTGTCCACGTAAGATACGGTGTGAGGATTCTAGCTGAGAGACTGAAAAGACTTTACCGTATTTAAGTACAATCTTTTCTTAGAATCTCTTGAAAGACGTCAAAAAAGGAAACTATTGAAATCAGTGGTTATAAAAGTTTTATCCCATCTGGATTTTTTTATAAAGAAGCAGAAAAATGATTGCATCTATTAAAACACGTTCGCTCCGGGGAACGCGTTTTTCGCGTTGCGAAGTTTTTTGTATTATGGCAGGGAACACGTTTTCACGTCATTCGATAAAGGCGACATTAATCGCTCATAGTTATGAGTTCTTTAAATGATTTTTTATTGTCTTAACACTAATTGTTCACAAGAAATGCATTAATGATATCTTATTTTCTTTATGGGTTGCAATGTCTGCAATTATGAATTAAAGCCATTAAACTAATGTCATATTTTATGGCTTATCTTAAAACCAATGATAACAAAACATATCACAATGTTATGTTGTAATCGAGCAGTTAATCAGTCTTATCTATTAAATAAACCAAGACTCTCCAACATTTGTAATTGACCTAAAATAAAAAAAACATACAACTACGAAAATTAAAAATTAATATTGGACAACTATTTGACATTCATGTTCGATTCATAATATTATTGAAATAAGTTGATCAGTTTATTTACTTTTTAACACCTTTAGGAGAACATCCAAACTTGTTGTCGCTTAATTGTTGGTTCGTCAGTTTTATGCTATTTTTTTTTTAATCAATCCCTTAATATAGACGAAGATACGTTTATAGGTGAAATTTATGCGGACAGATGACAACACATCCTCCAGGTTTTAATCCACCTTTCAAAATCTGTGAAAGATTACTATCCTGTTAAAAATAAAAAGATGGTAAAATTCTTAGAAGAAGGTATCGTGCTGGTGCAAAGCAGAATATTAGATGAGAAACATTCTATATTTACCACCATTGTAAAGTTCCACTACATTTAGAAAAAAATGTCTACGCTATCACTTGAAAAAAATATATTAGCTTACGTGATATGTAAGACATATATTTTGCTTAGTACATAAATAATATTTTGTTTCGTTTTACATGACTTGACACAAATACTTGAATTATGTTTTGGAAAAACTGTATACTTTAATGCACTTCATATGCCAACTGCCAGCCGATATTACTTGGTGAGTTATTTAACTTATTTTCATTAAAACAAAATTAGTCACTGACTTATCAATGGAGACATAATAATAGACAACATCGCTGGTATAGTGATTGATGGAGTAGTAACGATTGTTTCGGAGGTTTCTTTGTTAACGCAATTAAAAATTATTCAGAAGGGCAATGTTAATAGCCTTATTCACAAGATTGTTTGATTAGATTGCGGATTTGACGATCTGAGTAAATTTGCTACAAATATTTCCCGCTAAAGTAGAAGTTATGTTGATTTAAATAAGACTTTTATCTTTTGTCAATTTCCTGCGAATCAGCCCCACCGCTGCGCGTATTTTGGTCGTATTTCCCCCGTTACGAATGTGTTAATAGAGAATTATTCAATAAATGCTTAATCCTCATCGTCAGCGATGTGTAGAAAGTGAAGAGTATTTTTATTGTTCTTGTCTCTTTCAACCTCCTATTAGCTTTCTGTGTTTGTGTGAACTTCTAAGGTGGCACAGGGTTATAAGATAATTTTTCTCACCGATAAGTTTTCTTTAATAACAGTCATCCATTCAATCATTTAGAATAGTAAAACACGTCTAGAAAGTGAAATATTTTTATTTGAGCAATTACATGAAAAAAAATAACTGGCAAAAAATTTTACCGGTGATATACAGAATGGATATTAAAAAACATCTTTATTTGATGAAGTAGACGCCGATTTATTCAAGTTTATGCAATGGCGTAAGGTATATCACTTTTTAAACTTACATTGAATGTTTATAGTGAAAATTGTCTAACAATACAGTGAAACTGTAAATAGCAAGCGATACATCTATAGAATTTCTTTCGTTTTAGATTATCAAATATTTTTACCGTGAAATAAATGCCATCTGAATAATTGGGATTCTATTACAATTAATTATAAGCAATAATAACTGATATTGAACATATTATTTAAAATGATAAGTAAACGAGCCAGAGGAAAAATAAATTGAAATACTTCAGTAAAGCAATGAAAATATAAAATTAAATTTCTTTACCGACAAATAAAGCTTACATAATTTAAGACATCGACTGAGGGTGCTTGATGGAATTTCAATATCAAATTTGGATTATTGAGATTTTGTACACTTCCATGTATTTTATCCAAATTTAAATAAAGCTTACATTTAAGAGTTCTTAGAGGCTGTCCTTATGTGATGGCACTAAACAAAGTGACAAAATTTAAGGGGGGGGGGGGATATAACCGACATTGGAGAGTAGTCTAAAACCATCACGGCAATATTCAACAAATATATGACATGGTGTTGTCACTTGTACCAATTTTGAAGTTCAAAATATTTTTTCGGGAGGACTTCATAAATGTGAAGTCATGCGTTCAAAGATTTTGTGACGAAATGTTATTACGGGGAGGAGGTCAAAAGAAATTTATGGATGGCCCCTTATCATATTTAATGAAAGAATACAATCTATATTTGTATAACAAAAAATTTATACTTAAGCCATGAGCCTTGGATTTATTTTATTGAATTATATTGTCCGTCTTGTTTTGGGTGAGATAAAATTACAAACTGCTAGTTAGCATGGAAAGTATTAAAGAGATTTCAACAGTATAAAAATGGTAATTATAAAGAGATTGCAAAATTTGACTCTGTTAGGGCTCAATGGGTTTACACAACTTATTCATAAACTTCAACAAAATCAAAAATCGTTGGCCTAAAGTAAAGAGCCAAACTAAACCTTTTCATATGAGCATAAAAACTTAACAATTTTAACAAACCTATGACCAAACATACTTGAAAATGGAATCAACATCTCCTACATAATGGTTGTAATTGCGTTTTTTAGCTAATTTGGGTTAGATGGCGATTATTCAATAATTTTTAGGATACACGATTTGCAAAATCAAAATAATATTTTATCTTGAAAATATTGACGAACATAGCCTCTCATTTATTATTACAACTATTTGCCATTCAAAAAGTACGGAAAAATAGCCGTAATTTAAATTTCACCAAAAAGAGACAATATATGAAGAGAAATGTTAATTTAAACAATATTTTACATCAATCTGGAAAGATACTATTTTGTAGTTCTAGCCTTATTCGTATGATTAGGTTTTTGTTTTTTTATCATTTTACTGTTGGAATGAGCAATAATCTCACCTAATCACTAATTTAACTCTTTGTCAGTTATTTATCAGTATTTTTAAAAATAATAAAAAAAAATACTCCAGTCAAATAACTAATCTTTATTGCTTATTTACAATATTCCTAATTGCTTAAAACTACTTATTTTTAATATCCATATTGTTAACCTGACAAGACTGGAAGTGACATATTTTTTTGACTCACCAAAGAAAATGTTTGCCATACTTGTCATCAAACTGCAAAACAGTTGACATGACAATATATTCTATTGGTATATTTCGTTCACTTTATACTATACCTCTTTGGAACACGAAAAGAAGTATTTACAGGAACATCAAATGAGAAATATTAAACATAATAGAAAATACATTATTATAATAATTGGTTGGCCCATAATTCGTGTCAGTGATTATTGGTGTCTTAGTAGTCTTTCGTAGAACACAGAATTCCGAAATGCTTCAGTTCCTTTGCAGAAGCTTCGAAGCTAACATTTCATCATATTTTTTGTGCATATTTCATATTCGAAACATCGTCTTTATAACATCCGAAATAGCAAAGGCGACAAAACCTTTGATGAAAATATTTGCAAATATTTACACCCCAATGATGCAGTTTACAGTTAGTAATTTCGCACAGACACAGAAAAGAGCGGTCGCTGTCGACAATCAAAAATTCAAGGTGCTGATTGAAAATAATCCATTTCCAGCAACGAATGAGATAGTGCTGAAAACAAATTCGGTAACAAGACCACATTAGGAAAGTTAATAGGCATGTGGGTGACACCGTACAAGCTGACTGCTGAACAGAGCGAAAGAAGGATGAATGCATACGTTTCGGTGAAGGCTCGCCAACTATAGCAACAATCTTTAGACAATTTGATAACCGAAGATGAAAAGTGGATACTCTATACTAATTTCAAGCGAAGAAGTTGACTGGATCCTGGACCAAGTTCTCAAATCATTGCTAAATCAAGTCATATCAACCAAAAAATAATGTACGGTGTCTGGTGGGAGTTTCAAGGTATAATTTTTACTATGCGGTTATACAATCAGGTAAAACTGTCGACAACTTGACAAATTATATGAAACAATAAAAAGAATGACCGAAGATGTTACATTTCACCTATTGTCACCGACAGCAATTGAGGGCCAACCAATTAATAATTTTATCACAATATAGGATAGTTTCTACTAATATATGTAAACAAATAATTACCAAATAAATTATTTTTACTTTGGCACTGGTGAATTAATGAGATTTTCTATTGTAAGATATGACTACTCTATGAGTTGAGACGAAAATTCTTTGGTGGGTATTAAATGATAGATTTATGACATAACATAAATTATTTTGTTGATGAATAAATAACATATCATCACCCCAAAATCTAAAGAGCACTTGTACAAAAATTGAGTTTTGAGAAAAACAGATTTTAGGTGTTTTTGAAATGAAAAAAAACGAGTGGATGTTGTTTCTTAGTATTTTGAAATGAAAATTTGATCACAGGCGAATCATTATTCAAAGATTAGAATGCATTGTTTTATTTTTATAATCTTTCAATTTTGGATTTCATTTAACCTACTGCGGTTATTACTTCTAAATCAAATTAAATATACTTAAATAGGTATACAGGTTTCAGCTCATAATATTTGAGTTAATCAAAAATATTTTGCCATACATGAATTGAAGATTAGTTTAAAAATTTGCAAGGAAAGTGTTTTCATATATATTTGTGATTTATTTGGTTTTGTTTGGCAAATGTCCCATTGCGTATCAGAGAAAAATTATGAACAAGAATGCATTCACAGCTCCAAACCGCCAAAATGTCACAAGTGCCCTTTGGCTTTTGGGGATACGATGGTGTAATATAGTATGTGTGACAATATCTGTCTATGGTCAAAAATATATTAATTATATTAATTAAGCAGCATTGTTTTACATATTATTATAATATATTTTGACAGCTAATTCAAAATGTAAGCTCTCCGCTAAAGTAACCTTTATTGCTCCTGCGGTGGTTTATGTGGCCTTGCAACTGTACACATTGTTCCTCTCCAACCAAATATTGGAGATATGTTTTATTGTTTCATATTTATTATTTTACAAATAGTAACGTAAAAATTAATTTATCTATTTATAGTGGGAATGTGAAACAAACTTATAAAATCAGCGTTTGTATAAATTTGGATAACAAAAGCTTATAGAATTATCGTTTGGCAGAAAAGTATATTAATGACATCTTCCTATCATGATTTATGAAAATTTACTTAATGCTGCTGAAAACAATGCTATTATTCAGGAAATTTAATTGCAGATTGGAAATCATCAAAATATTAAACGTTGGAATCAAGGAAATTTATAATTTAAGCGAATTACGCAATGTTTTAAGGGTATGTCCTTGTGTTTATTTCAAATTTTTGTCAATGATTTGTTCTGAGAATGACCATTTGACATCCAATAAGTCTTTCATACTCATTCGTGCAAATTATCGGTTTCCTCGATTCCAATGTTTAGTATTTTGACAATTTCTGATCTGCAATTAAATTTCCTGAAGAAACACATTATTTTCAGCGGCATTAAGTAATTTTTCAGGCAGAAAAAGAGTAGCATGTTAAGAATATTTACCCTTACTCAAGTATAATTAAAAAAATTGGTCCCTTATCAAAAAAATATTATTATAAACTTATAATATTAAACTTAGTACTAACAAAAAAAATATGGTATTTCAATATTTGGTAACACTGTAATTTACTGCAAAGCAAATAAAAATTAAATTCTAGTAGTAATAGTAACTATCTATGAGTGAGGGAGACAAGCTGAATTGCAGCAAGCACACCTTTGCGCAATCAACAATCACTTTTCTCACAGGAAAGGAGTTAGTACGTAGGTTCTCTGTCTGTAAGTACTTTATGATAATAACTGGATGTAGTTATGGCAAAACATAATTTTTTTTATTTTCATATCCTGACATATCGTCAGCCTAAAATAAAACAGCTTCAGCATGAAAAGATTAATTTTGTGTAAAATATAGGTAGTCATTTTACACTCATATCATGGTTGAATAAACACAAAATATTGTTTGAAATTCAACTTATGAAAAAGTGGATTTGGTCATTTTTGACACAAGCTCCTCAATATAAGTTTTCAAAGTGGAATTTGTATCCCAGTTTCAGTATAAACTCAGGATTATATACGTTAAGTGGGATAAAAATAAGTGTTGTAACCCTACTATAACTGAGTAAATACCATTTCAATCAATACAATATATGTTAGTAAAAAATGACAAAACTATTTTGTCTTAATAATTTCCGACATTTGTTTGGACTATTTTAAATCTCATTTCATATAAAGCAAAAAAATTATATAATGTATTATTTTACCGGTTGCAAAAAAAATGCAACCACACTTTAAAAGCTGGGCACTTTTGAAATTTGAAAATTGTGGATACAAGGCGCGTTCCGTGAATTTCTCTCTTTCTTGGTCAATAACATGTAGAAGGAGAAGTGCGAGCAAGATACAAGGGCATGGGGCACATGCTCTTGCATCCTACTTGTTTATACACCCACGGCACGCCGATGGTGGATACCCTCTTATATGATGCAACAATTTGAACAACCAAAAGGAATTTGCTAATGAACTTTGTGACACAGTGTGTTCATGAAATGACTTGGGAATATTTAAATTATTTTAATACAAGATACTTAAAATGTGTATGTTTATGGTTAAGCTTTGTGCTAATAACGACTCGTTGCTGGAATTATTAGATTCTAGCCTTTTCTATAACAAAAGAGACATATTTAATATCACATAGAAATTTTTCACTGTAGTACATAGGTATGGCAAATATAATAAACATTATAACAGTGAAAAAAAACTTTGGTTAATTTTAGTAATTAAACAGCATTTCTATGAAAACAAAATGGACGATTACCACCATTATCGAACATGTTGCTCCTGTAATGACACTTTTTTGACAAAACCAGTTGATCGAGTATCATTAAATGAAGGTGTTAGATGCAAAAGTGTCACTGTTTACTTTTTAGAAACAAAAGTATCGTAGGTAAAGTATCTTCAATTAACTGTTAATAAGAATATAATGGCATGTCTTGGGATTAAGCAAAGCGGTTGGTGGGTGAAAGGATATCACGGAGGCCATATGCCCCACATATGTACGCATACAAACGAATTTGGTCGAAGAAGAAGAAAGCTATAATCAATATATATGTACGGGCAAAGTAAGCATTTATAAAAGTTTTTTCGACTGAGGCATGTTTGCAACTAACCTTCATATCGACACTTCCTACGTATAATCCCGTATCTGCAAACATGAGATTTTACAAGAGAGCATTTCGAAGATTCATAATGCAATGTGTATTCTTCAAAATTTGGTCAGTGCTATTATTTTAAATCTAATTTTCCTTGTTAGATGCCTACCCATATAACTGAGTGAGTAGACAACAGAAATGCAAAAGACATGTTAATAATATTCTTTAAATCATTATATGTAGAGAGTGTCGATATAATGACTTCAACTGACAAAAACGACGCCGCAGTCATAGTAATTTTAAGCAAAAGCTGTTCTGTGATTGGTTGAAATTGAACAGTAGCGTATTTGAAGGTCACCAAATATTTCAAATTGTTTTTTATATAAGAAAAAATCACTTTTTCATAAAAACGAATACTGTGCTGGATAGCATTTTTGATGCACTTTTATTATCAGTTGCCAACTCAGAAGCAATCAAAATCAAACAGTGGAGCTTTTTTATCTAATACTTTCAAATATGCTAAACAAACACATATTACCTTGACAATAATGCTTAGCTTGGTTGGTTAAAGAGCAGGAGATATCAACCCCTCAAGGTCAAAGAAACATATCTGAATTTTAGGCGATTGCGAGTTATTTTTAGTATTGGATATAAAATGATATAATACTGTTAGCGACAGTGAGACTAATTAAAAGGATCAACAGGCACAGAGATAGTTCAATATTGTTGTAATGATTTTGATTATTTGGGAAGCCCTTTTGGGCTGTCTTGTAAAGTAAAGTAAAATTAAACAAGCTTCTTTGACCCAAAGGGGCTGATATTTGACAAAATTATTTCCACAAAACATTATTACAACTTTTTGTTGTGACGGGTGTTATTTGGGATTGTTTTGTTTATATGAATACCCGAGAACTTTTTTTATATGAATCATTGCTAAGGTATAAAAACTGAAAAAAGGAAAACTATTTTTTCATCAATTTACCTGACATGAAATTGTATGTGCAAATGTTTAAATTGCAAATTTATAAATTATGAGTATGTATGTTTTAGGAATGTTTTTCTTAGTTAAATTAAATATGTGCTATATCTTGGATACTTTGCAAATAATTTTGTTGTTATACGTTACAATCCTATTAAAATTGTGACTATAGTTATTAAATTTATTGTTTTGGTGCGATTAAGTCACAATTACTTAATAATTTTGTTCAGTATTTTTAGACAAAAAATAATAATCAGATCATTAATGATTTATTCATTAATGGAATTTTTACATTTGTTTCAAAACTTTTTACTTATTTGAAGTACAGATACTACTCACTAGTAGAAATATTGATAAGCTGATTAGATGATCGCTGTTTTCACATCTAGTTCCTTTCCTAATTCCGTCAGTAATTCCCTGAAGACAAACGGGTTTAAATTTTTTCCCATTTGATGTAACATAAACCAATCTCCGACACACAGTCTGTTAACAATATTAACAATATGATATTTAGGAACGAGACGGGATTGGGCAGCCATGACGTAAATTCTGATGCAAGAGCAGCTGAAAACCAGCACCCTATAGATAATGGACAACCCGGTTATGAAAGCCAAGCATATCAACCAAAACCATAGAAATACAAATATTTTTTCATTGACAATGTTGAAAGGGAGTATGCAAAGTAGTTCGAGGTTCTGAATGGATCCTGAGCTACCAAACGAGTGGAATGTGCACTTGGTGATTTTGGGGAAAGCGATGGCCATCGGGTCGATGCTGTTCGGATCCGATGGGTTGTGTTTGAATGAGGCCACGGCTGCTCCGTATTCGCCGAATGATCCGCCCAAAAATTTATTCAGGAAAAATATCTGCAATATCTGTAATAACAATATTTTAATATCATATCGACTGTGGAAAGGAAAAAGGACGTTACTCACATAAGAAATACTGTGTATAGCTCACACAAAACGTGCTAACATGCTACATTTATATGTAAAAATATATATTATATCGACTGTAGAAAGGCAAAAAGACATCCTTCCATCTTTTCAAAAAATATTTTTTTCGATAATAATAATGTATACAATTTTTATACACGTTTTGTTTGGGCTATACACAATATTTTTGTGTGGTTACGTCCTTTTTCCTTTCCACGGTCGATATCTTTTAACCCTCTTAATCTGAAGGATTTTAGAATGGTACATTAGCTAAAATGATCAGACCAATTTTGCTGGATAAATTGGCTTTGCTTCATTGCGTTTTAAAAAAAATTTTAACTGAATATTTTCAAATATAAAACAAAGCGAGTCTCATGCATAGTAGATTAATTCTAAATAATTAATATTATGCTTGATCCTGTCCTCCTATGCTTACTCTCTCCAAAATAGAGAGGGTGAGCGACTGAGCAAGAAGTTCTCATAGAAAAACTCCTGTTAAGATTAAGATCAAGAATTGCTAATTTTACTTTGGAGTAAAATAGTCCAATCAATTTAAAAAAACTTTATAAATACCTATAACACATTCCCCTTTTGTCAATTTTAATGATTACTAGCTAAACAAAATTGGTCCTGATATTAAAAGTATTTACATTATCATGTTTATCAGTCTAAGATTGGCCCACTACATGGAAAAAGGTGCTGTTATAATACCATGCTAATCTAATGCCATATGAATATTTTTTAGTTAAGCAAAGGTATTGAGTATCCCCTGGTAGTAAAAATATGAATTAATGTTCAACATAATTTGTTTTATTGTTGAATTTGTATACTGTCAGCTTGGAATGATAAAACACAACGATAGTACAAACAAATTGTGTTTTATTTTTTAAAATATAATGTCTTTCCACCAAGAATTGACAGTTAACTCCTTAAAAGTAATAAAACACAATTTAAAAACTTTTTTTAAGCCACATTTTCAATTTATATTACTTATCTGTAAAGCGAATGCTGTTATTTTTTTCCATCCCAATTATGTACAGAATATATGAAAGCATAAAGAAAAGTTTCCAAGGCTTTAAAATCACTGAATTTATAGAGTAATTACAGCGATTATTTGTATCGTGGGCCAAAGTTACAGAATTTGGATGAAAATTTTGCCCACCTTGTTTTATCTATATTTATATATCAATTATAACAATAAATCTATTTATGTTAGGTAATTAAATTTCATCTTAAGACGTTAGTACATTTCCATGTAGAACAATAGCGCACATAAATGCAATGGCAAATCATAAAAATACAAAAATCTTCAGAACAGGCTCAAAGTTATCCAGATTGATCGTAATGTAGATTATTTACTTACAACATTTCCAAAATTTAAGCATTCACACAGGACAAATTGGAATGCATAATAATTATGGGAATAATAAGCATTGGTTTTCAAAATGTAGTCGACCAGTTCATCTTTCTTCGATTTCGTCCAAACTTTGGCAACTACTGGTGTATCTGAAAATATACATATGTATAACTATCAACTCAATAATATGGAGACATACCTGCAAACTTTTCAGGAAGCTAAACAATAAACTATATTGTAATTATACAAAGCATTGTGTTCATAAGAAAAAAGCTTTTTTGTTTCACAGTTTACATCACTGGTCGTCAACCTGGTCCATACCACCCACTAGTGGGCGATTAAAGTTTTCATGGTGGGCGGTGGGTAATTTAGTTTTTTGTCTGTTTTCATCGAAACTATCTGTTTAACTCGACTTGTGGCTAAATTTACAAGACATTTTGAAGATGACTCACTACGCTAACCTGACAGCCGAGGTGCATAGGAATGGGTTATTTTTGGCCTTTTCTCTACCTTCCTCGCTTATACCTATCCAAATAAAATATTTGTCCTGTTCTGGCCTAGCGGCGACTTTCCACATCTTTGTTTGTAAACCCAGTACCTACATAAATTTGTGAGAGTACGCATCATTCGTGAAATTGAATTTTTAAAATAATAATAAAATTCCATGTGACCAAACACGATTAGTCTCACTTAATTCTGTAGTCAGTGATTTGATTCTGCCGCCTTCCCACAGTTTCCAAAGTCCACGTGGCATATAAAAGAGTGCAGCTTGCAGGAGTAGAACAAGATAAACCCATTGGTAATACTTGTGATGAACGAGTTCATCTCCGGCATGGGCTGCACCTACTCCAGGAGATATGACGTTCTTTCCAATGATCCCTGAAGTTTGAAAGTTAACATGATCAAATATTTTTTGGAGCATAAGGACTACTAATGAAGCATCTCAATCGAACTTATTTTGTACGATAGCTGGTTGTTATTTAATAGCTTAAGATTGTATTAATATTGCCATCTCTAGTTTTCCCCACCCTTCTTTAAATCGTCGAAAAGAAGCAGTAATAGGATGATCAAGATACTTCATGGAACATTCTTCAGTAATAAATCAAGTATGGGATATTTATTTTTCTATATACGATGAAAACTAAAATACATGTGTTTTCGTCGTAAATGTTAATGTCGGCCTCTATTGTCAAGTGGTCAACATCTTTGGCTTCAGTTACGGAGCTCACGGGTTTGAATCTCCATAAACTGATTTTTCAGTCAATGTATGGATTTCTGTTTGTGTTGTCTTAAATTCCCTCCCATCCATCCAATCCTAAAAACGGGACGCGGAGAGAGCGATTAGCTAATCATAGCTCTTTCCGTATAACCCTATTCTCTTAAAAAAAACAGAAGTTAAACAACAGAGTAACAGGCAGTTTGTGTGGAAAAACGTCAGTTAAGATAAGAGGTCAGGCATATATGACATCACGCTATAGGGGGGAGTTTGATAAAATGATTTGTAGGTTAAAAAATAGCCAAAATCGAGTGACGTCATGATGGACCATATGCTCCACATTGGGAGCGCGTATGGCTAAAAAGATGCTAATGGTCGGAAGTTAGAAATGATTGATGGCTGCAACATTCTAAACAAAACAGAATTAAAACACAAAAACGACGACCATAAGAGTAATTCTGAAGAATATTGGCGTCTAGTTGTATTTTACTAAAAGAAAATAGTGTCTTGTTTATAATGTTTACAAATATTTTACCCACTTGTCGTTACGAATTTATAACCTGTCACGCCATTGTCGAACTACGAAATCGGCAACTATCGACTCGCGGATATTGCACGAAGACAAAAACATATCTGTGTATACACTCATCTTGTTGGTAAAAAAATATGTCGGTGCATCTAATGAAATATATAGGCAATGTTAAGTTATTGAAAATACCAGCGGTAATTATTCGGTTTATACCAAAAATTACATGAAATTAAATGTTTTAGAGTATAACAAACCAAACCGAACTCAAGACATCATTTTTGGTAGTTTTCCTTGAAAATACAGCAAATTTTAGCCCACGAAATATATCGCTATAATGAAAAATTACCAAACGTATTCATACACATTTAAAGTTATAATGTCGGGTATACTAAAAAAAAAAAGGTATCGAAATATAAAAAAATGATGGATCAATGTTGGATTTACTAATCGCTATATTTCTATACAGCATCACAAATATTTGAATGGAGCGAAACCTTCTGCCACATAAGTAACAACCTGGATTGCAAATACCTAAGTATGTTTGTGTAATTATTTATCTATCTTTCGCATACGAATAGTTAAATGAAATAAGACTACACATAAATAAAATAAGAAAAGCAGTATTGTTAAACGGTTTGGTAATAAACTAAATTTATTGTTGAACAAAGTGATTATTGTAACAATCATTATTGAATGGAAAACTGTGAATGAATGCAGCACAATACACACACTACGTCATATTGAATATAGCAGTGTCGTTGTGGGTTTGGAATGTAATTCCATGTCTGTTTAATAATTATGATGCAATTATTATTTTGGCACATGTATTAAGTATTCAGATATTAAAGGCTCAAATGAACTTTGTCAAAAGTATTCAACTATTAACGCCTCACCTTTTAAGAACAGTGTAAAAAGGCTAATTAAATACAGCGCTGAAACCGAAGCGCCGGATCGAAAAAGGTTTCACATCTCTACCCCAAGCAATAAGGGCCCACATTTTGTTATTTTCGTTGATCCACAATAATAATTAATTATTTCAATACAATAATAAATGCTACGAAAGTATCCGTTGGTTACCTTTAAAGTGTTGTTTCACTGTGTATGTTCCGTAAATCCAACAGAAACTATTTACGGCATCTGTATACCTCTCCTTGTCACCACCGATGCAATATATAGGATCTCCGAAGAACTGTTTCGAGGAAACAGTGAATGACATAACCAATAAAATAATCACGGTAAACCTGTAGTGTAATCTGAAGACATTATTATCCGTACACAGATTTCCTAACTTGAAGAAAGTTTTCAAAGGCACAATACTTGACATCATCTTGTCAAACTGTTCTTGGAACTTTTCCACTTTATGTAATTTAATTATATGATGAATTCTTTGCTACCAATATTATTAAACATAAACACACAATTTCAACTGCACAACTTCGGCGATAGAGCGGGAATCCCGAAATGCTGTTGGAGGTTTGGGAGGAAGCGACCCTTCCTCAAATTATAACCGAATGTACAATGGCGGCTGACGCGTTCCAAAATAAACAGACTAGCAAACTAATAAATCAATTATTGTTACATTTTCAAAATTCAATGTCAAAGACCAAATATTAAGTACCTAAGTAAATAAAATTTATTGATCATAGAGTAATGAAGTGCATTGAGCATATTATTAGATCAATGTACTATACATACGAAGATTATAATAAATATTTCATGTTTGTCAATATCAAAGTCGGTACCTAACTAATGGAAACTGGTGTGTTTTTATATTATTATAATAATTGAATAAGATTGAAACTCTTTAAAATAATCTTTTTTCATTGTTTAATTTCGTGACGTCCGTGGCGCAGTTGGTAGCGTCGCTGGCTACGATTACGGATGCCTCGGGTTCAATTCCCGGTGCGGAAGGTTTTCATAGATCGATCTTTCAATCGATTTATGGATTTCTGTTCGTAGTCTGAGTCCTCCCTCCCACCCATCCCATCCGCACGGGGCGCAGCGAGAGCGATTAGCTAACCACTAGTTCTGTTATAGCCCTATCCTTCTATCCCTACTCTCCTCGAAAAAAGAGAGGTTGAGCAACTGAATAACAAGCAGTTCTCGTAGAAAAATTCGGTTAAGATACCTCCAGTAGGAGACCATATGCTCCACATTAGGAGCGGACATGGAAAAAAATTAATAAAACTTACAAACACGACTGTACATACTAGAAATTTATTATATAGGGCCCAATCCAACAAATGTTCATTTTTACTTTAACGGGTGGTGAAAAAATGCTTAAATATTGAATAATCAAACATATCAACACGAAGCTTGGTTTTAAAAATATTAAACAAACAATAAAATTTAGCCTGCGGCGCATTTATACTTGCATCGGCGGAATATGAACACTGAGATATCGAGTATTATTGTAAGATGTCACAGGTCTTCGGAAGTGATTGCTTAAAGTTTAAATGTTCGAGAATGTTTTATAATATTAATATAAAAAAAGGTTCAGTTTTTCTTCACGAAAACGAAGAGAACAGCGGCGCAAATATTTTGAAATTGTATAAAATTATATAAAGGTTTATTTCTTCGTAGATCCCTCCTAGAGCTTTGGAAAAGTATGCCGTAGCTGTAATTAGAGCCCCTCCCGCATTAAAAAATATATTAGTGCAAATTTCAACTGAAAATATTTTGATATTCATATTGTTGTTTGTGTAGTTTTTAAAAAGCGATTTGAGAAACTTGAATGTTTTTTAGTTTTGCTGGTCCCCCGTATAATGAATGCATTCCTTTCTAATAACGCATTTGTTCGGCACCCTGAGATTGAGTGTTTCCCCCTGTAGTAAGGATTGAATTGACCTGACATGAAACATGTGAAAGATGTAAAAGACTCATGCACCTACCTACATAAAATAATATAGCACTGGATGACTTTTGAAATTTGGAGTCCAATTATTATAAAATTATTTTAATTTTGAAATTTTCGGTGGAAGGAAACAGCTAATAATAAAACATAATTTACAAGATACGAAGCATTTTTGATTTTAGTTTAAATAATAACGTATCATTTAAAAGTTTCCCAGTTATCTACCGCGGGCATACTTTCAAAAAATAACCATTTCAATAACAGATAACTACATTATCGACTTACCTGTAGTATTATGACGTGTAAGCGTAGAAGTATTTTCAAAACAAGTTTGGTCTCTTTCACTCTTTCAACTGTGTTGATTAAATGATTAGTTTTACGAACACAAGAAAAGAGAACAACATAGTTTCATGACAGGTAAATATCTGTAAGTAAAATAACGGGTCCCAGCCTGAGTAGACTTCAAATGTTGTAAAGGACAGCGCACTACATCGTGCTTCCTTTTCACTCACAAAGATATTAGCAAATGATATGAAAGAGTCAAGTGCTCTGGCTTACCTCTTGCCTTTGAGCGAATGTGAGGTAAATACTCAGGAATTTCAATGGTACCTTGACTACATGCCGAAGTATGAAATGAAGTATTTGTGGCACCACGGTCCAAGAATATTGTGTTTGAGACTTTTGTTATAGGCGTGACAGTAAAATACAAATATTCAAAAATTGCTAGCTGTAATTCGTGTGGTTAATTTGTTTTCGTTTCGCATACAGTGAAAAAAGTGAATACGTTTGTGCCTGTTTTAATTGACATAAATTTACTGTGAATAGTTTTTATAATATTGTGATTACTGCTGGAAACTTGCAACAAGAATTTCGACATTCCTACGCATTTGGATTTATCATTTTCTTAAAGGTAAATAGTTATTGGACTTATATGACATATACAACACAAATATATAATTTTTGTGCGATTTAATCTTCAATAATCTTTCGGTGAATGTGTGTTATGCTCTTACTACACATACAATCTTGAACATAACAATATGTAAACGTTTACAAAACTTCACATAACATTATTACGTTCGCAAGCAATGAAACGTTATATTAATGCTTACTTGACATTATCTTTTTACAATGTGTGCCCATTCTATAATCGAAGTCTCATATTTCTTTCGTATCCACGTAAAGGTAAAAAGTATTAAGACATTTGTTTGCTATTTCTTTTAGTACGTATACTTCGACTGACGTATGCGAGACATCAACGCACGTATTACTCGAAACCTGATTATTAGTAACCAATATACAATTTCCGGATTGAATCGTTTTTATTCAATCAATCATATTTCTTCCTTTTTTAAGTAAAACTGTTTTCATGTTAAAAAATGTACTATTGTTATTGCTTTATAACATTTAGGCGCTATTTAGATGTATATTGTAGATAACACCAATGATACTTGGATTTGCTCAACAAGATGAGGTCATCAAAATTTTGAAAAACACATTCTTATTATTGTTGATTGATTTCAAATCATCTAATTCGATACGTGATTTATTTTAAATGCTATGGTTAAATAAAAGTAATGGTTCTTTTTTAATTGTTATTTACATTAATTAACTAGGAATAATATAATGTGACCACTGCACAGAAGATAGTAAACGAAAATTATTGCATTATAATCGCCAACATGTCTAGCGATAACGTGACCCATTACCTAGTTTTACAATGTAATTACGAATGATTTTAATTAGCATGTCATTGCATGAATCTCAGCTGTTGAATAATATCATTTTAATATGTGCATCTTTATCATTCCTAATATGAGCTATGCTAGTGACATGAGTACATATGTACAGAATCGACTCCAAATTATTGACTTATCTAGGTAGGTAAGTATATATTCATATTTTATTAATTGGGTAAATACTCGCTTTACCGAACGTGACCTAAAGTTACTATTTTTAGAAAGAAAACTACCCTGGGGTTTGGTTTGTTTCGTTCTACATTTCGCATAATTTTCGTTGTAAAAATAGCATTTTTAGGCCACGTCCGAAAATAGGAATATTTACCATTCATTATTACTAATATTAAAAAACGGTATATCTATGTTTTACAACATACCTTCTACTCTTTTTCTGCCTGAAAAAATATTTAATACTACTAAACACAACGTACTTTAGGAAATTTCATTGCGGATCGGAAATTGTCAAAATATTAAACATCGGAATCAAGGAAACAGGGATAATTTACGCTAAATACGATCATAATAATTGTATGAAAAAGTTATATGTCAAATGGTCGTTCTTAGATCAAACCATTAACAAAAATTTGAAATAATACTACGATTGTGCATCAAAATATTTCGTAATTAGGTTTCCTTGATTGCAATGCTATTTGGACAACTTCTTTCTGATCTGTAATTAAACTCCCAAAGGAATGAGATTGTTTTCAACAGCGGTAAGTAATTGTAAAACATATTTACCTAAAAAAATATTAGACCCAGGCTAGGTAGGAAGTTGAATACTAAAAAAGTACTTGTTAATTAGAGAGGCGACACCGAATTAACGATCACATTGACAATCACGATGTATTCCAAACGACCCACTCGTGTACTATAACCAAATATGTATGCCGACTTTGTAGCCGAGTTCTAAGCGCTATTGGAATTTCGTCCTACACGGTTGCACGGTCAAGGGCAAGGGTTTGAATCCCCGAATGAACGGTCGGATGCATCATCACATCTATGATTTTCTCATCATATCCCTATCTCCCAAACCATTCCTGAAAACGTGATGTAGAGTTGTAGAGAGACCGATGAGTTACTCAACCTTTTCTAATACCATCGTTTTATGCTTACCTTTTCTCTAACGATAGATTGAGAAACCAATTCTCGTTAGACGACTTCTGTTGAAATGCTTCTTTAGGAGTCTATATCGTCGTATAGTGGCAGAAAGCGTTAAATAAAAAACCTTGTTTTGAGATGATCAACTTCAAGAAAATCATGAAATTTAAGTCTTTCTATTTACATTTGTACCTTAACTATTTTTTATTTAACCAATCACTTTATGAATTAGATTTAATTATTAGTAATTCTTTTTTTTGTAATTGATTAATTATTAATGTTAATTAATTGTTTTTTGCCACTAATAACTGTGAACGAAGATGACTTAATTCATATTGATTTCTTAAAATTACGTCAAAATACATGGAATATTAAATTTGAATTGTTGAGATTTTGTACATTTCCATGTATTTCGTCACTAACCACACGGGTTTCACCTTTCGGCATCTTCATGCATTCGAGTTCATTCGTGAATTCGAATGTATGAAGATGCCGAAAGGCAAAACCCGGGTTGTTAGTCACGAAATACATGGAAAAGAACAAAATATCAACATTTCTAATTTGATATTGAAATTCCATCAAGCACCCTCAGTCGGTGTCTTAAATTACATAAAATATTGCTGAGCTTGTTTTTACAGACTTACAGAGATAGACCGTCCTAAAATCTATCGTACTGCATTCATAATTCAAAACAGTCGATTTTCGACTTATCACCTTCTGCCACTATGCCGGGGTACATAGTACATACTTCTCTTGTATGAATACGTGATTCATCTTTAGTTTAAAATGGTCCTAGCCCTATTCTTATATCCCTACTCTATTCGAAAAAGGGAGGTTGAGCAACTGAGTAACAATCAGTCCTCGTAGAAAAAAACTTCTGTCGAGATACCTCCATTAGGAGTCCGTATGCTCCACATTGGGAGCGGGCATGGTTTAAAAATATTTATTTTAAAATAGAGGGTGCTAGATAGAAGAGTTCAAGTTTTGTACACCTACATAAGTCTTTTCAATATAGTTCCTTGGTGATTATAATATTTCTTAATTATTTTTACTATTAATATGAACGATATAAAGTAGGTGTCTCCAAACTACGGCCTGTGAGCACCACCAAACATTGTAAAATTTACAGTGTAAGTAGTTAATCATACAAAATAATAATAATCGTGTTTTTATTGTGGAAATTATCAGCATTGACTTTAAATGCTCATCAGTTAATTTAGATCTGTAAACATTTTTTGTATATTTCATTTTAGAGAATTTTTTTTCACACAGATAAGTAGTGCCGAAAGCGGAAAAAAGGACACGAGCAAATTCAGGAAAACTGATCAAACAGTGTGAGTAGAATACTCATATAAATTCCAATAAGACGAATTTAAATTCCACACCCGCGCCCTGGGCCATAGATATGTCGCTGGTATGATAAGCTAGGTAGGTCTTGGCTAGGAACTTTATGGATGAGTCAGTATGGCTCTTCGTCTGTACATTTGAAAGACGAAACCCGGTGACAAAACTTACGAGTTTGTATTTGATTAAGACACTCGATCTTATAAATATTTTTTTGTTTTGACAGGTGAAATTGTTAACTCTTTGTCTGGTCATAATAATTGAATTAGCATATGACAGACATTTATTTATATGCTTACTGTAAGTTTCCATAATTAACCCTAATCGATGTGAAAGTGTCTTCAGTTTATTGCTATTTATTACTGTAATATATTGAAATTTCTAGCTTTTACAGCGTGTAATGCAGACAATTCATCAAACACCTTCAAAGTAATTAACTTGAGATTGTTTATAGAGAGAAACGAAAGTGCAAAATAAATCAATATCAAGTACGTTACGGCACTTAGTTATTCTATATTATATTATAAAAATCATCGAATACAAGGTTACTGATTTTAATGTTAATTAGTTATTCGATTAAAAAGAAACTGATCAAATTTATCACTCTTATTGTGTTAACTGTTCATTTTTAGTGGAAAAGTATTATATTTAAAAAAAAATACAATTTGTTTTGTACTAATTTCACATTTGTAATAATTTCACAATGATCGAGACCGGTTTTGTTCATTGCGAGAAGTATCAACTGATATATCGATCGTCCAGTTTAGTAGCCAGGCAACTCCAAAACAATTTAGGACATCGACTGAGGGTGCTTGATGGAATTTCAATATAAAATTCGAATTATTGAGATGTTGTATAATTTAGAGTTAAATGTGCTGTTATAATTTTACACTCTATCTGATTCAGATAACTCAAAAATGTCACCAAAAGAATTCTACGACAGATAATCTAAACAATGAAACAAAATGTTGATATTTTCTGAGACAGTGAAAGGATATTTCCAAATATCCTTCTACTGACTATACTCGGAAAGTACCTCACTCGTCCATTCGCTACAGGGCTCGAATTTGGCTATCTATCAGAATGCTAATGGTGCCTTTAGATTGTGCCACTTGGCACAGTCCTATTGGCATAGTGTAAACACGTTAAACGGTAGGCATTTCCTATATAATATAATATAGTATATATGTCAACGCATCTATGCTTATTGGCATAGTTTGTATGCATCCGCGCGACTGCCTAAAATGCTGTTGGTTATTTGTAAATGACAGACATTACACATTATACAACCCTCCTATAACACAGTGCAACAACGACAGTTAATCTGCAACATAGTTTTCAGGAGACAGTTTTTACTATCTGGTGACATTTTTTCTTTCATTTTCAACACAAAATTTAACAATAAAAACGTCTAAAAATAAATAAGTCGCAGAATGTTAAAAACAAAATTATCTGTAACTGTTGACGTAAGTTTGACTTATGCGGTTATTTCCCCGTGGATTTGAAGAACATTATTTCGTGTGTTTACGAACAATGTTGTGTTTGAGCACACATGTAAATAATTCATAAAATAAAAAATCAAAGAAATTGTTCATCATCGTCCTTCTCTTTTTCCTAATGGAACATAGGTACTTAAGTTAGACTCTATCTTCATCAATTTATATTTCAGTGGTGAGCATGTTTTATGAATTAATAAGTCATAAAATGAACGATGCTCTCATGTGTTATAACTGAAATATTTCTGATAAATTAAATTTCTAATTGGAAAGTAACAGATACGTCTAGCAATTACCGTTATTTGATTATCGCAGTACTTATTGCCCACAATACGGCCCTTGATAACACTTCCGGTTATTAATTTGTTTGAAGACCTCACCTGTGCAATGTTTACTTTTTAATTTGATAACCGATTTATTTATTCAGGTGCTATAAATTGATGACGATAATGAGCAAAGTTTAAGGTAAGAGCTTTATTCTAGCGACCAGATGAGCCTGAGTTCCAAATCCGGCAATGTTAATCTCGAATTTACATTTTTTTAATCAAACATTTGAGATCTTCCATATGGGTCTATATGGGTTAGGGCTATGGCAGGACTAGTGGTTAGCTAATCGCTCTCGTTACGCCCCGTGAGGATGGGATTGATGGGAGGGAGGACTCAGACTACGAACAGAAATCCATAAATCGACTGAAAGATCAATCCATGAAAACCGTCCGCACCGGGAATTGAACCCGAGACATCCGTAACCGTAGCCAGCGACGAAACCAACTGCGCCACGGACGCCGACACTACTGATAATTAAATCGAATTCGTAAATGAGTAACGAATCTCATAAAGTTTTTAGTATAATAATTAATAGTCAAGGTATGTAATAGAAAAACCAAAATTTCATGATTTTCTTAAATGCCGATTATCTCAAAACAAGGTGTTTTTACTTAACGTCTTCTGCCACTATACCGACAATATAATAATATGTAAGTGGCATGTTCCATATAATTTTCATTTTAAAAAAAATATTATATTCTTGGGCCATTTGAGAAAACCTTTTATTGAAAGTTGGGCTGTTATAGGGTTAAGGTCTAGATTTCGCACGCATTCGTGAAAATCGCGAAGGCACTGATCCAATACTTTGTACCTGAGAGTCTTGTGACACCATAATCGCTGATCATGTACTTGGTAATTTACATCAGTACACTCTTCCATCATCTTCCCACTAACGATATTAAATTTCATGTATTGGCCGACCGCCAAGTCGTTGATTTATTTTTCTTAACAAACAATAATGTGCTTCCCAGTAAAATATTATATTAAATATTCTTTTATAAATGTTTATGAAATGAATTAGGTCTCATGGGAATCGTTGATGTGTTGCAAAACTTAAAACGCGTATACAGTGATAGTAAACATTTTTGGCTGTGCTCTCACTTCGATCGTAATCTTATTTTAGTAATTCCGTGGAAATTTAAAATACTGAATTAAGTCATACTACGAAACTCTATTACATTAAATCATCAAATATTCTTTTTTGTGTTGAATTTGATCAATTGAATCAACAAATCTGTTTCTTTTATTTCTCCAAGATGAACTGAAATGGGAAAAATGGAAATCTTGATGGCGTGATTATCTCGAATTCTACGAGAATTACTAGTTATTAAGTCGTTCAACTTATCTTTTTCGGAGAGAGTAAAGGTAAAAAGGTGGATTTAGAAAAGGACTAGCAGTTTTTAGGACCATATTTACCGAATCTATGTCGTCAAACACAAATCCATAAATCAGTTGATAAATCAATTTATGAAATTATTCGTACGATCATTCAAAGCCGAGGACATGAACCGAGGAGAACGACGTTAACCACTCGGCTACAGTACATGTCGTAATTAAGTATATATGTATCGACAGCTGCTTTGTGTTCTTTCTGGAATTTTAAATAAATACTAAACGGCTCTAGGAAATTATCTTTTTTTGTTATAAAACTTAATTGAAGAATACTTGGTATAATAAATATTTGCTTTACTACAAGTCACGTCGTCATCCTTCTTAGTTTATAATGCCCTTTTATGTCACGCATGTTTTTTTAATACAAGTTGGTTACCCCACCTCCACCCGTTATGTGCATACACATGCCACTGTTTTACGGCCGCCTTCTATAACACGATAACGATCGAGAAAATAATCGAATTTAACCTTAATTTTCTTGGCCCGATGCAGAGCTGCACGGGACCGATCTTTTAACCATCCAATATTGAGCTTAGAAAAAGAAAATGTGACTTGCTCAGCCACTCATATTAAGTAGCCTGTGTATCCGTATACATACTGAGAATTCGTGTTTAAATATTTCTTAAGAAATAATTATTGCCTATTGCGAAATTACTACATGCTTAAGAATTTATTTATGCTTCAAAAAATAAAAGTGTTTTCTGTATGATAAGGACACCAAACCAGACAAATCTGTCTTGTTAACGAGTTTGTCCAAACGGGAACGTGTACCTGAAGTTTTCCATCTATGCAAATATTTACAAAATCGTGAGTCAACTTACTGAAGGAAAAGTAGAAAAAAATAATATTAATAAATATGACGCCATTTTTGTTGAGATCATTATAGATTTGTAAGAAACCCAAATGGCTGGTAATCATATTCATGTACGGAAGCTACGGAAAATACTGAATACACAGTTTGTTGTAAATATTTGCCTTACCTTGCCTTACTGTAAACCCAGGAAGTTTGCTAGCCAAATATTATCCTAGAACACAAAAATATACAGTAAAACTGTAGAGAAAAAAGCGTTATGTGACTTATGCCTCTACTCCCAATTCACAGTGATGTGGTGTTGTTTGAGTCAGTGACATGTACCTCTATTCTCTTGCCGAGTGACTTCTATGTTTTTGCCGACAAAATCGAGCAACATGGAAGGTGTAAGATATCAATCAACTGGTGTCAACTATTATCATTTGAAATTTAAAATCCTTCCGTAAAATAACACGCTTGTGGCATATACCACTACTCCTCTTTGTCACGGATATTTCATGTGTGAAATATGGCAATGGGTGCAGGAAGTTGATCACATCATTTGGGAATGTCCAGACACGGACACATAGCGAACGGGCAAAAATGCTTAAGACGATGCGACGGATCTGTCGACCCAGTCGGTCTCGCCGATTTGGTTGCAACTAGCGTAAATTACAAGTCATTCAGAGTTCACGCGGTTATGTGGAGAGCGAATGTATATTAACTCATAAAAGCACTTTCATAACTTTTTTATACTTTCTGCACACTCCAAGTCATGAGTATTTTTCCTCGGACATTCTACACTAAAATTTAAATCACGGATAGCGTAGTTACGCTGCAAAATATACCATGCTAAAAAGTGTAAAGCTGTAGCGGGTGGTTGTGGGTACAAAATTGATTACTGTATATAATATTCAATGATTGTGATCTGTTTAAAATTTTTTTTTTTCATCAATACACTTGAATGCCTGAGTATGCCGAATATTGAAACACCGGATGGTAGTGAACAAAACCAATAGAAGTATGGTAAATCTGAATGATTTAAATTTTGATATTAAGCTCCAAAAAGCACCTTCAGTCGATATATTATATTGAAAAATGGCAAATTACTCAATGACCTTTAAACTTCCATCAAAAACTATGTCATTTTCAGCTTTATTCCATTGTACTTATATTCTCTACAAACAATTGTATATTTGTTTGTAGACTTAGTTTTGACGTAAAAACAAATTTCTCTATAAAAAGAAATACTTATTTGCCCCTTATTATAAAGAGTATTTTTTAACAAAAAGATTTGTTTCGCGCAATCATCTCGTTTATTCAGCCAGTTCAACAGTTGGCTAAGATCACTTCAATCCGCAACCGAGCAGCAGTCATTATGCAACCGCTCAGTCACCGGGTACTCGTGCAAGTCGCGCATATTATTCCGAGACGTGGGGGATCGGAATGCCATTCCGGTTTTATCACTCGAGTGATAAATAGTCCGCCGCTCGCAATAATAATTCATTCTTGTGTTATTATCAAATTGTAATACTATCAAAAGCGCGTCGCGAGGCGTTGACGCCTTTCACCGTGATATAAGCGCGCGCGGCAGTGAAATGGTTAATACTATAACGTTATCAATCGACATATCGACACTCCCTAAGTATAATAACGTAAGTGCAAAGATGATATGTCTCGCATTTTCGTTGTCTACGCATTTGGTTCTATGTGTAGGCATTAGAGGTCTGCACGGGTCGAAATTTGATGAAATTATCCGGCCCGAGTCTTAATACCTTACGTGTTACCCGAACCCGATCCGAAGCATAAATTTATATTTCTCGACCCGAAAAAAACCCGATATTTAAAAAAAGGTTACAGTAGCATACAATTGATTGACATTTAACATACTGAACGTCCCCACCCAACTTTTTCACTTGTAGCAAAATCTGTTATTTCACGAAATGATTTCCACACATCACCACTTTTCAGTTTTTTCTATGTATCGTTTGAAACTCATTTTTAACGAATCTATTGTATTTTTTTATAATGATTTTTTTTAGCACATGAAACTGTCAACTATCTAAAACTAATAGAAAACGGATACTGAATAATATCACACTTTATTTATGTACGAGCTATTTCAACTTACTATAGGTGATGCTTAAATAAGCAAAGCATTGTTTCAGACTTCGCATCAATAACACTCAATTTTATGAGCTCAGTTTCATGTTACCATAATATAAAATGAGCCGACATACTTATCAAGCAAAAGATTTCATTGTTTTAATATGATATTCAAAAGGTAATAAATTATTTTAGTTATTGCCTTTTTGTTATCAACTGTATTCAGTTATCATTAGTACTCATGATTCGAACATAGTCCGAAATGTTTTTCTGAAGCACATTACCTTACCCGGGCCCGGCCCGAGCCTGAATGCCAATTGTCTCTACCCGCCCGAACCCGTACTGCGGGCCGGGCCAGGCCCATGCAGACCTCTAGTAGGCATCAAACAACAGACAAAATCAGATTTAAAATATTAGTACTGTCCCAATTTTGAAGAAGATACAATACATGTAGTCGTTACTTTGCCATTGCGTTATGATCTTTGAAATGCTCTCCTGTAAAATATCATGTTTTTAGATACAGGATTGTACGTAGGGAGTGTCGATATTGTAGAGTTTTCACTTTATAACTTTGCATTCCGGCTCTTGGCTATAGGATCACGGGATCCATACATAGTAATACACTGATACGCTCTGTGTATTATACACAAAGTATAAGAGTATAGTAAAAAGTAAAGTATATGCCTTGTTGAGTATAGTAACCGTGTCTGGGTTGGTATTACTCGTTTCCGACTGAAAAATATTATTAAATGATTGAACCCTTTTTTTCAAATATATCCACTTTCGACAGAAGTCGTTTTACGAAAACTATTTACTGTTCAATCGCTCGACCTCTTTTCTTCGAAAGGAAAACGATACAATGACATCACTAGGAAAAAAATATTGGTGAGCTAATTGCTCTTGCTACGCCTCGTCTTTAGAATTGATAGATGGGAGAAAATGTAAACATTACATACATCCCCGTGCCAACACAAATTTATTTATGAAATTGACGTGCCACATCGAATATTATAATATATCTCCTCAATATTTAAAAAAAATAAAACACAATTTGTTTGTACTACTTCCACATATTTATAATGATCAGGACCGGTTTCGCTCATCACGAGCATTATCAACTCTCGTGATGAGCGAAACCGGTCCTGATAATTATAAATATGTGGAAGTAGTACAAACAAATTGTGTTTTATTTTTTTAAAATATAATGTCTTTCCACCAAGAATTGACAGTTAACACCTTAAAAGTTATCTCCTCAATGATACATTTAGGGTACATATTTAAAATGACAAGCAACAATTAAGACTACTGAAATAATAAATTATTAAATAAGTAATCAAATACCAGTTGACTTAAATATACAAAATGGCGACACAAAAACTAATTAAGGATTGAATTGAACCGATGGCTTAAAGCAAGGGTCTCCAAATTACGGCCCGCCATAGTTTTGTCCATAGAGATAAGTAGTGCCGAAAGCGGAAAAAAAACCATGAGCAAATTTATGCAACTGATCAAACTGTGTGAGTGGAAGAATCTTCTTTAATTATATTGCTACACTGTAAGTCAATTATTTTCATTTGATGTTCTGGGAGAAAAGGATTTTGAAAAATATTGATAGTGTTTTCACTTGTATCAAAATCTGAAAAACGGGATTCACAATTTATTTTTAAAGCACCCAGAGCTTCAATTGGAAAATCTACCGGAAATGAAATCTCAGTTTTCTGACTGAATTTTTGGCATGTATTAAAAAGTTTGAAACATATTTTGTTCGATTGGGATTGAAACAACGATTTTTTGTCGAAAGAACTTAATATGAGCGTGTAAAAATCAGACAGATGCTGGTTTTCTCTTTGTCGGCTGTCGAATATCTCCGCCGCAATGAAATGTCCTTGACACTTGCCCGTAAGTACCAACCGAACTACAGTATGTTGGTATTATGAGCTAGCTAGGTCTTGGCACTTGAGACTTAGTGGAGGAGTCGGTATGCCCCTTAGGGAGATCCCTGGCTTAAAAAGTAATCATTTTTTTTTTTAAATCTGATAAATATGAGTTTTGGCGCCAGAGTATGATACACTACCAGGACCCATAAATAGTGATACATATTGACTTAACAACCTGGACCCGTCCATCGTTACTCAATTGTCCGTATCTCGAAACGTAATCTGTAATCTGCGCGAAATATTTTTACCCATGGGACTCTGTGTTATTATTTTAATGAAATACCATCATGCGCCTAAGTATCAAAGAGGCAATTGAAATTCTATTTTCACTTTCACTGAGTTATTAGCCGAATTCCTCGTGTATTCTTATAATTATTATTTCGTGATTTGTTACGTCAAATGTTAACATGACTCTAAACATTCGTTTGTACCCAACTCGTCATAATACGATAATTCTTGTGATGTAATCCCAACCTACTTTCAATGTTTTTTTTTTCTTAACACTTTGAGTCCTAGAGCCGTGTTTTCACGTGACAAGCTAACCATCCGTTGAATCCCGGAAAAGTTTTGACGTGGTGTTCTATCCTTTTAAATACAGAGAGAGTTGTGGTATTTAGCAACATGTATTAGAAATAGTGATGCGATTAAAATCCCGAAACATTGGGTAGGAATAAACTCGCATGGGAAAATTGGGACAAAACCATTATAATATTAAAAACTTTTTTAGCAGCGTTAATGTTTATACGTAGATATGCCAACATTGGATTCACAAATTTGAGGCTACGATGATATAGATGGTAGTAAGGAACTTATTCAAAATCGGATCACCAGTGAGATCTAGGTATACTTAAAGCCAACACAAATGTTAACGGAAACTTCAAATTTGGATTATTGAGATTTTGTACACTTCCATGTATTTTGTCACTAACGACCCGGGTTTCGCCTTTCGGCATCTTCAGGCATTCAAGCGCACGAATGGACTCGAACTGACTGTCGAACTGTGAACTGACTAGAACGAACTGTCAGTTCGAGTCCTTTCGTGCGCTCGAAAGCCTGAAGATACCGAAAGGCTAAACCCGGGTCGTTAGTGACAAAATACACGGAAGTGTACAAAATCTCAATAATCCAAATTTGATATTGAAATTCCATCAAGCACCCTCAGTCGATGTCTTAAGTTAACGGAAACGTTATTGTTTTTATGTTTGAAGTTAAACTCGGCGAGACGCACATATTTATATGTGCAACTGGACTCAATATGTTGAAAACACAATGAAATTCTCAATTTTTCCTGTTTTTTCCTATTGTCCGGTTTTTTCCCGATATTTTAAAATTCCGGGTGTTTTGCATCATTTATTATAACAGTTCATGGTTACCATTATAGCAGATACTCAAATCATTCTAAAACAGTAATTCAATTTTAATTTTCGTCAAAAAGAGTGACCGATTTTATCGACCAAAAATAGACGTTTGTCATAACCCATTTGATGCGTCCACTTGATGTTCGGAAGACCACATGATGGTGCAGTCACCGAGGCCACTTCGAAATTTTATAATCTAAGCTGGATTTTAGGGTCCATAATTAAATACATTTTGATCCCAATAGGAGCAACAGAAAATAATTGAGCCCTGTAGAACATGCAAGGTGGGCGCCAAGCAAAAAAGGTGTAAGACTCGTTACATTTTCAAAAATTGTCACACGGCTCTCCATAAAGGGGAATATTGGTAATAATATTATACAAAATAGCATTATTAACGACTTTCAAGCAATCATAAAAAATTTCATTTGATTTAACTTTGTAGTTTCATAGTTATAGTACTTTTAAACAGCCCGCAAGCCTACAGACAATCTTGAGAGGCTTGGCGTCACAGGAAAGGTCGAAGGCAGAAGTGGACGCAGAAGGGCCCTAACTTGTTGGAGCGACTAAGTGAAAGACACCACGAGCTTCTTATTGTCGATGACCCTAAAAGCAACGGGGTGAAGGAACGAGTGGTGAAAGATCGTCAAAGGAACTGGAGTTGTTGAAATAGGCGTCGATCGCGTCCCTCACTATTGACGAATATGACTAAAAAGAACAATTATCTACGTATTTTTTTTTTGCAATATTATGCGCTCTCAATACGGAGCATATCGGCGGAAGTTATTCTTCGAGAACGGCTTGTTATTCAAACGCTCAACCTCTATCGTTTTTGAAAGAGTAACGACATAAAGATGGAACTAGAACAGGTATCAACAGTAACAGTAAGCTCTAGCTTTGCCCCGTTTTTAAGATCGGGTGAATGAAAGGGTATTTTAGACATCCATGCTTTTCAAACAGATATTCATAAATCCATTGAAAAATAAATTTATTAAATTATCCATACTAGAATTAGAGCCTGTGAACCCTACAACCGAAGCTATCGACGTTACCTACTCGGCTACACGACCAGTTTACATTCAAACTGAAATTTAAAATACTAACAATAATCAATTATTAGTAAATATTATTTTAAGTAGTACAGGTGGCTCGCCGCGGTTAAAATTATTTATTTTGGGATTTTCACCTCCAAACACTAGTAATCAATTTTGTAATTAGTAGTGTTGTGGTAATAAGTACTATCCCCACGTCCAGTAGAAGAAAATAATCCCACCTTCATATTTAAGTTAAGAATTACAATCATTGTTTATTTTTGAAATAAATAACCTTGTGATAAAGTTAGTCGGAAGATGCTTCTTAAAGAGGCGAAACTCGTGTCACGTTTAGTAACACAGCCAGTGGAATAACAAAGTTTTAAATTTTTATTTTATATTTAAAATATTTTCTGACTGAACATCGCTGACTATTCCTTTAATAATTTATTGATTAAAAAAATATATGTACTGACAAATAAATATGTACAGGGATTTGTAGTTAGACGTCTCAATATGTAAAGAATTTACACAGCTGTTTTATTTTTTATTAATATCATTATTTTACATGTAAACTGAGGAAACGACAATCAATTGTTATTCATAAATCTTTGTAAAAAAATATATTCATTAGGTAAGTAAACCGCCTTCATAATTAATTAATGAATTTCCTATCGATTTATTATTACGTTACGACTTGCGAATGCTTAGTGATGAGGTTAATGAGACCAGGGGTTGACAACCATCGGTGAAAGAATCAATGTTGAATAAAAATCATATGATGCGTGCGAGGTGCGTTTTAGTATTCTACATGTCGTTAAGTGTCATAAGAATGAAGTGAGCTAAGTAAATACAGGCAATGTATTTTATTCTGTAAGAAGTTAAATCAAATAAGTAATGTAAGAGTTAATTAAACTAAAAATTTCAATCAACAGTTGCATCATTTAATCACTTGACCCTGTTCGCTTTTCGAGGGCTTTAGAATAGATTGTATTAAAATAAAAGCAATCATGATCAAATAAGTAAGATTATTGTAAACCTAAGTATATCTTTCCTCAGTTAGTATATAATATATTGGTGAACAAAAATTCGTTTAAGCACTGTTCTGGTCATGGCGTGATGCCAAAATAGCTGTAAACTTTCGATATTCTCATATCTATTTATGTATTAAAATTCTTTTGTAACTAATAAATTGCTTCTTCACCTTATTATAAAGAGATTCTAAAAAGCAAATAAATGCCAATTCAAAAAATAAACGTACGTCTTACTCAAGATATTTTTTTGTACTTGAAACAGTTTTTTTACTTGCCAATAAAAACAACCTAAAAACGTTAGACAATTGGTGACACAAACAGCGGAATATCAAAGTATCAATTTACCACCGAATTACCACCAAGTTTCCACCGAATGCATCGAAAATATCAACGATGTGCATTTTGGTATTGTTGATTCACGCTTACCTTGGGGTTGTTACTATGTCCTGAAAATTTTGACCAAGCGGAATTTGTCGGTTTGCAGCTTAAACAGTAGATGTTCTCCATGTTATGAGACTTATAATAAAAAGTTTCTCGTTCCCTGACAAACATACATAATTGATAATACAAGCATGTACAACATAGTGGCAAATACAGCCGTGTACAGTGCAACAACCGATGTAGGATGGATAGGTGGTGGTCATGGCTCAGTTAACGCAATGCTAATTCTTTGGCAAAAAATATTTATTTAAATGTTTATTTCCAAGACTTGCAATTAAGTCGTGAGTGTAGCCATTACACACAGCGCTTTCTTTCACATACATAAATTCATGCATTATTCAACGAGTGTCCGAGACTATTTGATTGTGAATGCAACCTCATGCCGCTACCTATTCGTAGTATATTATTTAAAAAAATAGGTAAATAAATATGTGCAATAAAATCTTCACTTCGTTGCATCTAGTTGCAGGGCTGCCGTAATTGTTGAGACGCCTACCGGGATTTTTGGGAATTGAATGGTACAAGGTAGAAATGAAAAACTCATACGATCGATAGATTTGCAGCTTTATTCACAACTATAATAGCCAGATGACTAGACCTAAAACGTAAAAATAAATGTCACAAGAGATTAGCTCTGGTGACTCGCATATATAATTCGACTAGAAATTGGTAGTTTTTAGAGTTTAGAGGCATACAGTTAAATAAATGCACTTTTGTTTAGATCATATTCACTTCAATAAAAATAGTTTTCACTTATAACAAATACATTCCATAGAAAACAAATTTTCTCACTAAAAATAAAGTGATCCCACTTAATAAAATATATTTTAACATTAAAGAAACATAATTACACTTACACAAAAATATTTTCACATGGATAAAATAGTTTTCACTCAATATAAATACTCACACTTTAAAATCGATAGTTGCACGAAGCTGTATTGAAATGTCACTTATTTTTCCACTCTATATTAGGCCGCCTATATTGTGTTTGCTCCACGCATTAGAATACATTACACAAACCAAACCAGACCAACCCTAACAAAACCTACTACAACTTAACTCACTTTGTTAGAAGAATCCGTGACTAAGTGGAAACTATTAGAATCAAAGTTTAAGTACACTTATCGAAATAAAAGTTCAAGTGTACCAAGTGAATACTATCTAATCCAAAGTGCAAACTATCGAAATGAAAGTTCAAATGTACCAAGTGAATACTATCTAACACAAAGTGCAATTATTTGTTACCCGTTTTTTTGATATGGCCAATCAAAGTTTTGACTCATCTAAACTGACTTGTAAAAAGTGATGGCTTATTATTTGTATTACTTTTTTATTCAAATAGGTGATCAATAGTTTATAGGTTTAGGATTAAAGGTTGTTTCTTTATAGAACGCCACGATTTACACAAATATATTTCCATAATGCGATATTTCGATATGTATGTATATGGAACTGAGAAATTATTTAATTTTGCTGATTTCCGTGTGCAAATATCTGCCTTTTGAGAGAAAACCTTTACATTTTACAAGCTGTACTTTTGTGAAACTGTAGAACAGCGGTGTTCGAATATAACTCGGCTAACTTAACTCAAAACATCATATTTTTGACATATCGTGCTGTGGAACTCGACCATCGATATATACCTCCTGCCACCCTTGCACTTTTATTTCTCACGTTGACTTGTTTTGCTTAAGTTGGTTTTGACTGACTATAGATTGTTCTTTCATACAGTAGACTTCGAAATAGGCAAACATTTTGGTAAAACTAACTCAATATGTCATTCTTTCGATATAGTGTTTTCTTCCAGAACAGCGACGATATACTGCGAGCCAATAATTTAAAAAATAATTTATCCTATAACTCATATAATCAAAATGGAACTAAGTATGTTAACGTTCGATTAAATTTATGTTTGTTTATTATTGTTTTTTAAATGTGAAAAAAATCACCACAAAAACAATGTTCTGCACTTTTGGATTCGCTTTATAATATCTCGTAATAATTGCAGGATTTAATGCTCTAGTGTCTAGTATGACAGTTTAGTGAATCGAGTTATGAAAATTGCTCTGTAAACTTACAGTTTCAATTTTAATATGTAAATTCAATTTGAAAAGCAAATGCATATACGCATTTTGAAGGTCTTCGTCATTCGCTATATTTATTATTTCCGTGTTAAATTATGAAGTTCTAAATTTGAAATTTGAATGACCATAAAGTAGCTACCGAATCTTTTTACAAATAAGTAAACAGAAGCCGCTTATATGAACATTGTTGTCTGTGGTAAGATTTTCTATAATAAGTAATTCATCATTGTTTTGTTTAGACACGGCTTTAGTCTCGGTAATGATTTCGATTTCGTAAGAAAAGTAACATTCAAAGAATAAAAAATGTACCTCGAGCGTGAACGTCCTTCCTTCGGAAAAAATCGGTTCGTAAAATCACGACATAAACGATTTGTTAATAGCTTGAATATTTAAATATCATGATATACCTGTTAAGCGATGTTTTCAATCTGACATGATTAATAGTGTTGTGCATAAGCAAAAACGCCTCTGTCCACAAAAAGTCGAAAATGAAATATGCACACACAAATGTTCTCCATATTCTTGTATATGTATACAATTTGACAGATCAAATGAAATATCCCCAGAAAACCGTAAAAACGATTTCATAAATTGCGTTTACATGAAAACTCACCACTGTCCATTACAAAATCATTAAATTTAGTCACTATGCTTTGCTTTTATTATATTAATATATTCTATAACAATTCACTTAAAGCTCACATGTTCGTATAAAGTGAAAGAATTACCACAGTATCAGTTTTATTTCATTTCTCACTATATAACTTTGAAGGACAGAGGTGTTTTTGCTTTTATACATCTCAATTAATCTATTAAAACTTCCGATAGTATAGAGTTCTTATGAGTTGTTTAATTTACGATATCGACTAAGGCTGCTTGATGGAATTTCAATATCAAATTTGAATCGTTAATACTTTTTACATTTCTATACGTCTTGTCCCTAACTGAGTCTCGCCTTTCGGTATCTTCATTTGAGTATACAGATTAATTCTAACTAACGCGGCAAATTAGGTAGACGAAGTTTTGCGAGAGTGGGGCGGCGAGGCAACGTTTGACACTCCCATTGGCGGAGAACGATTGATATTTTCGAGCTACCCGCGCTGCCTCACGCTCGCAAAGAATCCGTCCACGTAAGACACGGTGTAACAGTTCGTCAGACAGTTGACTGTTTGAGTTCATCGGTACACTCGATGCGAATTAAAAAAACAAATTACTTACGCTCCTTTTATCACACTCACCCACTCTCTATCTGCGCACGCGTGGGCAGAGAGAAAGAGTGATACACAGATAGATAGATAAATCAATATAACTGTAAAGATCGTCGTTTCCATTGCAAAATTCTATATCAGCAAAATCTAAATTTTTCAGAACATTAAAACTTAATGTACTACTATACTAATTACGTGTTTTTTTTAAATTATTTTGGTTGTCATTCAATAAAGTTGTTTTTAAACTGTTTTTATTCTCCTCTGAAAAAAATGATTTTGCAGATAACACGATAGCCGAAAATTCGTTTTCATTAAAATTTACGACTGTTTCTTGATTGCACGTTAAAATACTTCTGCGCCGCATGCGTATCGTCTTATTTTCTATGAGTATGGTAGCCCCGGTAGCCCACTTTTAGATAGCTCGCCCTCTATCTGCAGTGTTATCGGGGAGATGTATACAATTTACAATTGAAACGACGATATATGTACAGCCATTGACTTTAATTCCTGACAGTTTATACATGAGACAATAACTAACTTCAGCAAACAGCTACCAATCAGTAATGATTGCTGTTTTGATTAATATTCACTAAAAAAGAATAGACAAAGGACAGGTTGGGAAATTAACGTCATTTTGGTTTTTTTTATTTGACCTTTTGCAGTCAGCCATGTCAATTAAAACATTTCCAAAGTTTGTTCGGAAAATTAAGCAAAGCTTATGAAATATTTGTTGTCGATTTGACCGAGGTCACTGGCAAGCAGAACGTATTGCGAATTTTACTGTCGATACCAAAACAAAGTAAACAACATATTACGCATTCTTCTTATTCTTTTGTTACTGTATCCATTCGAATATTGGTAACCAATCTGGACTGGAAACTTCTTTCATCTTCGGCCAGCAGTAGCAGATCAAGAACAGGAATAGGGTTTACTGAGTAGGGATTCCAACCGTTCGTCATCATCAATTATTCCAATAACGAATAGTAAAACTGAACTTCGATTTGAATAATTAATGACAACATTATAAAAATACACATCTTTGTATTACAATATTTAAAATTAACATCTGCGTCGGATTAATAAAACGGTAATTCTTAAATTACTGAAACTACGGCATATTTAAAGGGGGTATTAGCCACGAGTCATTGAGTCATGAGTTTGGTGAAGGTAAAAAAACCACTGCCTGGGGTATTCAGTATTGTTCTTGAAATCTGGAGAAACTGTGATGTGATCTTTCGTCAATTTTGTAAAATATTTCATTAAACATATTACGAATACTATTCGAATAGTTGCCCAAATATTAGAATGTTGAATTGTTAAAAAAAGGCCTAAAATATTCGGCTATAGAATATTCAATATCGTTATGATTAAGCCATAAAAACAACTTCTGTAATAATCGCATTTATTCTTGTGTGTTCTACAAGAATATTATCAGTTTTTTTGATAGCTATTTCGGCTTGACGCCTTCGTCAGAAATATGTTTAAACTGTATTCAGCTTAACTATATTTATATTATACCGTTTTAGAACAGATGGACAATATAATATCATCTCACCTATTCCAACATTATAACTTTTATTTAAAATTAAAATATTAAACGTTAGGTAACTATTTTTTACAAACAAAGATGACATTAATATTTACGAAGAGGTTAATATTATACCGCGCATTTAGATATTCCGCGCAGAGAGCCTCTCGTCTTGGGAGGAATATTGGATATGCCCGAACCTACAATAATTTTAAATTTTAATTTGTATATTTTTCGACTTCTACGCGGAACCTCATTTGGGAAATGCTGAGATAGAGAATTTATTTTGAGATCATTAATTCACCGGGAATAGTAACATCTCGCATGTGACTTCAATACATCGGAAATTAAAAAGCCAGAACGGTTTTATATGTCAAATATAAATAGTAAAAACCGGTCCTGATCATTATACATATGTGGAAGTAGTACACATGAATTGTGTTTTATTTTTAAAAATACTTATAGTAGATTATTAGTAGTGTAATTTTAAGCTGTAGACTGAAAGCTTCTGTAAATTATGCATAGGTTGTAAATTCCGTAGCTATATATTTAATATATTTCACTTTTAACGTGTTAACTGTCAATTCTTGGTGGAAAGGCATTATATTTTAAAAATAAAACAATTTGTTTTGTCCTACTTCCATACTTTGGTATAATGATCAGGACCGCTTTCTGTCATCACGTGTATCATAAACTGATTCTGGTCCTGATCATTGTAAAAATGTGGAAGTATTACAAAACAAGTCGTGTTTTATATTTAACCCGATGAACGCGCTGGACATGTTTACATGTCCAAGAATTTATCTCGTATTTCCGGCCAACCTAGAAGAAAACACTTGTCGATATATGCTTTAAAAATAGTTGAAACTTTAGGTAGAGAAATTAGGCAATAGATCATAAAAATGTCAAGTAGAACACAACGTAATCGATTTTTGAAAACAGCTCTCGATATTCAGTTTTTCGAATTTCAGCTTTGAATTGCCAATACGCAGCATTAATAGTTACACATACTTATTCGGCTACGCGCTTGCTTGTGTGCGTGTTGGGGATGTATACGAAGACTGGCCGTAGCCATTTTGCTTGCAATGTCGTAGATTAAATATTTTTCAGCTTCTTCATTCTCTTCGATTTATTTTAGCTAGAATGCGACTAGTTTGATTTTTAGACATAGTGAGCGTTTTAACAGATCAACTGACTGAAATTAAATTCGTGCGAAAACGGCTCTCGCATTAAGGATTTAAAAATAAATAAATATTCATTTAGATAATCCTAAAATTTCATTACAATCCAGAAAAATTACATGTACGTACAGTAGAAGATTTAACCTGCCCAAAATCCTGTTTCCTTATTATCTAAGAACTATACTTTTTGAGTTGTTACACTTTGGAAATGAAGTATCGCTATGCTCGGCGAATCATATCGCTGAAAACTGTGCCGGAACTTGAGTCATTTCCACGTACAGTAGCAATTATTTATTGTTGTTTCTTGCAGCTAGGTATGTGGAAATATTCCTAATAAGCAACCGAATGTGCTGAGCTCGATACTGGTGTTTAACACTTGATTGTGTCGTCATATACTAATCTGGTTTTATTTTTTCAAGTGACTTGATTAGTGTAATTATTAGAATATAATCTGGGCCGGACTGTGCTGCTTATTTTTCCGTTGTATACATCATTTCCTTATTGATCGGCTATTGCAGTGCTCCGAAACCTTTTCTCGCTCACATCACACCTAAGCACCGCGGAGAATTTCACGGCGCATTGCATGCAAAAAATGTTATTTTCATAAAAAGAATTTACATTTATTGTTTTGTTTATTTCGTGAATTTAAAATAGCTAGAATTTTTCTAACCCTTTTTAACCAGTAAAGTGTTCTTAATCTTTTCAAGGTGATGAACAATCTTGATTTTCGAAAGAAAGAAAAAGTAATCCAAGAAAAACGTATTTTAGAAAATTACAGACTAAAAAAATCATTGACAGGAGCTGTAACTAAAAATATTAACTTTGCTAGATTACATATAAAAAAATAATTCATATATTTACGTCATCTGAGTTTATCGGGCTTTGCTGATTTCAGTAATAATAGGTAAAATATTATGTGACATTGCTTATTTCTTTGTTCACATTTTGTAGATTGCACGTAAGTTAATGTTGATTTTTTTCTCTTTTCGGACGCATTGCACCACAGCACATTGGTTGCGGAACACTGGGTTTTTGTATCATTTCGTAATCCTTCAATGGTCTTGAATAGGCGTTGCAATTACTTGACTACCGGTGTTTCAGTATTCTAAATTAAATACCGGCTTATAAGTCAAACACAAGTGCCGGTCCGTGATCGAGTGATCAACGTTGTTGCTCATGGGCTCTAATTCCAGTAGGGATATTGTCTTAAATCGTTTTTTTAATCGATTAATGTGTTCGAAGCCATGGGTCTCTGGTATATCTTAAATACCCTCACATCCATCCGATCGTGGTTTCGTAATTGGGTTATTTAAGAAGGCAGAGTGATTAACCCTGCGCTCCCGAGGCCTTGGTCACAAGGGCCCTAAGCGTCGATGCAAGTCTGATTTTTCTGCCGGTAATTTCCCACCCTTTCGTATCTTGCTGTCGGCTACAATAATTATTATCGCATTCCCTTATGGTCGCCATATGCAGCTCACGTGTAACCAACTAGATGGTACTTGCTGGTGTGCGGCGTTTACCACCTTTTTGAGTGTGTACACACCAACTGGCTCCGTGGCTTGCCGGCTCTGTGGCGCGGTGGTTAACGTCGTTGGCTACGGTTACGGATGTCTCGGGCTCAAGTCCCGGTGTTGACAGATTCATAAATTGATCTCCGATCGATTTATGGATTTCTGTTCGTAGTCATGATATCTAAAATTCCCTTCCACTCATCCGATCCTAAAACAGGGTATAGCGAAAGCGATTAGCTAATCATTAGTCTTGTACTAGCCCTATCCTTCTATCCCTACTCTCTTATAAAAAAGAGAGGTTGAGCAATTGAGTAACAAGCAGTTTTCATAGAAAACTTCGTTGAGATACCACCATTAACAGGCCATATGCTCCACGTTGGGAGCGGATATGGTAAAAAGCCAGTGTACCAGTTTCGATCCGCCCGACATTCGTTTTTCTACCACTGATCAGCTATGACTATTGTCGCATTTCCATATGGTTGCCACGCGCAGGACAGTACATGGGACTTACTGGTGTGTGCCGTTTATCACCTTTTTGAGTGTGTACACACCACCTGGTATGGATATGCCTACGGGCCCCCCCCCATTGACCACAAAATAGCGGGAGCAATTTGTTTACCGCTAGTTCTGTCCTAACCGTATCCTTTTATCCTTACTCGCTTCGAGAAATAAGAGAGGCCGAGCAACTGAATAACATGCAGTTTTTTTGGGAAAAACTTTTGTTGAGATAAGCGAAAACATCCTTTATACCGCCAATAAAACACTTCCGCGACTTCTGCAAGAGTTCATATTCGGGGTCCATCTTGTGTATATTGTTTGCGCATACAACATATTGTGTCACTGTATGTTCCGCATTAATTTAATTGCTGTAAAATTAAATGATTATTCACTGCTTTGAATATCCTAAAGGTGCATCTCCTATTGGATTACCCTCTTCCCCATTGTGAGTGGGCCGGGCCTTTGCCAAAAAAGTGGGCGCCATTAGCCAACCCAGCGTGCATTGTCGTAGGATTGCCTGTGAATAATTAATTTCAAGTGTTTCTGCTTGTCAAAATGCGGATGGTTGTTTGACAATTAGACGTGGCACTTCGCGGGAGAATATTATAATTGTTATTCATAACAATGGGCAGCCTACGCAAATCGTTTCGCAAGCTCGTTTGTTATTTGTCTCCATTGAATAAATCGAAAACTTACTTAATCTAACTATAATTGCAGAATTTATTTAGCGCATGGATTTTATAACACGGCATTCTTTTTCCAATAACAAAATGGCCGTTTATATTTCACTTTTATATACAAAAAAAGCAAAAGTTACCAAGGGTCGGAATACAGATTTTATATAGCTGTCTCCCCCCCTGTGATTTGCAAATTCTGCAATCACATCTTTTGAAGACATTTGATCCTGTCATCCTTCGATTGACCATCATGATCGGTTGTATATGCTCGTTTATTAATAATTTCAGTTTAGAAAAAAAATACTCGACACTCGCTTGAGTATTGGCAAAGCCCCCTATGGTTACAAGCAGTGGCGGCCTGTGACAAGAATATTAATGAGTGCAAAATATAAAATTAAAATTGGCAACTTTGTTATTCCACTGGCTTTGTCACTAACGTGACGCGTTTCGCCACTTTAAGAAGCTTCGGACTGAAGATGCTTCTTAATGAGGCGAAACGCGTCACTTTTAAAAGCTCAAATTTCTTACATTAAAAATACAGTCAGAAAAGGTGCTGTAACGCCGTTCCACTGCGTTACATGTCGAAAAAGGCTCCGCATAAGAGATAGTCTGTTCAAACATTCGGGAACGCTCGTCATAATTTGGCAGGAGGTGCTATGATCTCGAATATGGTTAAATGTACCATACAAATCAAATGTGCGAAACACGTGAGGTCACAAAAAACTAAACTTCCAAACTAAATATATAAAACCCAGGGAGAGCAATACGAGAACCGCACCTCCTGGTCACAGGCAGACTTTCACAAACGTATTATTATTGTTTTAGCTCGGAATATGTTCGCTAAGCATTGGTGTGAATCATCGCTTCCTGCAATATTTTTTTATGAGGAACACGCGAGGAATTTAAAATTGTTGAATTCTTATGTTTGTATGTATATCGATTATTACTTGAATATGTACTTGGGAGTACAGTGCACCTTTGCTCCTTTACAAGCGGCGTCCCTGGTTACAAGCCATGCTGTATGGCTCGTCAGTTGGTATTTTTGCAGACGAGTGGTACATTACATTTACTTTGAAGTCATGAAATCGATATGAGGCAATGTATATCTGTTATCATGTAAGTTGGAGATTGTCACATTTTTTGGGCTAATTACGATGAATTCTAGCATATGTTAATAATATGAAATGTTCAATGTTAATAGGAATGAAGATGTTGAAAGAATATACTTATGAAGCCTAGCGTAATCAATGATTGTTATTAATCAACAATCCAAATTGTGTTTCTAATAAATCTACCCTGCCACACATCGCTTTTCGTGACATTCACTTGTTATATTATGACGACTGTACGATATAATTTATTGCGATGATTTGATTATTATTTAACTTGCATATATATGTTGTTTTTTGATGAATTGTAAATTATTAAATCACACTAGTAAAGAACCACAAAATAAACTCACAATAAATATTTTCAAATATATATTTTATTCGACAAAAAACGGAGTTGAGAGACAATCTTCGTACAATTGCCGTACAATTTGTTTGTAGAGACTAGGACTCTAAGACTATCCCTAAATTGGGAATTGTCTCACAGCACTGCTTGTAGCTTAAGGTTGCTTTGGTGTTGGGCATACTAAATATTGATAAAACTAAACAATTTCCAGAGCAGTGGATTACTAGAAATTTTATGTGATCGGGGCAAAACCTCATTGCTAAACTGCTCTACCCGGATAAAAGGGTATCCGTTAAACCCGCAAGTCCCTTAATCAGCTTTATTATTATTTATTGAAAAAAAAAAACGATAAATAAACCTTAGCGTATGGCAAATTACTAGCCAGCATGCGTTAAAACATGGTCGGCGCGTGGTCATCACACACAGAAGATTGTCTATGGGCGGCCGTTCTTGGATTCAATCATGAATCCCAATAGCAGCAATTTTTAATTTTCACCGGAAAAACATGAAAGCGCCCACTGTTCAAAAAAAAACAAAAATACATTATTTTTAAAACGCCAAAACTGCGTGAGGTAGGTGGGTTAGTTTCACAAGCACTTTACTGTCAATTAGTAAAACAGGTCAAACCACATCATTGACACTAGCTTTGTCACACCTGAGACCACGCTTAGCCGTCACATTACTGGCCGAACCCATCTCACAAGACGTACATAACTCAATTATTTACTTTATTCTCATTGTCCTAGTGCAGTGGTGACGAACCTATTTGAGCCTGAATCCCAAATTTTTTTTTTCAATATAATAATGTCGCGTTCCGCATGCCATGGAAATAAAAAAATCATCAAATTAATGTTGGTGTAACTTCAGATTTTTAATGTAAACAAAGTATTAATATATCGAAAGATTTAGTTATTTAATTTAAGTTCTTATTAATGGCAAAATAAATAAAAAAGATACTAAATTTAAAAATCTCTAGAACAAATTTGGATTATTGAGATTTTGTACACTTCCATGTATTTTGTCACTAACGACCCGGGTTTCGCCTTTCGGCATCTTCAGGCATTCGAGCACACGAATGGACTCGAACTGACCATTCGTGTGCTCGAATGCCTGAAGATGCCGAAAGGCGAAACCCGGGTCGTTAGTGACAAAATACATGGAAGTGTACAAAATCTCAATAATCCAAATTTGATATTGAAGTTCCATCAAGCACCCTCAGTCGATGTCTTAAATTATACTTAAATCTCTAGAACCTTCAAAATTTTATTATTAGTGAGATTTTTGTTGTTGGATGCTAGATGCCAAATGTTTTATATCGGGTTCATAGTTGGTAGCTTTTAATAGAATACAAGAAGTACTGCTTTCGTCTGTTAGTTTACTTCTTATGTCTGATTAAATAAAGTTCATTGAAGAAAATAATGATTCAGGAATAAGTCGATGAACAATGACAAGAAAAATTTTCCGGCATGGATTGCCAAGTTGTTAGTACTTCATTTTTGTCATTCCTTTGGACTGGTCCAACAAATCTATCTCGCTCAATTTCTTCAAAAATAATTCTTGAATCTTAAAATTTTTGTGTCCATATCGAACTCGACTGAAAATCTACCAATTCCATTTCAAAACCATCTAATTCCATGAATTCAAACATTGTCAAGTCTAACTGTTGATACGTATATGTGTCTGGATGGGTAATAAATTTTGTAGTTTCTTCAAGTTGTCGAAACTGAACAAACCTTCTCGAAAATTGTTCTATTATTGCTTCTAAAGCATTTTTAAATTGTTCAATTATTTCTCCTAAATCCGGCTTTCCATGAATTTCTAGATCCATCATGTATTTTTAAGGTTAGGAAAGTTTCTGATCATTATATTTTTTGTATATAATCACTTTTATTTTTTTCCCTTCATAATAAAACATTCGCTTGCCATGCAAAATCGTACCATAGGTTCGCCATCCCTGTCCTAGTGCCACTTTCTCGTCTGCTTGGAGTGTGGGACATCAATCAGCGAGAGTCTAAAACGCATCGTTTTTTTCGAGATCGGGTCAGGTTTTAGAAAACCGACTTCTGTACACGTGCCAAAAGTTGTTCAGTTTTGGCGTGCATTTGAATAATTGAACGGTGCAGCTTTATGTCCCATTTACATGGGTCATGTTGAAAGAGATAGTTGCCAAAGTTTGTTACTTTCTTTTAACAACATGACCTGGTCTTTTTCCTGGCTAGTTTGCCCTTCTCTACCCACCACTGTTTTCCCATTCGTTACTTGTGTTACTTAGAATAGTAATGGTGTAACTCCAAAATTACGAAAAATGAGTTTATACCTCAAACACGTTCAAAAGATGTTATTCTACTAGTTTAACAATGATGCACCTCCATATATACTCCTAATTTCTTTAAAAAACAGTTTTTTGTTTTTATATTCCCATATTTAACGATATTTGTCAGAATAATAGTGAAGTACCTGCAATATCAGAATAAGAATGATGTTTCCGGACAGACTTCATTACTAAACTAACGTTTAAGTTCTTCAGTTGATTGACTAACAGTTATTAATGGTTTTTATTTGATCCTAAGAACGTTTGACAAAATCTTGATTATCTCAAAACTGGAGTTACATCATTACTATTCTAAGTGACACATTTTATACGGCAGTATCCAGTGGCGGTAACAAACGTTAATCGTATTCTATAATTTGAAGTGTCTTTGGAGCAACTGCCCGCGACTTCAGTGTGCAGAAAATAAATCCCTCCAATTAAATGAAAAGCTTACTCACTCGACGACGCAAATTTTTTAAATGCCTAATGATTTTCCTTATTTGCAATCACCGTGGTCGATCGGTCCAATGAAAAGTCGGGTCGACTTGCGCAGCTTATACCTTTCTTCATGCATTAAATGACACTCCCATAGGATGTGTTCAGTGTACTGCTTTATAGCACCACATTTGCATGTTGGCCTATTCACTAAGCGGCCAAGCTCGATGACCTGGTCTGTTTCCTGGATGTTTTATTGCTAGAGTATGTACAAACACTTCGGATATAGTCTTTATTCCCGGACGTATTTTAATCTATTTATGTACCATGTCACTAAAGATCTCGCTAGCTGAAAGATTTAATAATTGAGAAAACATCCCTTTACGAATACTGACTACGGACACTCATAAGCGTCATTTATTAGTCATGTGTTTTACTTTGTGTATAGTCCTCAATTGAATTTAGAGAGTGAGTTGAATATGATCTCTTTGACATTCTTTTATACTCACGATCTATAGCTGAAGTATCAATTGAAATGTGTAATAATCATACACGTCACGTCGGTTTCATATAAATGACCAGGGGTCTCCAAACGGCGGCTCGCGAGCACTATCAATCCGGCCCGTAGTAGTAAGCCAGACATGCCGGGTATCCGGCTCGCCATTATTTACTTTGATTATTTTGAAAAATTTACAATGTAAGTTTTTTACCACGATGTTTTCTTCTTTTAAATGCTCAAATTATAAATACTTTTATTCGAGTAAATTCGTTTCTTTACTTGATCGTTATAGCGTTATGGAAGGCGACCATGAAACAGCGGCTGCATACACATAACGCGTGGTGGTACAACCAACGAAGTGCGACAACTGTTTTGATTATTTAATATACATCCTCAGACTGATTTAAAACATCCATGCCTTCGAACAATTCAATTTATGAAACTGTTATTGGTAAGATTCAAACACGTGAGATCCGTAACCGAATCCAACGAAATTGACTACTGCACCACGGACACTTCTTCTATATTTTATTTTGTACTAGTGAGTACCCGGCATGCGTTGCAATGCCACTAAAAGAAAAAAAGTGTTTGTGTTTTAATTCTGTTTATTGAAGTGCTTTCGGACACACAATATTTTTTGTTTTCTGTCTGGTGCGTACACGGATCACTCAGAATTCGAGATGTCGCTATTTGTACGAATTTGATTTTTTATTTTAGATATATATGGATTGTGAAATTGATTTTTATATATAATAAGACCAATTGTAAGTTAAAAATTAAAACGTTGAGAGTCAGACTCGGGCCGGACCGGATCGTACTATGCCTATGTTCTTTGCGCAAGTGCAAGCAATAACTTGACAAAGTTTTATCGGAATCGGATGAACGGTATGGCAGTGCATAAGATATGACCAAACCCACATTGATTTTTATATATTAGATTAACGCGTTGCCTTAAATTGGCGAATAATATTCGTAAACTAGTCTAGATGATTTAAAATTGAGTGGTTTCGTTTAAGAAGGTATAATAGGTCTATTATAAAATATTCTTTAGAATGCAGTTATTGAAATGCCAAGGCTAGAAATGAACGGTGATTTTGTTTTTTGAGGCACCTGCGATGAATATCAAATCGATTGTTCCGTACTCCAAGCATGTTTGCCAATATTCATAGGTAATTAATCGTGACTAATTAACGAATAAAATATTTGATTTACAATAAAATCATTAATGTACAATTTTGTTTCGAAGAGCCGTGTAGCATATTTAAGTTTTTTCTTTTTCATGTTCGCTCCAAACGTAGAGCATTTCGACGTTAGAAAGGAAAAATGACGTAACCCACAACAAAAAATATTGTGTATAGCTCACATAAAACTTGCTAATACACTATATTTATATACAAAAATATAATATATCGATTGTAGAAAGGCAAAAGGACTTATCTCCCCGTCGTTTTTAAAATAATCACAATGTGTACAATTTAATACACGTCATGGTTGGGCTGCACACAATATTTTTTGTGTGTGGGTTACGTCATTTTTCCTCTGCACAGTCGATATGGTCTCGTAATGGAGGTATCTCAGAAGTTTTCTATGAGAATTACTTGTTACTCAGTTACTCAAGTTTTTTTTGTTCGAAGAGAGTAGGGATAGAGGGATAGGGCTAGGACAGGACTGGTGGTTAGCTAATCGTTATCGCTACGCCCCGTGAGGATCGGATGGGTGAGAGGGATTTTATAGATCACAAACACTTTAACAGAACAGAAATTTATAAATCGATTGAAAGATCAATTTATGAAACTGTCCGCACCCGTACCCGTAGCCAACGACGCTACCAACTGGGCCACGGAGCCGACTTAAGAGCCGAGACGATTTAAGTTACCCGCCACCAACATAACCCTTTGACACTGTGAAAAAACCCATTGCCATCAATTACATGCACGAGGGTATTGAATGCTGCGTTAAAATCGGCGACGTAACTGCCGACTGGTTTGGGGTCTAAACCGGTGTCAGACAGGGCTGTGACCTAGTTCCGTTCCTCTTTATCATAATCTTCAAATTCATCCTGAGGAAGTCAACTCCTCCTGACCGAGGTGTGGTCGTTGCCCCCGATTTGAGGACCGACCCGATGTGACCTCGAGAATGCTGACGACGAAGTATTTCAGAAATCTATCGAAGGTATTCAGGAAATAATGCTGCAGACAACTCGTAAAACGTATATGTCTCAAAGTCAATCCGAGTTAACCCAATGTGTTCTGCAACAGTTAGTTTTATTAATAGTTATTAATCACTTTTAAGGTGTTAACTGTCAATTCTTGGTGGAAAGGCGTTATATTTTAAAAAATAAAAAAACGATTCGTTCGTACTACTTCCACATGTTTATGATAATCGGGACCGGTTTCGCTCATCACGAACATTATCAACTGATAGAATAGATAATTTTTTTAAAAATAGTTATCAACTAACTAATAAAATTGTCGGCTCCATGGTGCAGTGATTAACGTCGTTGGCTACGGTTAAGGATGTCTCGGGTTCATGTCCCAGTACGGACAGTTTCATAAATTGATTTATGAATGTTTGTGCTGTCTAAAACTCTCTCCCACCCATCCGATCCTAAAAAACGGAGCGTAGCGAGAGCGATTAGCTAACCACTAACCCTGTCCTAGTCCTACTCTCTTCGAAAAATAGACGTTGAGCAACTGAGTAACAAGCAGTTGTAGAAAATTTCGGTTTAGATTACTCCATTAGAAGGCCACATGCTCTACAGTGGGAGCGGATATGGTAAAAAAAAATGTAGAACTAAATACTTTGGTATTGTATCCTATTACTTGTAGTTTTATTGAAACATACGCCCTATGGTACTCCAGGGTGCCGCGACCCATAGTTTCGGAATCATTTCTTTAGTATTTTGTTCAGAATATTCGCTACAGTGCCCGACATTTCTTATGGTTTGTATGATTTTTATTATTTGCATACGTATTAAATGCTTTTTGCTCCACTGCTTAACCCTGGCACGAATGGCCGCCAGCTCAGAAAAAGACAATTTCATTGTTCGGAGTTAATTTCTGGCCAACAGTATCCGCGTGGCCGCGTTTCGCCCATCTCCCGAAAAGTTTAATGTGTCTATTTTGCCTAACTTGTTTATAATTTGACACAAGTTTGTATGTGCGTTTTTTCCGAGACGGAATGAATGAAATAAAAAAAAATGTATGTACCATTTAATACGTATACGCTACGTGATTTGAAAACCGAAGGTGTTGGGAACTACGTCATCTGGAGCATCGCAAATTTGGTTTACAAATTGTCTTTTTGGCCCAAAAGCCGTTTGGGTTTGTTTCATGTGGAATTTGGGTTATCTGTGCTATGACTATTTTGTCGAGTCCGTTGTGCAGTATTCAACATCTTTGACTTCGGCTACGGATTCAATTTATTTATGGATTTCTGTTCATGAATGTTATTGATGCATTAAATATTCTTCGTCACATCCGAGATCCTATAAACGGTGTGTATCCAGAGCGATTAGGTAACCACTAGTCCTGTCCTAGCCCTATCCTTCTATCCATAGAAAAATTAATATTTCTTTTGAGAATACCTGAATCGAAGAGAGGCGAATGGTCGGTTATCGACGTCCTGGAAGGTCTGGGATCTCAAACAAACACCATTTCGATTCCGATTTAACTCTTATTTATTTTTAATCGAAGATGCAGTGGTTTAAAATACACAAAAATAATTCTAACGTATAAAATTGAGTCTACATTTACTTAACGCATGAATTTACATTTAGGTTATAATGCAAGTGACACGACAAACGCTTTTAAATTAAGTCCAATTTCAAAACAAACACAAACAATCCACAACGTCAACGGTGCCGGCCACGGGGGCCGGCGACTCTCCTGGCTCGAAGGCTGGCAATCGACTCCCCGCAAAAATCAAAAATCGGTCTCCCCACACCGTCGGAGCCACCCCTTTCCGTCAAAAATGGATTCGTCCAGCGAACATGTCCGCCGGTGATTGGCCGATCGCCCTTCACGACAAGAGTCTGGTCGACTTCCACGAATCATTGTCATTAACGCTCTGCGTTCTCAGTTACGGACCCTAATAAAACTTAAACTTAACAAAAAAACCAGGGTGTGTCACTTTGTTGGAAATGCAATATTTCTTATGTCAAAAATAGTTCATAATGATATTATTTCGTAATAATGATCCTTCTATTTCTACTCTCTTCGAAAAAGAGAGGTTGAGCAACGGAGTAACAAATCAGTTATCGTAGAAAAATTTCCGTTGTGATATCTCCATTTATATTCTACATAGAGAGCGGACATGGTAAAAAAATATCGTAGACGAACACTTTGCCGCATAGGCAACTTGCTATAATGCCCAATATATGTAATGGTAAAGACTCATAATTAAATATATGTTATAATCGACGAAAAACAGAGTTAACACTTGACTCGCGTACATCTGCCATACAATTTGTTAATACAGACTGGGACTGCAAAGACTACTCATTAATTGCAAATTTTCTTATAGCACTACTTGTAGCGTAAGGTTTCTAATGTTGCTGTGGTGCTGGTCATGTAGCCAGATTGATCAAAGCGTTTGGGCGTCCTGCTCGATAGCGACAGACAAGGCTTCGAATCTCCGAAAGGAAATTTTCATATCGTTTCTAAATAAATTACAAAAATCCATGCCTACGAACGGTAATGAACAAATCGATTGAAAAATCAATTTACAAAACTGTCCGTACCGGGATTTGGACTCAAGACATCCGTAACCGAAGCTAACGTCGTTGACCACTGCACCGCGGCTCGACTTGCTATTTTATTTATTATATGTGGGATTGTCTCTCACAATTCAAGTCCACGGCCAATACTCACTTACTGAAAAATAATTGTTGGCAAACCGCACTTCAAAATAAATAAGTGACCGATTTTATTCTTTTAATCGCTTTGCGGTATTTTCATTCATGAGAAAGAGTACATCGATTAGATACTGGTCGATAAGTGGAATGGCTATAAAAAATATTAGGTTTGGAAAGTGGTTAATCTATGGTCATAAACGTATTGTATTTAAACGCACTTTCTTTATGGTGGGGCTGCTTGTTTCTACTTTTAGTTGCTACGCTTCTTTTTTATATATAACCTCTGTTTCCACGGGAGATACGCTCATGCAAAACAGCCGTGCAAAAAATGGAGTGAACATATTATAGATAAATTATTTTTTAAATAAAACAATCGAATTTCCAAGGTCCAATGTAATTGTATATCACTTTTATGGTGTTGATGGCAATAATTTAATTAAAGATATAATTTAAGACATCGACTGAGGGTGCTTGATGGAATTTCAATAACAAATTTGGATTATTGAGATTTTGTACACTTCCATGTATTTTGTCACTAACGACCCGGGTTTCGCCTTTCGGCATCTTCAGGCATTCGAGCACACGAATGGACTCGAACTGACAGACAGTAAACAGTGTCTAACGTTTATATAGAAGATTCAAATACGACAAATATTATTTACGAGGTAAGATATTATACGTCTGAGAGCCACACTGATACCTGAGTTAAAATTTCGAGAATCACCTTAATCCTTATTTTGTAAACACCACATTTACAGAGTGGCGAATTGTCGCTTTCCAACTTCTTATGGAATTACCAGTGATTTTACAATTATAATAGTATTGTGGGTTTCGACGGGATGCAATTCGACGAAAGGGTAAATATATACAATCATTCCACGTTTAGTGACATCTGTTAGGTGTTCAACGTATAGGATATAATAACGGAGAATTAGGAAGGTTCAGCTGCTCATTCAGAATTGGCAAGGAATTTAACTGGGCTCTATTGATTTCCAAAATTTCTTGATAAAATAATTTATGATCCCCCATGTTTTTATGCAACAGTTTAACCCCATCATCCGCATTAAACGTATGGTTCTCCATTAGCAAGTGATTTGCGAATGTCGAAGTTTCTTTTTTTTAATCTAAAGGCAGCTAAATGTTCTGATACCCTTATATCTAATGTACGTGTGGTTTTACCCACATAGAAATGTTGGCAATCACTGCATTGTAATTTATAAATACCAGATTTGTTCTTAAAATGGACTCTATCTTTATTGTTAATAAGTAATTTGCCTAGAGAATTTTTGCAATAGAACGCCGGTCTGACACTATCACCGAGTTGTTTTTTAATTTTAAAACTTGTGCAACCTAAATAACTAACTAATTCTATGCCAGTTCCTAGGTTGGTCTATGTCTTTAGACAAGTTCCCGAAATATAGCATCTTTTCTGCTAATTTACGTTGTTTTTTTGATACAAGACTATCTATAAGAGACGCCTCATAGCCATTATTAATGGCAATTTGTTTAATAATGTTTAGTTCGTCGAAACCCGGGTCGTTAGTGACAAAATACATGGAAGTGTACAAAATCTCAATAATCCAAATTTAATAACTTAATTGTTAATTCGTTTTGTACTAGTCATTTTCATAATGATTAGGACCGGTTTCGCTTATCGCCAGCATTATCAGCTGACGAAACGTAAATCTTAATAAAGTTATTCATATGGAATTGAGTGTTAACAGTTTTAGAATAAAAATTGTTAAACGATCGTTTAAAAATTCTTATAATAGAAAAAAAATCCAACAAACAAGTGATGCTACAACTAGTTTCAATGAGAGTGGTTAACTTCTTAAAAGAAAGGCTAATCACGTTAGATAATGGTAATACTATAGCTCAGTGGTCTCCAAACATTGTAGCCAAAGGACCTCTCTGACTCCCCGGCCAAGACCTAGCTAGCTCATCATACCAACATACTGAAGATTGTACTTATGGGTAAGTGTCGAGAACATTTCATTGCGACAGAGATAGCCGATATCCGACAAGGAGACAATCAGCTTCTGCTTGATTTATACACTCATATTAAGTCCTTTCGACATAAAATTCGTTTAATTTGTTGCATAAATGTTCTATTGGCTTTTTTCCACTTTCGGTACTACTTATCTGTGTGAAAAAACTGTGGCGCGCCGTATTGGTGGTGCTCGCTGGCCGCAGCTTGGAGATCCCTGCTATAGCTTGTAATCTGAAACCCCAAGACTTGTAAATGTTGACTCTTTCCAACATTGAGGTAATGCAGTGTCATTGAATATAATTCAATAATATATATATGAAATGCTGGCGACATATTGTAACTGCAATATTGCCCTACTCAGTAAAAACACAGTTATTACAGAAAATGTCGAAATTCAAGTATGTATGGGATATGTTAATATGGAGAATTTGGAATATTTTACGTAAGAAAAATCACAGTGAAACTTTAATTGATTGAAATAATAAGTAAAAATAACATAGTTAATAATATTATTTTCTTTTTAAATACAAAATAATACACGTTTTCGAGAAGCAGTCCCAGTTTTTTCGCAGCGAGCATTTTTAACTCCGTTTCCACAGCAAATGTGAACCATTTAAGCCTCTATGGCGGGTACTTGTTTTTAACCGATCTTTGTTCTTTCAGAATGCTTGTAAGAAAACACTTCCGATTTTTATACATTTTGTACTAAAGAAATATCAAAATGTTTTTATAATTATTGAAAATGAACTTAACTTTGTAAGTAAAAATACAGTCCTATTTATTTTTACTTACAATTACATATAACACCTTTATATAGTATCTCAAAAAATCACTATCCAGATAAAAATATTACTATACTAAAAGTTCATTTAAAATTGGTCTGATTCTGACGAATCGTTTGACATGTAATTACTGTGTTTTTACTTAGCAGGGCAGAATAGTATCTTGTCAAAGGATGATGGAGCAAGATTAGAGATTATTTATCATTTAAAAGATTACAATACGTCATAATGGAGTTGTCATTATTTGTGTAGAAGTGGAGTATTCGTGTGCAGAAGAATCCGTTCGCTTTTATTTATATATGAATGTATTGAGAAGATTCAAAAGACCAGCAAAAAAAAAAAGAAAAATATACCAGTAGCATTTTTAGTTTGGAAGTGTAAATTAGTTTAAATAGTTGTATTTGGAGCTGTCCATATGTTTAACGTACGTTTTCTTGAATTGAAAATATGCAAAGCGATCTTCATTATTTGTGATCGAAAAATGCAAAATATGTAGGTATGTAGGTGATTCGGTAAATTGTGTACGTGATCAGCAATCCAAATCAAATTGTATGTAAGAAAACAAACGTCAATAGGCATTCCAATTGTGTTCACCTTTTGCCATACTACAGAGGTCGGCAAGCGTTTTTCATAAAGAGCTAGATCGCAAAAATTTTAGGCTCGACGGGGCGGGAAGCAATTCGAGGTTATTTGTATGAGTGACTCTACTTAGATACCAGAGAACATGTGACACATTTTCACAATCTTACTTAAAAACGAATGACATATTTACATTTAAAAACCATTGAAAATTTTAATATAATTGAACCACAAACGTAATATACTTATAATAAACTATACTAATGAGAACAAAGTAATTAACATTTCATCAAATTAGGGTTCGAAGTTAGCACTGAATATCATCAAAACTAATAACTGAACTGATTTTATGTAAGTGATATATTTTTGAAAAAATTTCATGAAATTTGCCAAATTATTTTGTAGATTCATCATTTTCAAGTTAAGCGATAGCTTCTCAATTATTGTAGTCAAATGGATTTATAAAACGTAAAACACTTGCATAGATATCCAAAAAACGCTGTTGGAACTGTAGTTGATCTTAAAAAACTTATTCGCCGCAGATCGTGGTGAAAATGGAAATTTCATATTTAAAAATGTTTGAAGGCATGGGAAATGTACGTAACAGTATGACATGATTTGTTACTCAATCATCGCATTGGGCCGGATCGCAAATAGACATCGGGCCTTAACTGGCCCGCGGACCGTCGTTTGCCGACCACCGCCATACTTGATTGTCACCGCACTCGAAAATACTCAGCCTTTTTGTCGTTGCCATGACGATTTCCTTGATGGAAACAATTGACATTCTTTGCCTGGGTATTAATTGATATAATATTGGTGTTAAACTCAATCGAGATAGGTGATGGTTTATGTGTTTGTTCGTAGTTCATTTGGATTACAATCTTAATAATAAAATGGAAACAACTTTCAAACGACGTGCCGTGCTGTCTGAAATGCAAACAGTTAATTACTACGCTTGAAAATGTATCTATTTTCAGCTTGCTACGTCCTTTATGCACTGAACATGATAAACTCGGAATATTAATTCCGGATGATGCAGTTGAATCGTCAAAATTTATAAATTTAAGTATTTATACCCTTATTCGATATCGTTATATTATGATATCGAATAAGAGTGCTCGGTGGAACTTCTATAGCACCTTTTACCTTTCCTTTTCATGATAATTGATTTTTATGACCTCCTTTAATATTTTAACGTATTAAAAAAAAGTTTAATATTAAACGGTTACAAACAAAAACAAAACTAAATTACATAAAAAGACACAATATAAGAAAAATTAAATTGAACTCTGACTGAATATTGAAATATTTGCTTCCCGAAGGTCTTTGTGACTAGCAGTACCTTTGTTGCAATGTTTATTGTAAGATGTCGGACCGATTATAATTAAGTGAATCATATCAACAGTAAACAATTATTGGCGGCAACGTGACGGCTTGTATATATCAGATTTTTTGTTTGTTTTGTGTTGAGAGAATAATAGATATATGTAGCGTAGCATTTTATCGAATTTTCACGTTAAACATTTCGAGTTAATGTATTCATTGCATATATCAGTGCTCCGAAACCTTTTCGCACCCACGGCACACCTAAGCACTCATTAGTATTTCGCGACACACCACAAGCGAATATATATAAATTTCATAAAAAAACCACCCAATTAATTAATTTGTTTTTATCAAAATAATCTTTCTTTTTTCAATAATAGTCTCGTTGTTCCTTCGGAACATTTTCAATGATCCTAGTCGTAACTGGCTTTGCCAATGTACTGTTTATGTTTGTATTTGTCAGAGCATGTCAATAACTTTTCATTTCGATCTTTCATTTTTTGTTTAATTTATTCAGAGGCTCAAAGATGTCAGCAATGTAGCATGTCCATCCAATGGCTATTTTAAAAGATTTATGACAAGTTTTGATTATGTAAAAATAAGTAATCTCATAGCAAAGTTCAAATAATCTTGCCAAAACTTTGCATCGAGACAGCCAACATATTTCTATGCGAAAAAATTTGTATTGATTTTTTGCAAAGAAATTCGTAATTAAGGTTCTTAATTTCATTTGTATTATTTTGATAGATTTTTTCATTGTTTGTAATAATTTCATCGGAAAATTTTCCGCCATCAATGCTAGGATTTTTAGGATTTTTCCGTTTTACGAACGAAACAACCCCCATTTTATTCCCCAACATTGCAGTTGCACTATCAGTGGGAACGCTAAAACAATTATTCCATTTAATATCACAATAATAAATACATAATATATTTGTTTCGACCAGAATAATTCAATCGGAGATCTTAGCAACTGAATGACTTTAATTTTTTTCCAATGTAACGATACTCGATTTATTCTCATTTTGAATGCACAGCGCTGTGGCACACCTGTGTTCGTATCGCGGCACACCGGTCGCGGAGCACTGGTATATACACTGAATTTCAATGCTTTCATAATCTGTATGTTTCTAGGTGTTATGAGGCGGCGCAATCATTCCTCCCTCGGGCGCTGAAGAGCCGGCGACGGCAAGCGAAGTCGACATGGACTGGCCCACGGGAGCGGCCGTCTGGTTCGACCCTGGCGTGGGCCACAGCCTGCCAGGGGAGGTCCTGGAGACTCACAAGGCCGCGCAGGTTGTCATCGTACAGGCGCTCATCAATGGAAAGGTAAGATTTAATTTTTACTAAAGCAAAATAAAAACGTGATATAACAGACGGAAAATTTCCCGTCGAAAATGTGAAAAATAATAAAAATACTTAATAAACACGCCGCTCGTAAACAATGACCTTTTCGTGATTAACACGTGATCACATAAATGCAGCTGTGTTAACGCGAGTCGGCCAATGATTTGGAGTACGTTAAGCCACGCCCAGCCGTCATTTAATTTGTTTATTTGCGCAAACCGTTACCGTTATCCTACTTGTAAAATTTGAAAAGCGGTAAATTAAGTAAACGCAAAGAAAATAGAAATCATGCAATTCTGATTCGGTGTGTCGGTATATCGTAAGTTGCTAAAAGATGCTTTTAATAGTCGACTTCGGAGGACGACAATAATATTTTTATTTACTATAATAATCAGTATTATATATCTGGAAAATGAAATGTTTTCAGGGGAGCATAAAAACACATAAATAGTATAATTATGTAAATTAATATAAATTACGACTTTTTATTATTGTTTTAATTTGATAGAGTTGTTTTTAAACTGTTTTTATGCCTGAAAATTTTTGATTTTGCTTATATACAATTTTGCAATGGAAACGACGATATGATCCATTTGGAAGCGGACATGATTAAAAAAAGTTGTTTATTGAAGTATAAAACCAATTGGTAGCAGAAATCACTTAGCTTCATAACGGATTTCTAAATTAGACTCAATACTATAAATATTTATTATTTATTACAGTTTTTTTAGTAAGGAAATAATTTCCATACGTGGGACTAGGAACTCAGCTGGTAACACGACCGGTATTTACCATAAATATGTTTCCGCAAATATTCGCCGATGACGTTTGTGCGTTTACCGTTATTAAGTGCGTTCGAAGTAGTTATTTTCGATAGTACGGTTCGATGTTCGCGATCGGAATTGCTACCGTCCCCGCCGCACCGTGTCTTATGGAATGCAGCGGTGTTGAACGGTTCGCAGATTGCCACTTTCGGATTTATTTAGAGAATATAATGTGTCACACTGGATTATCGATGTATCGTTTTATCGCATTGTTCGTTCAAAGTTTTACAGAAATTAATATTTTTCTCCAATATATAGAAGAAAATACATCTTTAAATCTGTCTGTCACAAGAACTCCTCCCAAACGAAGTTCAGCAGCGTCATAAAATTTACACATAACGACTGCCGCTTCTAGTCAACTGTGCTATTTTTTTTAAAAACATTATTGTTAATTCATGAACTTTATTTTGTGGGTGTTACATGAGGTACTGTTCTCGATGATATTTTCATCTAAATGATCTACTGTTAACGCCCTATTTCCCGTCAGCTAGTAAATACTAGTTTAATGTAAAAATAAAATTGACAATAACTTTGTTATTGGCTGGCTGTGTTACTAATTGTGACACCTGTTTTGTCTTTTTGAAAAGCATTTTCCGATTAACTCTATTGTGAGGTTATAAGCTAAGAATTAGATTTGAAGATACTTCTCGGAGGCGAAACGCGTGTCACAATTGAAAACCTTGGTCTAAAAACAACAGATGTTTACTATTTTCATTTTATTGCATTTATGACTCTATACAGCGGTGCAATGATATATTTAAAAAAAAATTAAGTCTCTAAAATCAGCTCTCAAATATATGCCGCTTTTTTAAAAACATACAATAGTACAGGCCATTTTGTATGGAAACAGTAAAGATTTTTTACAACCAAGATATTATGTTTTTACCCTCTCCTGAACAAAATGAGTTTTGTGACATTTGCTGTTTTTAAGCCAAAGTCTTTAATCAGTAACACGACAAGTGGAATACCAATGTTATCAACTTTGATTTTATATTAAAAATGAATTTCTACAAAGTTACCTCCGAATCAATCGAAATTAAAGTTTTCTCTATCCTAATTTCGATCGCCACAGTGTTACCTAGACCCTCCGTCGCACACGCCAAGCGTTGACCATCAGCTGTAGCCTGTGCCGTGTGAATGACACTTATTCGCTTATTACCGGGCGCAATTATGTGTGCCCGGCACGGCGTACGTGTGTCACCATTATCAGACGTCGTGACACATCGCGCCTGAAGAAATGGATGCATATCATTGGCCTGCCATACACTTTCGGAAGTGACCCCGCTCTGTGATTCGTCGTGTCGAGGTGGTGAACTATCTATCCGGTTTCAAAATCGGTTCTTACGACATTTTTTATTTTATCGTGCCTGATCAGAATTTAATTCAGTTGGGGGCAAACAGCTGTTTGGGTCGACGACCTTACAATCACGATATATTATGGGGAAAAGTTTGAGAAGGTTACTTACTAGGGTTTGCGAAAAAATACAGTAGTTTTAATATTTCCATCGGCAGCCGTATCAGTTTATAATATATTTTTTAAACCATATCCGCTCCTCCAATATTCTGGTCTTTTTACTTCATCCCAGCATCCCGTAGCTCCGTCGAGTACATTCGATGGTCATCAGCGGCCTTCCAGGGCGGCGGAATCCATGCGATTGGTAGAAGACACATGCATGATACAGGGTCCCTTGGGCATTCGCAGCACACGTCCAAGCCAGGTCCATCGTAGCTTTTTATTTTGGATGTAATAAGGGGATGGTCCGTCCGTTCTCTTACTTCCGAGTTCCAGACAAAATCAAACCACCGTACCCCTAGTATTCGATGCCAGCATCTGTTTTCATATTGTAATTTGGAATTTTTGTAATATTATTGTAGTAATTCAAAATTCTGAATTTATTTCCTATTCTAATAAAAGCCAAGATTCGTAAACTTAAACCCGAAACTATTGGGATTGAAAATTATGTCCATGCTCGCTCTCAAGTGGAGCATATGAACTCTCGTGGAGTTTATCTCAACGCATGTTTTCTTACAGTTGCTTTAGCACTTTTTCCAAATTGAGTAGGGATATAAAGATAGAGCTAGGTCAAAACTGGTGGTTATCTAATCGCTCTTTACACCACGTTTTTAGTATCGGATCGGTGGAAGGGAATTTTAGACATCAACTAACGAAACGGTCCGGACTAGGATTCGACGCTAATGACGTTGACCACCCAACCACGGACGTGAAATGGTCGATTTCAAACATTTTTTTTTAAATCAATTTTTGTTCTTTAAACATGGTGTTGAATGCCTTATTTAAGTTGTATCTATATTAATTTGTAATATTTCCTGAAATAAATAATTATTTCTCTTTTACATACTTATTTATACTTTATTACAATAATATTGTTATCTTTATCGTTCTGTTGTCCAAAGATTGCACGTCGGTACATTAAATTATAAGGTATTGTCTAATATACCTTCACTAAAATATATTTGTCGTTATTAATCAATTTAATAAATGTTTCCTGCAAATATAAAAAAATACAACGGTACCTAGGTACCCGAAATTCCTTACTGGTTATGCATATGCATGCCAGCTTCATTCAGTATTGCTTTCTATCGCTTGACTCCCAAACAATTGTCATCTTCCTAAAATTGATTTTTAAGTAATTTATCGTTGGCTAACCTGCAAAATAAATTATAATATTTAATCAGTTTGCCTTCAAGTTGCCTTAGAAATAATTCTTTTATATTATGGTATCTGCTGAATGATGCTTAGCTTTAATTTTTCATCTTTCTTACCAAGGCTTGCGTTTCGACATCCGAACTTGACCCGCAGTATAATATGCAAATAAAAATGTTAAAGGCGATTTTGATTTGCATAAAATTAACGGTATTACATGCGTATACTTAATATAAAAATCACGCAGACATGTAAAGTGACAGTCCATAACCATTCAGAAGAAAAACATAAACTCCACTAAAAGCTACACTTACAATGTGTTTTTTAAATTCGAAATTCAAACAAAATAGTTGATTATTTATTATTGTTATTTTCGTCCTAATATTATTATTGTAATAAGCAACCTTATGCATAACGTAAACTACCCCGAAAATCACAGTTATTATTAAATTTATATTTCCCGCTCGACCTGGAGTATATTTAACGGGAATATCCGTTAGAATTAGAACTTACTAATCACCTACAAAATATTATTATCTTTTCATGAAGCTAATCACCCTAAAAGCTACACGTACAATAACTTAGATTTTTGAAAATATAACTAAAAATATTATTTATATTACCTACCTATAGAGATAAGAAGTTCAATAATTATTAAATTAATTATCAATTTATGAAGATCCCGCGATTATTTATAATTTCTTTTTATGGATTAATTGTTAGTAGGTGCAGAGGCAAATTTGACGTACTGATTTTGATTCGTTAGTATTACTATTGAGCCTTAGGGATGCCTTTATCATGTATGCTACATACGTGCGATGTAATTATTTATATACACGCTACACAAGTAAACTTGTTTTGACTGGTGAGCAAAAGCAATAATGAAATATCTTTTTTTTTTGTTGCTTAGCTGTATTGATGCCTGCAGGTTTGTCCAACTTTCTATATGGTGAATGTATACTCGGGACCAATTAAATGTGTATTAATTGAAAATTATTTTTATGAAGAGAATCGCCGTATTATTTTGAAAGTGTTTACAGTGTATTGTTTGAGAGTTGGGACACCTACATTATGACTCCGCGGAGTAATGGTCAATTCGAATAATTTTTGCACTACTAATAATTCTTTTGTCAGGTCCGTGGTGCAGTGGTCAACGTCGTTGACTTCGATTACGGATGTCTCAAGTTCAAATCCCGGTACGGACTGTTTCATAAATTGATTTTTACAATCGATTTATGGACTTCTATTCGTAGGCATGGATGTTTGTGATGTCTTGACTTCCCTCCCACCCATCCGATCCCAAAAACGTGATTAGATAACCGCTAGTCCTGTACTGACCTATTCTTCTATCCCTACTCTCTTCAAAAATAGAGATTCAGCAACTGAGTAACAAGCAAACTCTTTTTGCGATACCTCCATTAGGAGTGTTCCAGATTGGGAGCGGACATGGTTAAAAATGTAATTCTTTTGCCATATCCGCTCCTGATGTTGATTAACTGCCATCCGCCAGTTGGTTTGCTTCTTTTCATGGATAGTATACGACGGTCTTTCGGGATGACAAAAGCAATCTGCACCACATGTCCCAAACGATTATTCAAACGTGATTGGCCCATGACTACAGACCAGCTAATAAAAAAACTATTTCACCCAATGTTTAAATACTGAAATATCAATAAAGCAACATTTTCCTCACCCAAACTATACAATATAACCCTAATATCCACATATGTACACAAGAAATTCAATAAAATACTGAGATTTCCCACACCAAATTGATAAAAGTAATGATTAATATACCCACAGTTGCAATACAGAAATATATAAAGAGAACTCCGACATTCCCCACCCGAAAGTCATATGAATATCCCGAATACTGCATAACATCTCGAATTGCAGACTGCAAATGTGTGAAATCGTAATTTACTATCAAATGTAAGGTCGTAATTGGCGCATGTTATTTTTCAATACTCCCCACCCCCGATGGGTTTCCGAATCCAATATTCCGGAAGAACACATTCGACCGTGTAAAAGAAAACTTCCAACTTTTCCGAAAATAAACCAAATAATAAGGATAATACCAATTTCATGAGGGATATCCATACAACAAAAGCACACCGCAGTGAAATTCGACCGAGGTTAGATCGACTGTGGCTAGCTCAGAATACAGCGGGCCAGTCTCTCGATCAATCATAAAGCCAAACCATCTCATCGCTAGAATCTATTATCGATGTTCATTTATAGTGTTTCTCAGCCGCCATGACTCGCCATCGTAAAGTAGCACCGGTTCAATGTATGCGTTTAACGAATGGCTTACTAAAATATAAATCTTTCCATATGATTCGCTAGTTCCACAAGATTTTTATCTAGACTATTTTCTACCATATTGTAAGCTTGAATCGAACACAGATTTTCTACCTCCGCATTTAAAATTGGAATGCTAGCTTGTTTTGTTTAAAAATTTGACCGGCACTTTACTATTTATCGGTTTGTAAAGTTTTCAAATATGGAATTCTATTTACAGTAGAACATTACAATGTTGGCCGCGGTGACACCAATAACTAAAACGGGCGGCATAACTAAATCATTCGTAAATTACATTGTATGATTTCATATGGATCATTATGGATTTTAATGATGCCCAAAATTACTCATAATTAAACTCTTTTGCTATCATAGAGAACATCTTAGGATTCGTAGGTAAGTGAAATAGTTTTCGTTAAAATCCTTGATGAAATACTGGTAGCACATATGCTTCATACTTCATATCGATACCGCAGCCCCAGAAGCAACAAGTCAAATATTTTCTATCTCTTCTAAAACAGTATAGCTTCGTTATTCTTGAACAGGCTTGTCAAACACGCGGTCTTCCGAGAAATAGTTGGCGGCCCGCCGAGACTTTGGAAAAATATTTTTTTAAATTGTAAAACAATATTAACTCTTTATTTTGATATTAACAAATTTACTTTTATTTGCATAAAATTTAGTTAAAATTTTGCATTCGAATAATTTTACATATAGCCACACTACTCGTGTGATTAGCAGTGACAGCAGCGTATTTTTTATTTGAAACGTTTTTTATTTGATCCAATTTTAAATATTGAAAACATACGGCCCTCCGCAAGATTTGCATTTGTATGAGATTTGATGAAAAATTTGTTTTTGAATTTTACCAATTCTTCGACTCTTAAATTTTAAAGTTATATGCATATTGATTATAGTTATTTTAGAATTTTCAACTCGTTTTTCAATTTACTCGATGTCCTTTTCCCTTAACATGTTTCTGACGATGGCGTGAAGCCGAAATAGCTATCAACAAACTGATATTTTTTTTAGAACTGAACACTGTTATTTCTCTCTATTATAATGGAGTTCTTCCAAGTACATACACGCCAATGCAATCAATGAATTAATTTGAATGATTTCTTAGTCGTTCAACGTTTCAAAATGGTTCTAAATTCAAAAATTTGTGTTGGATATTTCAAGTATTTTTCTTTTAACAATGATTGACGTTTTTATGAAATACCAAATGAACGCCAGAATAATATACCATAGTTCTCTATAAAATAATTGATCAATAATTTCGCCATTGACCCCAGGTGGCTCGGTGTGAAATAAATTCTTGGCATCATTTTACTGTGTTATTCAGAAAAGCATTCCAAAGTCTTATGGAAGTACAATTTGATTTTGCAATCTTCACAAAATGTCTACACCATGACTATAAACTCGCGGTCCGGCGACAAATCAGAACAAAAATAAAACAACACATTGGAAAAATAAAACGTACACACGTTAAAAAACATATTGTCTTCACAATAAATTTAAATATGATATCTTCATTATAAGTAAAATATACGCCATATAACTTTCCACTTTTTACTACAATTTACGCTTTCTGTATAGTACACATAGCGTGTCATGGTATTAGTATGTATGGATACCGTGATCCGTAATCCAGGAGCCGGACTGCAAAGTTATATTTAATTATTACATAAAATTATATTTCGAAAACTTAGATCTTCTTAACGCGTTTTCAATAACGGAATATATCTGTTAATTCAATTTATCTTCTAATCGAGCTGCAGTATTATATTAAATATTTAATTTAATTCATTAATACACAAATATTTTGTTTTTTCCCTATGTTGTTTTGTCACTGTTCTGATTTGTCCGTTTATCAACTAGCTTACGTATAGATATTTTCATAATTATTGTTGAATTACAGGCCCGCACGGGCCCGGGCTTGGGCTGTGGGAATTTACCCGGCCCGGCCCGTGGGCCGTTATCGGGTGGGTAAAGACGATTCAGATTCAGCCCGGGTAAACAACTCAATTTAAAAAAAATATTTCGGACTATGTTCGGATCATAAGTCAATACTATTCATTGTTTGAAAAGTATAAAAAAATTCTGTATTTAGTAACAATTGGGCTTTTTTCGGGCTGAGAAAAATAAATCTGGGCTTCGGGTCGGGTTCGGGTCAGGCTGGACCTGAAGATGACGGGCTCGGACCGGGTAATTTTATGGAATTTCGACCCGTGCAGACCTCTATGTTTAATTACTGTAACACGTTCAGTGTGCAGTGTAGTCACAAAACAATTAAGAGTTTTGTGTATGTATATTTTTAAATTTGAATTGTTGAGATTTCCATTTCCATGTATTTCGTCACTAACGACCCGAGTTTCGCTTTTCGGCATGTTCAGGCATTCGAGCACACGAATGAACTCGAACTGACACAAGTAAACAGCTTACAACAATTATATACAAGATAAAATACGATAAATCTTATCCTGAGTCTAAGAATATAGCATCTGGAATAATCGCAACAAACACATTATGAGTGAAAAGAGGGGTTTTTTAAATGCAATTCGAAGAACTGCCTAACCAATTTCAGCTAATGGGCTCAGTCATGCTGACCATGGACCTATGCATTAATATGGGAAATTCATTATTCTGATTGTTAATTCATATCATTCAATAAAATTTGTGGAATCAACAGAATAAAAGTGTGTGTTGTATAAATATAATGCCTTTCCGCTGAGAATAATTAACAATAGACACACAATAGATATAATTGGCATTTACTTGGTTTGATTCCATTGTAATAACGTAGAAATAACAAAATATTTAGCCTAACATGAATTCTTAACATTGATTTTTTAAATCTTAATTTTTTTTCACTAAATACGTCATTTCAGTCTTCGCTTCAGTCAAGAGATGCTTCTCAACAAGTGTCGCAACTCTCAACTAGTAACACAGCCAATGGAACAACAAATTTATTTGAAATTTTATACCTAGCGATGTACTGCTTAGCTTGACGGGACTTCAACCTAGAACCACCTGATCGCTAGGAAAAACTCTGGGAAAAAACACTGAACAACAGAGGCCGTCTTTTTAATCTGGCCATCACGCATTTACATACACACTGTATAATTTAAGTATTTCGTACAGAGAGAGCACCTGTCGAAGGCAAAATATGGAATGCAAAATACGGAGAAGTTCTTCTGCCTCTCTTTCTCCGTCATCCTCGTTTTTCTTCTTCTTCCTGTGTGTGACGTTGCACATTATCCACTGCGAGTTCACACAACGCGGAACGGGTAAAAAGGCCTGGCATATATCGTGTAATTCGTGTAACGAGTAACGTCTCACACGCCCAGTCGGTTCTCGAAGGTCAGTTTCGCTTTTGACACACTTCTGCGATATGTTCGCTTCAGTCAGTGGCGTGTTTTTATTTTATTGCATTAATTATAATGTCGGCCTCTGCGGTCTAGTGGTAAGAGCTTTACCCCAGCCGTCAGATCTGTCCGGGTTCAAGTCCCGGCGAGATCAATATCAAATTTTAATTTGAGATCTTGGAAACGGGTTTTTTAAAATTCTTTTTCCCCCAAGTTGACCTATATTGAGCTTATACTGTGAAAATGTATTAAGACATTTTTTGATGATTTACTCTTATAAATGTTAAAATGTATGCAATTTAACACCATATGTACTGGTAGAATGCATTAAGTCATAGGATATAATGGCTTAAAAAAGATCAGTATTAAGTCATATTGTTGTTTTATTAATCCTGCATACATCATGATATAACTATGACTGAACGATACCATATCTTTTTAAAAAACAAACAATTGTCTTTGGGAGAGACAACCTCGAAAAAAATAATGCTTTAAATGCAATATCTCAGATCTCGTTTTTCTGACCTAATGCGTTCTGTCATTATACCCTCTATATTCTGTATCATGTGATTTATAAATTTCAAAAAAATTGGCGCTTTTAATTAGCTAAAAACGTAAAGTCGTATTTTTGAAATTATTGATCGTCATGGTAAAATGGTTAATATTTTCGTTTAGAAACACTCAAAAGATATCTGAAAAATATTCGCCATGAGCGTAACCGGTCCTGATCATCATACAGATGTGGAAGTGTTACAAAACAAATTGTGTGGGTGTTTTTTTTAAATTCAATGTCTTTCCACGAAGAATTTACAGGTAACACCTTAAAACTTCTTTTTTTTCATGTCCGCTCCCAATGTGGGGCATATGGTCTCCTAACGGAGGTATCTTTATAGAAATTTTCTACGAGAACTGCTTGTTACTCAGTTGATCAACCTCTCTTTTTTGGAAGAGAGTAGTGATAGAAGGATTGGGCTAGGACAGGACTATTGGTTAGCTTACCGCTCTCGCTACTCTACGTGAGGATGGGATGGGTGGAAGGGAGGACTCAGACTACGAACAGAAATCCATAAATCGATTAAAAGGTCAATCTATGAAAACCGTCCGCATCGGGAATTGAACCCAAGACATCCGTAACCGTAGCCAGCGACGCTACCAACTGCGCCACGGACGCCGACAAACTAAACTACGTTAATTTGCTAGAAACCTTGAAAACAGTAATCTACGTACGTCAATGATGAGTTTCTTACGCGCTTCACAACCTCACGACCTCCTCAATAATATTTTTGTACCAACTTAATTTTTTTTGATCAATCATTTTTCGCACACCACCCATCAATCGTAGATACCAAGATTATTTCCAAATTAGCATTGCTAGTCATTCAAAGCACTACGGGCATCAAAGTTATTGCAATGCCAACATTACAAACACAGTAATACCTGGATATAAAAAACTTTTTGATCAAAAATGAAACTTGTTAATAACCACACAGTTGCAGCGGTTTTTGATTTGACGTTCGCTTAGCGACTCCCAATCGGGTGCATTAATTTTGATTTTCGTTTTGACACATCGTCACATTGGGTAAACAAGGTTCTATCTAAAACTATCGAGGAGAATCAATTTAAGATTTCAGAAAGTGTAACTTTCTGAAAGAAATACATTTATGCATCCACATATGAGAATGAAATAGTTTATTGAGAACCACTTTAGAGACTGTGATTTCCTTCAGACGTTATTTCTAATTATGTATGCAGATGGAACCCTGATTCACTGTAAAATGTGTATTTTTTTCAAATGGAACATTTTTTAAATTTGAATTTTGATGGATTTACGGACAATTGTAAGGTTTTTTAAATGCAGATTGAACCGTATTTTGAATGCGAATAAAACTGCATCAATAAGTGATTTTGTGTAAAAACAGCAGATTTAATCATGGTTACCCAAGGTGACGACATATTTATATACCACTACGCGAGTAAAGTGTATTGTAGTACCAATACAGTCGAACCTTAATTTATTATTGACTACGGGAATAACAGGATTTACAAAATTATGGTCGATCTGTGTGATTCAATTTATATTGGAAGGACAAGAAGTATTTCAACGGGATTTAAAGAACATATAAGATCATATAATACTAGTAAAACAGATTCTAAATTCGCGAACCACGTCTTCAACGAATCACACAACATAACTTCTAATTCATCCCCGGTATGCCTATATTTGTGTACCTTGGAACAACTAGAAATTAATAGACACAACCAAGACAATAATCTCCTTAATGATCAAACAAACATTAATTCATCAGCCTTAGACCATTGCAAAGGGCAGATTTTTTAAATCACTCTTTTACAACCCACGCCTGGATATAATGTTCAAAAAAATGGCATCGTCTGACAAAAACAATCTTGATCAGCGGGTGGTGCCATCTTGTGGCGACAGTCGACAATATCTCAAATGCATTTTAAAATATCGACTGTGTTTGGACCAATTGATGTAACCCTCATAAAATACGAAAATGAGTTAATGAATGGGATCTCATTTAAAAGACGACAGAGGAGGTCTCGGCCAAATAATGTAAATTAGAAAAATAAATTAAACCTCTTTTTGGAAGGGAAAAATCATTTTACATTGGTTTTAGGCTTAAAAATTCTAACCCGGCCACTTGATGTAAGCCACTATTATATCGATATTTAAAAAAAAAACATATCCGCTCCCTACTCAGAGCATATGGCCATCACGCGGTTCCTCAGGATTCAGGCTCCCCTGGGGCATCCGCAGCACATGTCCAAGCCAGGTCTTATTACTGTTCTTTGGTGAGGTGCCATGCCTCGCAACCGTAAAGCAGCACCGTCAGAATGTACGCGTTGAATAGGTGGCGCTCTGTCCTGACCGAGTACAACCGTGAGTCCCATATGGACACCCCCTACGTATAATCCCGTATCTGCAAACATGAGAATTTACAGGAGTGCATTTCAAAGATTCATAACGCAACTCATCATATAATGCGTTCGATAAAAATAGTTTTCGCTCTCTCCTGAACAATTTCAATTTTGAGGGTTACATCAATTGGCCAAAACACCGTCGATATGATGATGATGAAACGATTTTGTCCCACATAACTTTCGCGAAGAATGCCTCGCTCAAACACGTGTGCTTAATGTAATTTCTGAAGGTGTGGTCAGGTGTAAAAAATACCTGAGGCTAAATAATTTCACTTAACTCGTATTTTATGGGAAGCCCGCCATCTGTTGGAAAACCGAAGCGTGACTATTAAAAAAAAACTTTATCGCAATAATAATATTATCTACTAATTTATTTTGTCGCGGTCGAGTGGTCAACGTCGTTGGCTTCGGTCGCGGTACTCACGGGTTCGAATACCAGTATGGTAAAACAGTAATACCAATAGTTTCATAAATTGATTTATGGATTTCTGTTCAAGGATGTTTGTGACGTATGAAAAACCCTCCCACATATCCGATTCTAAAAACGTGGTTTAGTGAGAGCGATTAACTAACCACTAGTCCTGTCCTAGCCCTATACTTATTCCATAGAAAAATTAATATATCGTTGATGGAACTGCACTATGTCGTATGTCAAAAATATTTCAAAATTGCATTACACCGTAATACAGTGGCTTCTAACTGTGGAGGCGCCAAAATCAGTCAATAAATAATTATTGTCGAATAAATCAAGATGTAGGTTGATATAAAATGTTGAATAGGACAGATGACTCACCGCCATTAAATTTATTTCCGTTCTGATTTTCACCTCCAAACACTAGTAATTAATTTTGTAATTTGTAGTGTCATGGTAATTAGTAGTATCATTGTTTGTGTCTTACCCCCTCCCCACGTCCAGTAGAAGGAAACGAACCCACCCTACCATTCATTTTGAATTGAAGAATCAGAATCATTGTTTAATTTAGAAATAAATAACCTTGCGATATGGTTAGTCTGAAGATGCTTCTTAAAGAGGCCAAACACGTGTCACGTTTAGTAACACAGCCAGTGGAATAACTAAGTTATCAATGTTAAATTATATTAAAGATGAATTTCTACAGAGTTACCGTCGAATCCATCGAAAATGTGGTGTGGGTTAGGATTATTTAAAAAAATACCGTTTTATATAAATATCTGACCGCTTAATTTAATAACTGACCACGTGTATTCTGACAATTTATCCAACTGTTTACCGACCATTTCTTATTTCTTACTTAACAAAAATTGAAATAGTCACTGACTCAATAAATGCAGGCAGATTTTAATCGAAGGAAAGTGGTATAAAATGGGCTTGAATGTTCTACGTCTTCTCAAATGCGGTACATTCATATTACTGTCGTACGGAAAGCAAAAATGATCAAAACTCAATTGGCGCACATTCGTAATTTTCTGTTAAAGGTTTGGTTGCCGGCCATAGCAAGAACAGGAAGTATTAAGAACATCAAACAAGCGCATTAATTTCTCGAGGAATGTAGATTTTTCTTTCTTCGCCTTCTCAACCCGAACCTACCGGTTTTCCAGGTCTACGCAGACCAACATGCTATTTATTTACACCTGTATTATTAAATTTGTTGCCACGTAAACAGGGTCGCCTTTACCTTACGGGTCATTTGGGCAATAACCGTAGGGCGGCTAGATGACACGGGGCGGCGATTTGCGACGAAAAAAACAATATATTCTTTAGTAATTGTTATTCATTTTTCTTCCACTTCCGTGTACAGTTGAAAAAATATTGACTCCAATAAATTTTTTTTTTTTATGAGGCTTATGTAAAATTCAGTCAATTTTATATTTGCTAGGATCTAGGATAATAGAGTCTAGCAAATTTCTTATCTACATTTCAGCAAAATGTTTAAGAGAGCATAAAAACTGAATAAATTCTGTTTTAACCAATATTATTCTACGAATCGATGATGTTTTGGAAAATACGAAAATGAAAATGATCTCATTTTGAAGACGACAAAGCAACATCATTTTACAATGATTTTAGGTTTAAAAATTCTGACCCGGCCAATTGATGTAAGCCACTGTTATATCGACACTCCCTAAATATAATCCCGTATCTGGAAACATGAGAATTATCAGGAGAGCATTTCAAAGATTCATAACGGATCCCACCATATCATGTTTTCAATGAAAACAGTTTTTACACTATCCTGAAGAATTTCAATTTTGAGGATTACATCAATTGGTCAAAACATCGTCGATTATGTTATATACATTTTTTACATCATTATCCATGTAACATATTTGAAATTTAGAACGACTTTATCAGTTTGCTTATAACTATTGTATTTCGGCTTCACGCCGTCGCCAGAACTATGATTAAACATAATTTGGCTTTGTTGTATCGACACTATAAGCAATAAACCAATTAACATTATAGCGATTGTTTTACCAATTAAGGTTAAAAACCGTTATTATCAAATCAGTATTAAAATTAATTCAAATATGAATGTAATTCCTTAGATTTAGATAAACTATTTACTGTGTATCAGTTCGAGTTCATTCGTGTTCTCGAATGCCTGAAAATACCGAAAGGTAAAGTCTGGACGTTAGTGACGAAATACATGGAAATGTACAAAATTTCAACAATTTAAATTTGGTATTGAAATTCCATCAAGCACCCTCAGTTGATATCTTAAATAGTCGATTATTTTATCACGGAAAATCTTACTACTAAAATTTTATTTCATACTAAAAAAGAATGATAAGAAATAATCCAGGGATAGTTATGTACAAGCAATGAAATATGGTTTGGATGAATGAGGAAGGAAATATTGTATTCATGGAAACCTGTTAAGTCATCAGCTGCGTCTGGTCGATAGATATTTCTTTTTCTTAACTAGATAGGAACCTACTTCATTCGAGAATGCGATGTTTTAATGAGCTTAAACTTAAAATTCCGGTTGCAACTGTTTATTTTCAATTTTAAATAAGCAATACAAAAACAAACAAGCGATGTAAAGCAGTGCTCCGCAACCGGTGTGCCGCGAATAGTGATGCAAGGCCCGGAAAAAAAGCCGTTAAATTGGGTAGGAATAAACTCGCACAGGAAAAGTCATTATGAAATTAATGGTAACTGTATATTATCATTTTAGCATTCGGTAACACTTATTTTATAATAAACGCCATATTTTCAGCATATATAGAAAGTAGACGTTTAGCGACAATATTATAAATAATTCCTCGAGACACCATATTACACATTAAATGGAAGTAGTACAAATGAATTGTGTTTTATTTTTTAAAATATAATGTCTTTCCACCAAGAATTGACAGTTAACACCTTAAAAGTGATTACGAAGAGTTATTAGTCCGATGATATAGATGGAAGTAATGAACTTTATTCAATAAAGGATCACCAGCGACATCTATATTTACTTGACAGAATTTTTCTACGAGAGCTGCTTGTTAATCAGTTGCTCAACCTCTCTTTTTTTTTCGAAGAGAGTAGGGATATAAAGATAGGGCTAGGACAGGACTAGTGATTAGGTAATCGTGAGGATGAGATGGGTGGGAGGGAGGACTCAGACTACGAACAGAAATCCATAAATCGATTGAATGATCAATCTATGAAAACCGTCCGCACCGGGAATTGAACCCGAGACATCCGTAGCCGGAGCCAGCGACGCTACCAACTGCGCCACGAACGCCGTCAATTCGCAGCCATTCGGCTGCTAAGATCTTAGTTTAAATTATTCTCGTTAAAATCAATATTGTATTATTTTGATATTCAATGTAACAATTGGATTTGTCTTTGCATGGATAGTGCAACTGTAATGATGGGGAATAAAATAGGGTCAGTGTTATATGTAAAACAAAAACACATTGCTGCATATATTGGGAAGCATTGATGGCGAAAACTTTTCCATTGGAATTGTTACCAACAATGAACGAATGTATCAAACATTATCAAATCAAGAGCCTTAAATACGCATTTTTGTTTTGAACAAATGTCAATCCTGATTGTTTCACACAACAATAAGTATGTTAGCTGTCCCGAGGCAAAGTTTTGGTAAGATTATTTTGAACTTCGCTCTTCAAGTATTTTTTACTTATACGATACATGCAAGAACTCTACCTACTTAAAAAAAATCATTGCATGAACTTGTTACATGGCTGACGAGTATCAAAATGAATGAATAAAAACATGAAGGTTCGAAATGAAAAGTTATTGATATGCTCTGACTAATAAAACGGGTTCAAACGGAAACTGAAACATTGGCCAAGCGGGTTACGGCGAGGATCATTGGAAATTTTCCGAAGGATCAATTTAATTTTGTAAATCCCGTTAACTAAACTAGACAGAAGCGGGATTCATAAAATTAAATGCGGTTTGTGTGATTCGATCTACATTGGACAGACAGGAATGAGTATTCAACAGGACTTAAAGAACATAATGTATAAGGTAATTTAATAATAAAAATACAGATTCTCAATTGGCGAACCACTCTTAAAAGAACACAACATAAGTTCTAATTCAGACCATGTATGCCTCCAATTGTGTAATAAAAGCCTTAGCCTTAATTCTTTAGAACAACTTGAATTTATTGAATTTTCAGTTCTGGTTGAGTATGGCAACATTACTAACGTGAAGGTGGTGCCTAGCGTCACTAGCGGCCAAGATAAGTTGGTATAAGCTAAAATACGGACATCCAGAGACTATCGTCCAAAAAAAGCCTAGTAAAAAAAGATAAGGTGCCCATATAAAAATGGAGCCTCCATAACTTAAAATACCCCCAAAATACTAAATTCTCGAACTCAATAATTCGGATTTATTTTCATTTTATATATAAAAATAATTTCATAAAACACGCCTGCGCTAAGCTCTAAACAATTCGTAACCAATTTTGGATATAAAACCATATTTTTAATTCGTTAAACAGACAAAACCAGAAAGAGAATATAATCGAAATGTGTCAAAACAATATTAAGTCATGCATGCATAGGTCTGCATCTTAAAATTCGCCAAATTGCAAAAATGACGATTCCAATAATCAAAAAGGGCCGAACTGTTTTTAAATATATACATTCATACTGTATTTAAAAAATCTTTTCGTCTTATATAACCTTGTAAATGCAAGCAAATCAGTGTAAAAATAATAATTGGTCCGTTTTCTTTTTTTTTTAAACCATATCCGCTCCCTTTTCGGAGCATATGGCCACCACGCGGTTCCTCCAAGCTTCTCTATCCCCCGCCAGTCTCCTCGCTTCCTCCCAGGCATCCCAGCGACCCGTAACTCCGCCGAATACGTCCTATGGATGGTCATTAGCGGCCTTCCAGGGCGACGGAATCCATCTGGTTGGCAGAAGAGACAGGCACGATTCAGGCTCCCCTGGATCATCCGCAGCACGTGTGCAAGCCAGGTCCATCGTCGCTTTTTTATTTTTAACGTAATATGAGGCTGGTCCATCCGCTCTCTTACCTCCGAGTTCCTGACAAAATCAAACCACCGTACCCCTAGTATTCGCCGCAAACATCTGTTTTCAAATTTATCCGTTTTCTTAGACCGTGCAGAAAGAGAATCGGTTGACTATAATAGTTCTGACGACGAGAAGCCAAAATAGCTATCAACTAACTATGTAGTAAAATTTTGTAGAAATGGATACTTTGATATTTTATCCTAATTTAGTAAGTAGGAAGGCTTTGTTAATGTTTTTAGTTTCAACTTTAACAAATGCTTTTTTATAATTTGTAATTTTCAAAATAATTAAATTATGCTTCGGTTAATTATAAAAAATCGCACCTCTCAAATCAGAACGCTTGTGTGTGTCGAATCGTTTATATAATATTGTTGTTTTTTGTTACATAATTGGCGAAGCTAGTGCAGTGTATCTGTCCTATCAGTTAGTAAGAACTCGAGTGCATTGCATTAGAAATGCCGTTGCATTTCAGAATTGCATTATTTTTATCAAGTCTCGGAGAGTTCGCCCAAAGAAATAATAATAAACAACTCATTTTTAAATTCAAAATTTTAAACAATTTTGGAAAATAAATGTCGTGTCCTGTTTTACCGCCTCGCTATGTACATGCAGTGCACACTGGTTTTATTAATTAAGTTGGCATTTATTTGGTGGAACTCCATTACAGTAGGGTAAAAATTATTTAGTTCTATACATTTTTATCAGTTTGTTGATAGCTATTTCGGCTTCACGCCATCGTCAGAACTTGACTTAGCTTAATATTTTAAAAATATACATGTTGAACACACAAACAAATTGTGTTTTATTTTTAAAATATAATGCTTTCCCACCATGACAGTGAAAAAGTGATAAGCTTTATATATCGACTTTATATAGACAGTATTATGTCATTTCTTTGTGCGTCTTAATTTTTATATTTCCGATTAGTAGTTATTAATTTGTATGAGGTGCTTAGTATTTTAATTGTAAACTATTTAATTTAGTATAATTTGTCTAATCTATTGTTTATTCTTGTCATAGATCTTGAACCTATTGTTTGATATACATAGAATAAATAGTCTTGTTTAGACAAATTGTGTTTTAATTTAAGACATCGACTGAGGGTGCTTGATGGAATTTTAATATAAAATTTGAATTATTGAGATTTTGTACATTTCCATTTATTGTCCTATTTTATTTTGTAGATACTCGTTATAAACTGTCTGTTTGAGTTAGTTTGAGTCCACTAGTGTGATCGAATGCCTGAAGATGCCGAAAGGCGAAACCCGGGTCGTTAGTAACAAAGTACATTGAAATGTATAAAATCTCAATAATTCAAATTTGATATTGAATGTGGAATGATTGTATACATTTACCCTTTCGTCGAATGGCATCCCGTCGAAACCCACAATGCTATTATAATTGTAAAATCACTGATAATTCTAAAAGTACTCTTCTCGCCACTCTGTTAATGTGTTGTTTACAAAATAAGGATTAAGGCGATTCTCGAAATGTTAACTCAGGTATCAGTGTGGATCCCAGACGTATAATATTTTATCTCGTAAATAATATTTGTCGTATTTGTATCTTCTATATAAACTTTAGACACTGTTTACTGTCTGTCAGTTCGAGTCCATTCGTGTGCTCGAATGCCTGAAGATGCCGAAAGGCGAAACCCGGGTCGTTAGTGACAAAATACATGGAAGTGTACAAAATCTTAATAATCCAAATTTAATGTTATAGTTGTTGGAGAATTGCCTGCGAGTGATTTTTTTCTAGCCGGGTATTTGCCGCATAGATAGTTGCACTTTAGAGTAGCGGTGTCCGGTTAAGGGCCGGGATTTTCTGACCGGTTTAAGACTACTTCCCGACACGTACGGGCACTATACAACTTCTCAATCGGGCAGTGGATACACGACGATTGCAGACCGCTCTACTCCTGATCACTTCCGTCATCCAGACGGAATTGTCACTTTCTTCAATCCTTACAGTACACGTAGTCCTCGACTTTCGTACTTAATTGGTTCCTGAAAATGTGTGCGAATGGACGGAAGTAGAGCAATGTCGAATCAACAGTCAATGGTGTGTTTTTAAATATTTATTTATCAATGAAACAACGGCTACAATAGAGATAACGAGGTGTATTATCACTCGGATACTCGGGTGCACTAGGTCAGAACCAAGTGCCACGTATTTAACGCACGCATTCTGACGGTGATGCTTTACGATTGCGAGTCATGGCACTTCACTTAATCACTGGGTAACCGTATACTGGTCTTAGAAAACGGATTTTTGAGACGAATACTAGGGATATGGTGGTTTGAGTAAGAGAGTGGACAGGCCAGCCCCTTATTACGTCCAGCATAAAAATACCAACGGTGGACTTGGCTTGGAAATTTGCTCCGGTTGCCCCAGAAAGCTTGTATCCCGCCAGTCTTTTCTACTAATCGGAAGGATTCCGTCGCCCTGGCAGGCCGTCGATGAACATCCATAGGATGTGCTCGGCGAATCTACGGGATGATCTGGGAGTAAGCAAGAAGACTGGCAGGGAACAGAGAATTTTGTAGACATCGTGTGGTGAGCATGTGCTTCGAGTAGGATGCAGATATTGTTTAGCACCGTTTTCGCTCATCGTGAGAATTATCAGCTGATGAAAAATAAATTTAAACGGTAATTTACATAACATTGAGCTTGACTAATGTATTTAAAACAATCAGTGCAAGGATTTACAGATAATCACACAAATTATAAATAAATTTAATTAAAAAAAAATTAAGGACCTATTACAAGTAAATAGGTTATTAAAAAACAAAAATCTCTCCAATTTTAAATTGAAAAAAAAAATGATACTGATCCTGTCGGAATCGGAAACCGAGACCATCTGATACTAGCGTAAAACTTTTACCAATAGTCACTATGCCACAGAGACCGACAATGTTGCATAACTGCACAACTTTCAAATGCAATAAGATATTGTATCAAATATAATTATTTATTATTTACTAAGTATGCTTTATTTGAATAGTTAATTTTATGGAACGATCATATTTATATTATATCATTTACTTAAAACGTTAAAACTAACATTGCATGATTATTATCGGTCATAGAACGGAAAGTTCGTGCAGCGAACGAGCGAGTGAGACGAAGGCTCTATGGGACACGAACCTGCGCCTCTTCTTGCACAGCCTCTTCCAGTTTTGCGAAACTCTTGGCGAAGTGCGGACAGTATCATAGACAAGTTCAAGTTTAGTATAATATGGCGATAGTCAGTTTCGAAAATTCGCAACTTGTTAAGTCAGTTTTCAAAACGTGCGATTTGAAAAGAAAATTTGAATAAGGAACGTCGAATATTCGTCCAATTTTTGTTTATCAAAATATGGTGCAGTGATATTTATTCTTTTTTTGTATTGAGGTACATCGATATCGAATTAAAACTGTCATTTTAAATACACCTACTAATAATATGTTTATATTAAAATAAAACTTTGTATTTATTTATTCAACAAATTAAATTATTAATTAATGTATTCTTCTTAGAGCTAACCATAATCTTGTTTAAATAATAACAGTGGGTGAATTAAAAAATATGGAAAGTAGTTTAATTACTGTGAACAGTGATAAAAGATGCATAAAAAATGAATATAATTAATTTAAAATAAATATTTGTGTTACTTTAAAAAAGTTATACGGATTTTATAATCAAATATAACACCTTTTGACTAAATTAATGTCTGGTTTTTAATCTATGTTATGATAATGAGTGGACGAAGTGATTAAATGTCAAGTGGCATAAATTGTTTTCAAAAAATCATTCAGTTTATATGTAAATAAATTTATTTGGGCTTTAATTATATGCAATATTAATTCAAGTGAATTTAAATTTGATTTTGCGAATTTCGACTTAGATCTTAGTATTTGTAAAAAGGTCTTAATAATTATTGATAGAAAGTATAGCATGATAAATAAATAACAGATACTCAGGGAATCTTGTCCGAGAATGAAGAAGTCGCTCATACTCCATCTTCGGCTATGCCACGAGTCGTTAGGCTAAAGTTGAGAGGCAGGGCGACCTCTTGGACGGAAACACTTGCTTTGACCGAAACTCACGACGATATTGGGCAAACATTTTTATTGCAAGATGCAGATGATGCTATATCGATTGACAGCACTGATAACGAATTCAATTGTCCTGGAATAGAGGAAGGAATAGAGTGTGAAGATAAAGAATGTGATGATGAAATTAAGCATATTGATGATGACGAAGAAGAAGAAGTAGACGATTTTGTAAAATCGATACATGGATCAGATAAACTAGAAGTATTTACTATAGAAACATTAGATACAACTGATATAGATGATTTTGTGTATGATCAAGTTGTTTCGAATAAAAAAGTTGATTTTACAGAGGAAACTGAAGTTGTTGTAGAAGATAAGGATGAGATTCAGGCGATAGAAAAACCTTTGAAAAATAATGAAGAAGAAGGTATTAAACCTACTGGCTGTGACAAACCGTGTCCAGAATTATCTGATTCCTCCGAGATAGTCCGCGAAGAAGTCGATAGCCCAACAGATTCTTATGAGGAAGTTGAAATTGCTGATGAAAATGACGAGTTATCTAATACATCTTGCAGCAGTGGTGATAATGAATATGATTTAGTAAAATACAGCGATAGTATTCTTAATAAAAATGATCTTGGTCAAGAAGCGTATGATTTTATAGAAAAAAGTGTATATTGTCAAACTATTGGCAGAGACACAACCACCTATGATACTTTGGTACGAGCAGGTACCAAAAATCGCGTAAAAAAAGATTATAAAGAAAAATGGTTATTTGACAACCAAAACTTGACACCCGATGATGCGGAATTTGCCAAAGCGCGTCAGAATATCGACCTTTGGACCGAAGACGATGACAATTATGAAGAAATTGAATTCGAAATCGATACAGAATTCTTCGCTTGCACTTCAAGAGTCTACGAGAAAATCTTTGACGTAAAAGTGGACAAAAAATCGGCTGAAGAAAATGAAGAATTAGCTGAGAAAGAAAAAGCTGATTTGGAGGGGTTGGCTAGTATGCGAGTCACTTTCAAATTGGAACAGGAGTATACAGAAGAAAGTGACGAAGACGCTCCGTATCAACGAAGACAGTGTAAGAGTCCAGGAAAAGTGGCTTGTGTTCCTGCTTTGGCTGTGAAGAAGACGATAAGAAGATGTCTTCGAACTGTGCCAAGACTATCTTCACTATGCACAACTGTTCTGGCAAACAATGTAACGATTTACTTATTTAAAACTTTTTACAGTCAATGTAGGTATCTTTGGCCCATATCTGAGGGTTTTTGTATTTTTATGGTTCACCATTACATTTATGTGTGATATTCTACATGGAAATGAACTAACGTCTTAAGGTGAAATTAAATTAACATACATAGATTTATTGTTATAATTGACAAATAAATATAGATAAAACGAGGTGGGGAAATTTTCATCCAAATTGGGTAACTTTAACTCACGGTACAAATAATCACTGTAATTACTATAAATTCAGTGAGTTTAAAGTCTTGCAACTTTTCTTTATACTTTCATATATTCCGTATATAATTGAGATGGGAAAAAATATACAGCATTATGTTTACAGATTAATAATACAAATTGAAAATATGACTAATCCAATTTATTTTAAGATACGTTTTTAAATTGTGTTTTATCATTCCAAACTGACAGCTTACAAATTCAACAATAAAAAAAATCTGTAGGACATTAATTCATATTTTTACTACCAGGGGCTACTCAATACCTTTGCTTAACTAAAAAATATTCATATGGCATTAGTATTATCATGGTATTACAACTGCACCTTTTTCCATGTAGTGGGCCAATCAAAGACCGATTGGCAAACTTACCCAAATTGATTGTATTGCTTTTTAACATTATTTATGTAACTTAATGTTATCAGATTCGCTTCCACTCAGACAGTTAGTATTTTTTTTTTTTAAATAAAACACAATTTGTTTGTACTACTTCCACATATTTATAATGATCAGGACCGGTTTCGCTTATCACGAGCATTATCAACGTGATGAGCGAAAGTAGTACAAACAAATTGTGTTTTATTTTTTAAAATATAATGTCTTTCCACCAAGAATTGACAGTTAACACCTTAAAAGTAGTTAGTATTTTCATTAATTAATATGATCCTTCTCTCAAAATACTCATTTGATGAGCGAAACTGCCCTGATACTATTTGTTGTTGTTAAATAAATAATTTATTATATTTGAATGTTTTGAATTGACTAAGAAATAGACAGTATTACATACGACCTTCTGTTGGATTGAATTGCCTTGTTTTGATTAGGAAATTTGGCAAACGAAATTTAAGTCAACTTTCGATTTTAGGATTCATAGACAACAAACGACGGATATCAATTTCAAAACAGCAATATACAGCAAAATCGATCTTTCTTTTCGTATCGACAGTAAATAAAATCTTCTCCCTGTTAACTGCCCAGCAAATGAGCGCCGCAGTGGTTGAAATGGAAATGTGCATTTGATTGCCCACGGCTCAGTGCACTAATGTTCCACTAATTAAAAAAGCGAAACCCAATATAAACGAAATGATAATACGATAGCCCTAATTGGTTTCACTCGCTTTATAATGATATGGTGGAAAAATAGAGCGGGCAAGCTCGCGTGTCCGATATTACGCGAAAATCGTTTTTGACATGCATAAATTAATATCAAGAATGCGAACCCCAGTGGTGGTTCGTGTGATACAGACTGTGGCATAGTTATTGTGTACACTTCCAGCACTTAAAAATTAAAGTCTTAACTTAAACATGATTGATATTATCGAAGGAATACTGACAGAAAACATTAAGTCAGTTTTTGATGTTTATCTGTTTGAAATGTCAAAATTTATGCAATTAATCGCTTTCCGTACTGACAAAACGCACGAAGTCATGTGATATAATGGCTCTGAAAAAACAGTAATAATTCATACTGTTATTTTTTATTCTTAGTAATTATTATTTTGTTATTTTAACGACATTTGAACGCAGTATTGTGTGATATATATATATCTATACTATATAGCGGAAAATACATGTAAATATAAATCTGTTTGTCTGGCACAAGGACTCCTCCCAAACGTTGAACAGTAGCGACTTGAAATTTGCACATGTCATTCTGGTTGCCCTTCCTAAGCAAACTGTGCTACTTGAAATTTTAACATTATTATTAATTGACGGACTATATTTTGTGGGTTCATCAGGTACAGTCCACGGTGATATTTTCAACATTCAACGTTTGAAATTATTATTAATAGATGGACTGCATATTATAACTTTTACATGAGGTATACAATCCATGATGATATATTCAACTTCCAACTTTTAACATTACTTTGTACCAATATACCACACCACCGTCTAAATGTTAGCAGTTAGTGTTTTATTAATATAAAACATCGATCTTAACGTTTACTGCAAGAATGATGACATTATCAATGTAAACAATTGCTATCCATCTTTTGATACTGGAATTCGATACCTACACGATACAATTCAAAATGTTTTATTGATATACAAAGTATTTCTGACTAATGCCCATTCCGCCACGCGAAGATCTCATGCCGACGAAAAAATGTTAAATCAATAATGATATTTTATCACGCAGCGGCACTGCGCTCGTATAGTCAATTCAAAACGTAGGCAATGAATGCATGCATGTTGGGGAAGTGTGTTTGTATCGGTTTCCTTCAAATGTATTTGAAAAAAATCAGTTTTATTTTGATACTCGATGTGAACGGACCGTAGTTAAATTTTGTCGCAAGGGTGCCTCGTGATTAAGGGTTAATTTCAACTTTATGGGTCACATAAAATTGATTATTTAACACATCGCTATCGCGCAATATAATGGGGTACGTCACAGTTCGAATTAATAGTGCTTAATCGATAACTATTATTTTAATCATGGCTATTGTGCTACGATTTTATTACATGATTTAATTTTTTTGTGTGTGTCGTTTCTTAGTTTCCTTTGATTATTTAGTAAAGTATTTATAAAACGTGAAATGAGATTTCTTATTGATGAACAATTATTCAATTTAAATAGACATATATGATAGTCGTATCAAATATATGCATCCATAATAAAAAAATGTGTATTAGTGAAATAATCAGTATTGTGTCTTGTTAATTTTCTGTGTTTTTGTAGTCAATATTTTTTTTACTACATTCGCCTCAAAAGTGGAGCATATGGACTCTAAAGGGTGCTACTCAAAACAAATTGTTATTCTGCGAGAACTGTTTGCTATTCAGACGTCCAACTTATTATTTTTCGGAGATAGTAAGGTAGAAGGTTGGGACTAGGATAAGGCTAGTAGTTAGCTGATCGCTGCCCCTGCGTCACATTTTTAAGGTCGTATGGGTGGGAGGGAATGTATACGTCACATACATCCATGTCGTCGAACACAAATTCATAAATCGAACTTTTGGGTTTCCTTCCTTCGAATATACGTTGCTATCCAGTCGCCTATACGAGTTCCTCATTTTATTTATTTAAATTAATATTGTTTTATTGTTGATTTATATAATTACTATACGTAATTCGCGGACAGTAAACATATGGTTGATTTAATCCGTTTTAGTATTTTTATATAAAACATCTAACAAAAACAGGGGATATAGAAACAAATTTACATGCTACACATTGTAAGCGCACTATCGTCAGAAAAGATGGAAGAACATAGTTTCAAAAATCCCTTTTGTTAATATATTCGTCGTATAAGAGATTTCTGCTGATTCTGTGTTCAAATTCCGGCAAAGTCAATATCTTATATGGATTTCCGTTAATTTATAATTGAGATCTTTGGCATGGGTGTACGTAGTGTTTTTTTCTCCTCGAGTTGATCTCGAATTACTAACAGTCAGTTTTCGTTTATTCTATCAAATTAACGATTCAAAGTTGACATCAAAATTCCATCAAGCACCCACATTTAATTAAAAAACAATTAGAAGTATTTGGTGCATTGGCAAATTATTTATAGTTAATAGAACTCCATTAAAATAGATAAAAAATAACATAGTATTTAGTTCTACAAGAATTTTATCAAATAACCAAGGCCAACTTTGAGGCATTCGGTAAATTTCCAACATTGTATGGAGAGTGGGATATTCTCGACTCCTCTTTAGATTCAACGCCGAGTAGACGTATTCTCAGTATACGGATAAACGGGATACTTAATATCGCCTAAGCTAAGTGGCTGAGCAAGTCACATCTTTTCTATTTTTAAGCACACAAGTGCGTGATCAAAAGATCGGTCCCGTGCAGCTCTGCATCGGGCAAAGAGCACAAGAAGTAAATTCATTTATTTTCTTGATCGTTATTGCGTTATGTCAGGCGTCCGTGAAACAGCGGCCGCATACACAACGGGTGAAGGTGGGGCAACCAACTTGTGTATCAACAAACTGATAAAATTGTAAAACTGAATACTTTGCCATTTTCAACCTATTAACGTTCTTTGAAATTCATTTCCGTACGTTAATTGATTTTTTAAGTATAGATAAATTTAATGTTGGTACTGCGATGCTATCAATAAAATGCATATGACGTTAAACTGATAACGTTATTAAAGCTACATTTTTGAATGGTTTATAGTAAAACTGGTTTCGGATTTCTTTCTGGTTTCGTTGGGAAACCGCTTATGAAATTCACGAATCGTTTTCTTCACAAATAATATGTACATACATAATCATTTGTTTAATTAAACTTTACATTTCGGTGCCCGCCATTAACGAGTTTTCACTTCTTACGCTGTTTTCGAATACCAAGATTAACTATAATATATTAATCCAGTGACATATATAGCTGAGGAGTGTGGAGTGTAAATAGCTATTCGAGAGATCGGTGTTGATAAGGAATTAGTATTTTCAATATACATTTATGTAAATTAAAGAAAACAAATGCATCGCTTTAAAAATAAATGAAGCGGCTTAAAGAGCACTATGGCACCGATTTAATCCCAGCTGGATGGAAAGTTGCATAAACTTGTTGTATTTTTAAAACCATGTCCGCTACCGATGTGGAGCGTTCGTCGTTTCCATTGTAAAATAGAATATATATGTAAAATCTAAATTTTTCAGGGGAGCATAGATTCAGTTTAAAGATAGCTTTATCAAATTGAAACAAAAATAAAAACAAGTATTTAATATTACATACCGACGGTGTTTTGGCCAATTGATGTAACCCTAACAAAATCATTTTAACGACGACAGAGCAGGTCTCGGCCAAATGATGTAAATTAGAAAAATAAATTGACCACTTTTTGGAAGAGAAACATCATTTTACATTGGTTTTAGGTTTAAATATTCCGACACGGCTACTTGATGTAAGTCACGATTTTATCGACACTCCGTACGTATAATCCCGTATCTGAGACGCCATCGTGAGAATTATAGTCAGAACAGATATATACGATGGCGCTAAGCCGAAAGAGCTATCAGCTACATAATACAATTTTGTATTAACAAATACTTTGATATCATACCCAATTATAATGGAGTTCTACTGAGAAAATGCCAATTCAATCAGTGAAAAATACTAGTAATTTAAGATATCGACTGAGGGTGCTTGATGGAATTTCAATATCAAAATTGAATTGTTAAAATTTTGTACATTTCCATGTATTTCGTCACTAACGACCCGCGTATCGGCCTTTCGGTATCTTCAGGCATTCGAACACACGAATGAACTCGAACTGACAGGACGAAAGATACTAGTTATGAGTAATTGGACTTTGAAGCTTTTCAAATGTTTCAAATGCAATACCTTTTCATTTAGTTTGTTTGTACAACACTCTTTTTAAGTAAACGTGTAACTTCTAAAAATAAGTGTGTTCTTCCATACGGTAATGTTTGAAATAAGGAATATTTTAGTATAACTAACTCAATATGTCATTTTTTCGATTCCAGAACAGCTACTATATAAATATGTATTTTAACCATAATTTTTATCAGTTGTGTTATTTTTCATGCACTTAGGTGCGATTTTCACAGTACATATATATTTAATTTGAATTATTGAGATTTTGTACATTTCCATGTATTTTGTCACTAAAGACCCGGGTTTCGCCTTTCGGCATCTTCAGGCATTCGTGCACACGAGTGAACTCAACTTACTCTTCAATTAAATTACATATATATATATAATTTAAGACATCGACTGAGGATGCTTGATGGAATTTCAATATCAAATTTGGATTATTGAGATTTTGTACACTTCCATGTATTTTGTCACTAACGACCCGGGTTTCGCCTTTCGGTATCTTCAGGCATTCGAGCATACGAAAGCCTGAAGATGCCGAAAGGCGAAACCCCTGTCGTTAGTGACAAAATACATGGAAGTGTACAAAATCTCAATAATCCAAAACATATATATATATATTTTTTACCATATCCACTGCCAACGTGGATCATATATCCTCCTAATGGAGGTATCTCAAAAGAAGTTTTTCTATGAGAATTACTTGTTACTCAGTTGCTTTTCTTTTTTTCGAAGGATAGAAGGATATGGCTAGTACAGAACTGGTGGTTACTTAATCGCTCTTGCTACGCCCCGTTTTATAATCCGATGGGCGGTAGGGAATTTTATACATAACAAACATCCATGCTTTTCGAATAGCAGTCCATAAATCGGTTGAAAAATCTATTTATGAAACCGTGAGATCCGTAACCGAAACCAATGACGTTGACCCTTGCGCCAGGGACCTCGTATTTAAATACTTAATTATTTTTTGTCCCCAAATGTCACTACAATTATTCGACTGTGAATTTTTATTATTCTTGATTAATTATAAATCTAAATTATCAATAAAAAAACTGTGGCGCATTTTAATAATTTCACAATATCTTTTTATAAAATTCTGTACAAGCTTTGTCTCGAATATAATAACCTAGTAAAAGTTGACATTTAGATAATTTTATTCACAAATTAACGGTATATTCCGGTATTGTGTATCTTATATTGAAATCAACAGAATGGAAATGAAAAAAAATATTAATATTTTTTATCTAGTCATCTGAATTTATGACAGTTTTCGTCAGCTCCCCAAGCAAATCGTATTTAAATCGGTGACTACTCAAGCACCAAATATATAAGGACAAAGCATTCGTATAGCGATAAAAATGTCCTACATGTAAAGATTTTTAACGGTAAATGTATTTTTTGATTGGATTGGTATTTACTTAGTAGAACTTCATTATAATAGGATAATACTAATAAAAAAAAACAGATTCTCAATTCGCGAACCACCTCTCAAAGAATCACACAACGTAACTTCCAATTCATCTCCGGTAAGACGACATTTGTGTGGTAAAAGCCTAATGCTGAATTTCTTAGAACAACTGGAAATTAATAGGTATAATCAAGGCAATTATCTCCTTAATGCCCAAACAACGATTAATCTATCGTTTTGTTTATTATATCTTAAGACATTTTTTGATAAATTAAATGTGCAAACGATTAATGTAATTGTTTTATTTATCTGTTGCAGCCGCAAACATTTACCCTGCAGAGCGGAGAGGGCGGGATCCGCGCTCGGCGAGACCTCGGCGCGTCGGGCGTCGAGGATATGACTCGCCTCGACGACCTCCACGAAGCCGCGCTCCTCTGGAATCTCAAGCTCAGATACGAGAGGAACCTCGTCTACACGTACGCAGGCAGCATCCTGGTGGCCGTCAACCCCTACAAGATGTTCGACGACGCTTACGGCCTGGAGGTGGCACAGCGCTACAGGGGCAAACTACCGGGCGCGCTACCCCCGCATCTCTTTGCGATCGGAGCGGCCGCGTACGCCAGACTCCCCGAACCGCAGGCTGTCGTCATATCCGGCGAGAGCGGCGCCGGAAAGACTGAATCAACGAAGTTAGTCGTGCAATATTTGGCAGCAGTTGCTCCGCCAGCTCGAGGACAACCTTTAGTCCCAGAGCAGATTTTAGAAGCTGCCCCATTACTTGAAGCGTTCGGCAACGCTAGAACTGCAAGAAACGACAACAGTTCGCGTTTCGGTAAATATTTAGAAGTGTTTTTCGAGAGCGGTGCGATAGCCGGTGCGCGAGTGACACAGTACCTTCTCGAGAAGTCGAGAATTGTGACCCAAGCGCCGGGGGAGAGAAACTATCATGTGTTTTATGAACTCTTGGCCGGACTCAATGAGGAGGAGAAGCGAAAGTATGGCCTGGTCGAGGCCGACAAGTATTTTTACCTGAATCAGGGAGGAGGCGACTGCAGCGCTGGAAGAGGGGGCGGGGGAGCTGATTGGGCTTCTCTCAGAGGTGCAATGCAGGTTTTGGGCGTTGGCGAACGGGAGCAAGAAGGCATCGTCAAGGTGAGACCGTTCAACCTATCTTGTGTAACCAGTTGATCCATAATTAGAAATGCTAATAAAAAATACACTAGTTGTTTTTATTCTAAAAATATTTAGAAATAATTTATCAATTAGAAAGAATTATTTACTAATAGTTTTGTTGAATATACATGAATACCAATTCAAATCTTACTAAACCTACTTCTTCGTTATTTCGTCACACAAGAATTGGTTTTTAAAAGTCACTTTTATCCTTCTGAGAAAACCGATTCAAACAGATTACTAATATATTACAGATATTTTATTCCGAAACAAATAGGATATCATATTTCACATTAAAGATAATTAAATTAATTCAAAGCTAGCTGTGATTGACTGTAAATTTAGAACAAAGAAAAGTTTTACACTCGGTAAACAATTATTTATCACTCATTTAGTCGACATTTTTGGCATAGTTTATTTACTTACTTACTTGCCCTCCTCCACCCGCTACTGCTTTCCTATCCTTTAATTGTATACATAAGTATCCAGTGGCGTAACAATTGTTAAGCGTATATACAGTTTTTCCCCCTTAATTGCGGTGTCATAGGAGAAACTGCCCAAGTCTCAGTGACGTGAATTGAAGTGTGAATCTCTGAAAAATTACAAGGCTTTGAAAGAGTTCACAGCGTCCTTTGGAAAGCCATTAGAACGCAATACCTAAAAATATAAACCCTTTTTTTTAAATGTTATTATTATTTATTTATGACTTAACTTATGAGTATAGGCCATATAACTTAGCACTTTTTACTACACTGATACGCTTTTAAGGTGTTAACTGTCTTGGTGGAAAGGCATTATATTTTAAAATAAAACAATTTGTTTCTACTTCCACTTGTTTACTGAAGCATTTTCCACTACTGAAACATGTGGAAGAAGTACAAACATATTGTGTTTTATTTTAAAATACAGTGATACGTATACTCCACAGAGTATGTCAGTGTATTAGTACGTATGGATCCCGTGATCCTAAATCCTAGAGCCGAAGTATAAAGTTATATGGCGTGTACTCTATAGTTGATTGCATATAACCAAGTCTTGAGGGTTTTTGTCCTCAGACATTCCTGGGAAAAATTTTAAACACGCGTAACGTTGTTACACTGTAGAATACACCCTGTAAGAAGAGTGTTCAGCCGTAGTAGGTGGTGGTATGTATAATGTTGAGTACCCTAAAGCATTAATATAAAAAAAAATCGAGAAACACCGTTAACATTCGAGAAGTGCATTCAATACCGGAAAACTTAGTTCTTAAAGTCATTATTAAAAATGAACGCGTTGGTTTAATTACACATGCGATATCATGATTCCCTATTATACGAACTATCCATTCTAGGTTCTAGCGACTATCCTACATTTGGGAAACGTTTACTTCCACCGGAGGCAGCTCCGCCACGGCCAGGAGGGCGTGGAGGTCGGCTCGGAAGCCGAGGTCAGATGGGCAGCCCATCTGCTTCAGGTTCCCGCCGACGGATTGAGACGGGCCCTGACTGCAAGATTGACGGAGGCTCGGGCCGAGAGAGTTCACACCCCTCTGGCTATAGATCAGGCGCTGGATAAGAGGGATGCCTTCGCCAAAGCGTTGTATTCTGCACTATTTAACTGGTGAGTTTTGTTTTATTTTTACTTGATTGTAACTGAAAGTTGATATCGAATTCTGTAGCCAGATAATAAATTTAGCTTTTCTTCTATCGTTATATTTTTATAGAATATGATAGTCGGTGCTCTTGTCATATTTATATAAATGTTTTAAATTTTATAAATAAGTTATAATCTATAACAAATGGCATTACTTAAAATAATGGTCTAAGACAGGAGTGACGGACCTGCTGCCTGCTGCCTTGAGAACAAATACATAAAAAAATAAATTTCATTATTTTCCTTCATTTACAAAATAATGTACATACATTTTTATGTGTGTTTCTTAAATGCGGTTGTATTTGAATTTGAGATAAATGAATGCGGCCTTCCAACAGGAAAAAGTTCGTTGACCATAGCATAGCCTAAGCGTTAGAAGTTTTGATTTTTTTAAGTTACATGAAATTAACTTGTTGAAAACTCAAGACGAAAAGAAACACAAGTTTAAATTTGATATATGAACTATTTTTTAACATTTACAGTGAATCCCGTGATCACGGGATTGAATAATTTTTCGGGATTTCGGGATTGAAAGCCCTAGGCACCACCTTGAAGGTGCTATTTGCCAATTCTTGATCGAAAGGCATTATATTGATAAAAATAAATATTTTTTTTTGTATTACATAATTGTATCTGTAAACCCTCTTGATTGTCTTAATTCAGTATTCTTTTACAATTAATCACTGCCAAGAATTTTTATAAACATTCCGATGTTTAATTGCTAATATATCCGGCGGAAGAATCATTATACTTGCGTTTTTGCAGTAAACAAAAAATAATGACCACCATTTTATCCAAACTCCTCACATCGTTTTTGTTAGTATGTATCGACTAGGGCTTTAAATCCCGGGATTGATATTCAGACATTCCGCGGTTTTCGGGATTCACTGTAAGTGCTAAAAAATAGTTCATACATCAAATTAAATCTTCACGATTAACTACAACGTGTACCTCAGTTTGTTCATGAACATATTTCGGACCAGCCGTCTTAATCAATTTGAAATGGAGGACAATATTTTAAAGTCAAATTGAAAGACGTGTCCTCTTTTTGGATACCATTTGGTAAAACCTACCATAAAAATGCAACAAATAAAATTATCATTGTATTTTTTTAAATATTTTTTCTTTTGTTGTAAATGACCGTCTGATTTTCAATCAACAAAAACAATTCCAGTACCCAAAAAAAGAATTTAATCATATACACATCCCAATTGAAGCAATAATGGACACATTTCAAATTTTAAATGTACAATTTATCACATAAACTTAATGACCAATCCAGGGATTGAGAAATTCTGAATGCCGAAATTCCGGGATCGTAAAGTGGGTCCGGGATTGGATGCCCTAGAATCGACCACGCGCTGTAAACACGGAAGGTGTTGCTTCACTAGTCTTCATTCTTGCCGGATATACTTATTTCAATAATCCGATGCGTAAAACAGTGGCGTGTAATAATACTCATAAGTTTATTCTACATGTTCTCTTTGTTATGCGTTTCTTTTGTGATATTTACAAAACCATTCAATCGCTTTTAAGGTGTTAACTGTCAATTCTGGATGGAAAGGCATTATATTTTTTAAATAAAACACAATTTGTTTTGCACTACTTCCACATTTTTATAAATATAAGACCGGTTTCGCTCATCACGAGCATTCTTCATTCCAAATGTACCATATTCCGCGTTGTTCCGCGGAACGCCATTGTTCCGCGGAACACAGGCTTAGAATGACTACACGTCAAACACGCTGCCCGTGGGCGCATGCGGCCATCCGATAAATAGTTGGCGGCCCGCCGAGACTTCTTGGAAACATATTTTTTTAAATTGTAAAACAATATTAATTCTTTATTTTGGTATACTCATCAAATTAATTCGTTAAACACGGAGTTCAATAGAAGATTACTGATTTCAAAAACTGTGAATGAAAGTTTCATCTTTTTATTTCGCCTCTCTCAATTGATATTCAAATTATTGACGATAGTTTACGAATGGAACTAATTGAAATCCAATGTGACTCTTTGCTGAAGCAAAAATATTCTGAAGTTGGAGTTCCAGAATTTTACAAATATTTACCTGCTGATCGGTATCCTAAAATGTTGTCTTTCGTAATGCGTATAATGGCTGTGTTCGGAAGCACATATTTATGCGAGCAACTATTTTCTGTAATGAAAAACAACAAAACTCCAGAAAGGTCAATATTTAACCGATCAGCATTTATCGTCAATTTTGAAAATTACGACAGCTCAAAATATTCAACCAAATTATAATGATTTGCTTTGTGGAAAACGGTTCCAAGTGTCCTTAAAAAAAGAGTAAATATTTGTCAATTTCTTTATAATTTGTATATTTTAAACGTCTTTTATTTGATCCAATTTTAAATATTGAAAACATGCGGCCCTCCACTGATGTAAATTAGTTTATATGGCCCGCGGTGCAAGTCGAGTTTGACATGCCTGATCTAGACAAATAAATATTTGCTGAGCTTTCTATATCCGTAAAAATCATCAATTTCGATGAAAAACAGTTATTAAAAAAAACATTATAAAAACCATAGTGCATTCATAAACAAATAATAAAAAAACTCGATGATTGCATACTTATCTAAATTCTACTGGTATAAGAGGATTAGCCTTGATAGTTTTTTATTACATCTAACATTGATAGGTCGTGTCTTGTATTAATTCCAATGAAATATGAGTAATCAGCTGTCATCAAATTATGGAATAATGACTTAGGTACAATTTTGTACCAATCGAATCGAAGGATAAATATTATACACCGTGCTTCAAAAATTATAATATATTCTATCTTCGTATTAGAGGTCTGCACGGGCCGAAATTTCATAAAATTACCCGGTCCGAGCCCGTCACCTTCAGGCTCGGCCCGGCCCGAACCCGAGTCTCAATATCACACCTTTTACCCGAACCCGACCCGAAGCCTAGATTTATTTTTCTCAGCCCGAAAAAAGTCCGATTTATGTTTTAAATATAGTAATTCATTTATACTTTTCAAACAATATAATTATATTATTGTTTTCATATTTCCATCGATATTTATAGCACAAGTGAAATAAATTATTTAAGTTATGAAAACTATTGCTTTATGGCGGACTCATGACCAGAACACAGTACGAAATATTTTGCTTAAATTTAAATTTTTTACCCGGGCCCGGCCCGAGTCTGAATCTGAATTGTCTTTACCAGCCCAAGCTTGGCCCGCGGGCCGGGCCGGCTACAGGTCTGCGGGCCAAGCGCGGGCCCGTGCAGACCTCTACTTTATATATATATCGACTGTGGAGACGTAACCCACACTTAAAAATATTAAAAAAAAAAATTGTACTACTTCCACATATTTCGCTCATCACGAGCAACTGATGTTGATAATGCTCGTGATGAGCGAAACCGGTCCTGATCATTATAAATATGTGAAAGTAGTACAAATGAATGGTGTTTTATTTTTTTTAAATATAATGTATTTCCACCAAGAATTGACAGTTAACACCTTAAAAGTGCTTAAAAATATTGTTTATAGCCCAATCAAAACATGGATTACATTGTAATTATCTAAAAAAAATATGTTGAAAAGACGGATTGATAAGTTCTTTTGCCCTTCTACAGCGATATATTACATATTTATATATAAATGTAGTGTATTGGCACGTTTTGTGTGAGTTATACACGATATTTTTTGGTGTGGGGTGTGTCCTTTTTCCTTTCCACAGTCGATATACATATATTTTTATGCGCATTTTTATATAAAGTTTGTGTCTAACTGTATAATATAAATATGCTCGGGCGACATCGTGGTGTGATTGGTGGTAATGACTCAACGTTTCAAAACCGTTGCAGGTTTCTTACTCAAAATTTGTCATCCTTTGTTATACTTCTACGTTACGTTACTATATTACGTGAATATAAATGTATCGTAAGAGTAATTACTTAAAGGGGCAACAAAATTGTGACGTAGTTGTATTATTTTTAATTTAATTATTTATTTTAACAATTACTCAGCCTCGTTTCATTCGAAGGGAGTAAGCATATAAGTATAGGGCTAGGGGCGCTGGAGCAGTACCTGTGGATAACGAATCGCTCTCGCTATGGCCGTTTTTAATATCGGGTGGGTCGGAGGTTATTTTGGATATCACTTACATCCATGCCTTCGAACATAAATCCATAAGTCTATTAAAAAATTATGAAACTTTCCGGGAATTGAACCCGAGACATCCGTAACCGTAGCTAACGACGTTACCAACTGCGCCGCGGACGCTGACAATCATAATAGTATGTAAATAATAATATAAAAATACTGTCTAAATATATTTCATATCTATTTGAAATTATTAAATTTTAGAAAAATGTATTCCCCCTTCATACCTTGTATGGGAATATTTTAAAGTGAATATCTCATGCCATGTACACTTTTAGTGTAATAAAATACGCCAAAATTCGCTACCAGATGACATTCAAATCTCAATTACACAAACTTCAATTATTTCGGTGGAAAAATACTGATTTCTTTGTTAAATTTCAGTTCGTAATAGTTTCGAATGAGCTGTGCATGTCGTCATTACTAACGTGAACGTAATAAAGAGAAAAAAAATGAATTAGTGCAGCGAAATGCGAGTAATTTGATTCCGCAATGCAAAAGCGACCATAACAATCTTGCGAAAAAAATCAAATATTTCTTATTTCATTGTTCATTCATACGAAACCGCTGCACAGAACTCGTTCAAGAACAATGCTACAACAGTCGACTCATTTTTTTTTAAGATTCCTGACACATTCTTGGGACACCCTGTTCTTTCGTCATTGCGTCATCGATTTTAATTCTTCATATCCGCGCAGTACGTATTTAGTTATTAAATCGGATTATTTACCAAGGCGATTATATATAGCGCTGGGTTAGAGTACCGATGGCATTGGGTACAAATCTCAATTGTGGCACATTTTGTCTTTTTTTTAACCATGTCGTCGGCTCCTAATGTGAAACATATCGTCGTTGTTCTGAAAGAAAACATTAATTGAAAAATACTAGTTTTAAGTAATTGGACTTTGAAGTTTTTCTAATGTTTGAAATGCTATACCTTTTTCATTTATGTTATTTGTACAAAGCTGTTTTTAAATTAAAGTATAATTTATAAAAATATGTGTGTTCTTTCATACGCTAGAGTTCGAAATAAAGAACATTTTGGTACAACTACTAACCCGATATGTATTTTTTTGGATTTAGTGTTTTCTTCTAGAAAATTGACGATATTGAGTTAGTTATAACAAATTGTTCCTTATTTCATATAAGAGAACACACTTATTTCCTATAAGTCTAATCTTTTACTTAAAAACAGTTTTGTAGAAACATACAAAATGTAAAAGTTATATCATTTCAAACATTTGACAAACTTCAAACAATTACTTTTAAGGTGTTAACCGTCAATTCTTGGTGGAAAGAAATTATATTTTAAAAAATAAAACACAATTCAGTTGTACTACTTCCACATATTTATAACGATCAGGACCAGGATTTATTTTTTAAAATTCAAACAATTACTCAAAACTACTATTTTTCAGTTAGTGTCTTCTTCCAGAACAACAACGATATGTCCTCCTAATAGAGGTATCTCAACAATTTTTTTTAGTTAGAACTGCTTGTTACTTGATTGCTCAACCTCTCTTTTTAGAAAGGATAGAAGGATAGAGCTAGGACATGACTAGTGGTTAGTTAATCGCTCTCGCTACGCCCCGTTTTTAGGATAGGATGGGTGGGAGGGAACTCTAGACATCATAAAAATCCATGCCTACGAACAGAAATCCATAAACCAATATATATGAAACTGTGCGTACCGGGATTTGAACCTGATATATTCGTAACCGATGTCAACGATATTGACCACTGCACGAAGGACCCGTTTATACAATCATTTGAAGTTCACCCGTGTATTATAATGCCTGAAGATGTCAAAAGGCTGAAACGCAGGTCGTTAGTGACAAAAAGTATGGAAATGTATGCAATTCAAGCGATTTATATTTGATGCTTAAAATCCATTAAGCACCCTCAATCGATATATTAAAAATGGACTATATGTTGTGCGTACGGTCCACGGTGATATTTGCAACTTTCTATCGCCAAAATAACGTCACAATAACACCAACTACCAGTATAATATAAAAAAGTGAACAAAAAAGATATATTTTTCCAAATAATAATAGCGTTTGTTTCTTATGTAACAAATTCATTAGTGTGATATTTGTTGCTTGATGTTTGAAATAAGTTTATTTATTTGTAAATTAAAAATTACAACACATTGCATTACAGCTGACGCCGATGCGCCATGCATTTATACAGTACAACAATAATAATAAAAGCATTTCTTAAATGTTGATAATAGAAAAGAGAACAAAAAATATTATTAAACAACATTACCCAGAGGTTGCTGAAAATGTTCACCTAGGTCTAGGCAACGCATTGATCAGCCGAACGGCCCCTGCAACTCATATGACCGAAGCGATGAAAAATTGTTTGCTTATGGTTTCGAATTGAGTTTATGGATTGTTACGATTAGAACAACTCCGCGGACCACCGGTTAGCGACCGCTGTCTTTAGCTGTCCAAATTTTAAAAATTCTTATTTTTATGGTCAAATTTAAGTTGTGGTATTATGGTATTTAAATAATATTAAATTCTGTTTCTATTCTTTACCGAGATAATGTATTTTTTTTTGTTTGCATAAATTACTGTCATACAATGTACCCATATAAAATTTATGACAAAGTTGTTATTCAAGAAGTAGGTCGTGATGCGAATTATAAGCAAATACATACGTATGTCACATCTATTCTAAGGGTCGTATGTCACATTTTGCTACGAGGAAAACGACGTATGTCATATATTGCAGTGGTCTACAACCATGCTGTCATTTGTATGATCTGTAAAAATATAATATAATAAATAAGAAATTCTTTACAATTAAAAGTTAGGTTGAAACTGTAAAATTAAAGTAGTTTTTTTCAAACCATGTTTGCTCCCGTGAGTTTGATTGTGTACGTTGAATTACTTAGTACAATGTAATTAAATTAATATTTCTTTTTTAGTCAAGCAGCCAAATATTTTGAAGTTTTTAAAGCACATGCGATAAACATGGTGAGAATATTTGAAAGTCACTCTGTATAAACTCGAGGAGAAAAAAAATTACCAACACCCATGGTCAAAATCTCAAATATTAGATATAAAAAGAATTACATTTATCGGGACTTGAACCCAAAACTATCTGATCGCTAGGGCAATGCCTTAACCACTATACTACCCTGCTAAATAAAAACATAGTAATTACGGACAATGTCGAAATTAAAGTAAGTATGGGGTATGATTAAGTGGAGAATATTTCACTCAAGAAAAACCAAAATAAAATTTACATTTTGTACTAAAAAAGGTAATTTTTTTCACCTGTGTACATTATCCCAAAAAATCACTATTCAGATATTAATATTACTATACTAAAAGGTAAATTAAAATAGGAGGTCTGATTCTGACGAATCGTTGAACATGTAATTGCTGTGTTTTAACATAGCAGTCAGTATACCACAGAGGCAGAATTTTAATTTGATATTATTTTGCTACCCATATTCAAATAAAAAATTACGTTTATATGCGCTTTCTATGCGGTCGCCCTCCAAGTTTTGAAAAATTTACGCCCTTGAAGGTAGAAAGGTTGTTTAACTCTGTCATATACTGTTCTATGTATGTAGTAAATGTTGTTTGATAAATGTAACCTTGCCTACTTGAAAGTATTGTCACATTGTTCTTTTATACGTCTGTCAATATGGTTACATTACAACTGATATTTTATATATTGATTGAATTGCCATCGAATTGATGGAACCCCCTTATAATACGATGAAATATTCATACGTAAGATTATATCGACAACGTTTTGGTCAATTGATGTAACCCTCAAAATTGAAATTTTTCAAGTGATAGTAAAAACTGTTTATCGAAAACATTGCATGATGAGTTGTGTTATGAATCTTTGAAATGCACTCCTGTAAATTCTCATGTTTGCAAATACAGAATTATACTTATGGAATATTATAAAATGATGTTTCCCTTCCAAAACGTGGTCAATTTATTTTTCTAAATTACATCATTTGGCCGATACCTACACCGTCGTCTTTAAAATGAGATCCAATCATTATCTCATTTTCGTATTTTTTGAGGGTTACATCAATTGGCCAAAACACAGTCGATATTAATATTAGTTGAATTGACTGGAATGGATCGTCGATTTGGGTAATATTTATAACGGGATGCAATTTTCTTTGAATAGATAAAACTTACTTGGTTCAATCCAATTCTTGTATGACGAATTATTAGCTGTAAGGCCAAATATTTATTAATCCATAAATCCATTCGAGATCTACGGAATGGGACTTCATTTTGAATGCAAAATATTCTCCATGGAGTTTATCTCAAACGATACAAAAACTGAGTTTCAGATAAATAGATGTAATGCCAAACATTTGTTGAAATTGTTTTTCATAATATAATAGTAATGGGTCTGTTGCGTTATGGCAGATGTTGGTATGTCAGTTTTATCTTAGCTTACAGGAGAAGAAGTATGAACCTTGGTAAGTTACCAAAAAATCAAATTAAATTAATAATACACTTACTCAATGAATCTTCTTCATGCATAATAACTAGCTTACCGAATTTTGCGACCACATGCTGACAAATATTTGATTGTGGGAATAAACCCAAAATGACAGAAATGTAAATTTTAGCAAGTTTTTTTATGTTTTGACATTTTAAACTCCATGGCCACATAAATATATTTTTGAATATATCAAATTTCACGCCTCCCATTTTTTTTCATTAAACATTTTTAAATAATACATTGTACCTTGGTGAAAAGGATACATTTTGTATATGGTACACAATATTGCATTCCGTGCGATATCGCATACCCTGTATTTACAATCTATAACTTATTCCTGTATTATACTTTATCGTACAATGGATTGTAAACAAGAAAACATAATTTTTTTTGTCTGGTGGTAGAATACTTTGATTTAAACAGAGGGTAGTAACGATATCTAAGAATATTTTCTATGGATTCGGCGGTAACTTTGTGGAAGTTCATTTTTAATATAAAATTAAAATTGATTGATTAACTTAGTTATTCCACTTGGTTTATCACTAACGTGACGTGTTTCGCCTCTTTAAGAAGCATCTTCAGACTAACCATATCGCAAGGTTATTCATTTCTAAGGTAAACAATGATTCTAATTCTTACATTAAACATAACAGAACAGGCGGCTAACCATTATGAAATTTATTTCCCTTGGGTTTTTCACCTCCAAGTACCAGTAATTGATTTGTAATTGGTTTATGTCTTACCCCCTCCTCAAATCCAGTAGAATGGAATAAAACCCACCCCCACTCTATATTTTAATGTAAGAATTAGAATCATAGTTTACCTTAGAAATAAATAGCCTTGCGATATGGTTAGCTTGAAGATGCTTCTTAAAGAGGCAAAACGTGTCACGTTAGTGATAAACCTCTGGAATAACTAAGTTATCAAATTTAATATTTTATTAATATCTAAGAATACCAAAGAAATAGTCTCAAGTGCGGCCTTTTGACTGAAATAAAAAAATACATAAATAAATAAATTTCATTTTTTCTTTCATTTACAAAATAATGAATTTTTATTTATGTTTCCTAAAGGCGGCCTTATTTGATTTTAACATAAATGAATGCAGCCTTCCGACAGGAAAAGGTCGCCGCCCCTGCTATAGCATATCGAAGGTTTAATGTCAAACAACACTATCTACAAAAGTATAACTTTGCAGAAGAGCCAAAAAACGTTTTTTAGTTTCTTGTAACTCAACAAAATAGATGTTTATTTAGAAACTAATGTTAATATTTTATAATTTATTGTGTATTTGATTTTTCTTGTGATAAGAACGCAAACAGCTTTCGATATCAAACAAGGGTAGCTTTAAACAGTTAACCATAAACTTAACTGACGATTTAAGAATAAATTAGAGAAGATTGACATAATGTTGATTGGCTATCATACATTTTTTGTAGATAATTTTTTTTTATTTAAAGCCCTCAATATACCCCTCTATACTTCCTACTATAGCACTGAATATAATGGAAACCTACCCAGGACCTTTCAGAGAATGTTTAAGGCAACCATTTTCAAAATTAAAAATTACAAGAAAGAGAATAGTAAATGGTTTTTGCGCATCTTATTAAGACGAATTTTCATTGCTTAATTATGGCCTGTCAGACATTTTTCAATCAGTTTGATTAACATCTAATAACTTAATTTTTATAATTCCAGGCTAGTCTCCCGTGTGAATTCAATAGTCCACCGCGGTGGGACAAACGACGCTCAACGGATCTGCATTCTGGATATCTTCGGTTTCGAAGACCTAGCCGAGAACTCCTTTGAGCAGCTCTGTATTAACTATGCCAACGAGAGTCTGCAGTTCCATTTCAACAAGCACGTATTCAAGCTGGAGCAGCAAGAGTACCAGAAGGAGAGGCTCGAGTGGACCAGTCTCACATGGGTGGACAATCTGCCAGGTATGTTCATGCCCATTTATAACACAGCCAAAGTTTCAGACTTAAATCAAAGTATGTGCATTGCTAAAACAGGTCAAATTTCCCAGAATAAAAGAAAGATCGTTCTTTTGTGACTATTAGAGTTTGCCAATCTGTTGTTTTACAGAAAGAGTATTTAAACACTTGAAATTAATTTACGTTTGATGTCAAAGTGTTGAGCCTTACTGACCTGCCACTATTAATGTCCAGACACTACAAGTTGTTTGCCGCTGTTTCACGGCCTCCTTCCATAACGCAATAGCGATCAAGAAAAGAAACGTGTTTACTCTTCATATTCTTGGCCCAATGTATAGCTGCAGGGGGCCGATCTTTTAACCACGCAATATTGTGCTTAAGAAAAGATAGAAAGAAAAAAAAAGAAAATGTGACTTGCTCAGCCGGTTAGTTTAAGCGATATTAAGTGTCTTGTGTATTCGTATACTGAGAACCCGCCGTATATCCCACCCCCCATTTGATGTTGCAAATTTATCGAATGCCTCAAAGTTAGCCTTGGTTGAGCTCAAGTCAGCGTGGTCTATTGGCCTGTATGAGTACGGACCACAGCAAACAGGTCTGCTCGTTCGGCATTCATCTCGGGGCATTGCGATTCAATGTGATTACCGTCTTGATGGTTGTGTCCAAAAGTGCAATCCGGCCTTTCAACCAACTTGCCCAGCCCAAATAGTCGACTGTTGAACTTGCCATGGCCAGACTAATAAATCTGTGAATTGGGCCGCTGGTATAATAAATACATAAAAGAATCGATATCTGTGTGCACTTACCTGCCAAACAGTTACCAACTTCTGCCACTATATTGACACTATTTGAAAAGTGCTCATCTTCTAGAATGATAATCTTTCATACATTTACATAAAGTAACGGAAGTGGAAATAAAATTATGTTTCCAGAAGTGTTATTTTGCAAGTAGACAATAATGTATACAAAGTGAAAGTTTGTATCTTATTAACATTTTAAAGTGAGCATTCGTAATGCAATAGTGGAATACTAATCAATCTCTAATTAAAACACTAAAAAATATAGAACACATAAAATGTTTAATTTATTTTAACTTATTATTAGCATTATTATTTCATTTTGTAAATATTGTCTTAGCTGCCTGCTGCTTATACAGTATTAGTTAAAAGTCACGAATAGGTTTCAATGTTTAATATCGACGGTGTTTTGGCCAAATGATGTAATTTAGAAAAATAAATTGACGACTTTTTGAAAGGGGAACATCAATTAACATTGGTTTTAGGTTTACAAATTCTGACCCGGCCACTTGATGTAAGACACTAGTATATCAACACTCTCTACGTAATATCCCGTATCTGCAAACAAGAGAATTTACAGGAGTGCATTTTAAAGATTCATAATGCAATTCACCATATAATGTTTTCGATTAAAACAGTTTTTATTCTCTCTTGAACAATTTCAGTTTTGAGGGTTACATCAATTGACCAAAACACCGTCGATATCATTGTTGTCATAATCTGGTTTTGTAGAATATGTATATTTTTCTCTACAAATGTCAATACCATCTCGTTAAACTTTTCACATGGTTGGAAAATTATGCAGTATAGGTATAACCCAGGTTAAAACATCTCATGATACAACTACCCCGTCGATGCAATTGTCTTACTTTTTACCTCAGTCTTCTTGTTTGATGGTATTCGTTCCCTATGTGGAGCGACGCCTCCATGACTCCTTGTTACCTACCAATTGCTTTGCTTCCTGTCATGACATTTCAAAGTTCCTCAGCTCCGTCTAGTACATCCTCTGGATAGTACCCGACGGTTATCAAGAACGCCGGAATCCCAAGAGACTGTCCGAAAGGCATTTACCCAGCCAGTTCCAATATCTCTCTATGTCTGACATAACAGGGCGATACCTTGTACTTTCTTTAATCTCTGAGTTCCTCACAAAGTCAAACCAGCTCACCCCCAGTATCTGAGGCAAGCATCTATTCTTGATGCTAACTGTCTGGATTTTATCAGGTGCCATTATTCGCTACTTATACTGTAAAGCAGCACAGATAGAATGTAAGCGTTGAACAAATGGCGTTTGGTTTTAATTGTGTACATATACATGTCCCTGACGGGTCAGGATTGAAATAAATGTGCCTCACAATAAGAGCAGGTAACCCTGTTGGTAACACCCAATCTCAAGATAAAACAATTTACCATTCGTAAATATTTCCAGGAATACAAGTCGTTTTTGTACGCATGTATTTGGTTTTGAATTTCCTCGTTATAGAAGCGTACTTTCTCTTAAAAAATAAACACTCTATTGCCTTATCTTTAAAAAATTACCTCTTTCGAGCCGCACATAAAAGCTTGGTGGTCTGGTCTGTAGATTAAGTATGGCTGCTCTAACATGTCTAGACCTTTTTTGTATTGATAAGTTCGTGTGTTCTTCAGCAAACTTTCTTACACATTCTCGTCACTAACACAGAAGAGTGTGGACAGCCACTTACAGAACATTGTCATTCAAAACATCATTGATTTGTTTGAAGAAACTATCATGCCGTGATGGTGACGATATGTTCCTTGAGTTGGAATTATTGATCGTTGGTTTTGATAGTTAAATTTCACAATTCGCATTGGCCATTGTGAATAGAGTCTTCTTTGTAAAATCTATAAATTATTGAATGCTTCAACCCCTGCATTACTTTTGGCCCATCTATATTAAAACAGCTGAATTCTTTTTTTTGTTGTTTATGTTAATGTTATGCCATCTCATGTTTTAATTGATTCGCTTGGTATCCAAACTGGAGCTATTTAAAAATGTTAGCATTAAAAACGGCTAGTTTTGATTCTGCACTATTAACGTGCTGTCTATTATAGATCTTATTGTTTTATTATGCTGAGTATTAGAAAGGAATATCTTTTTACATACAAGATCGCTCGACTATTTATCTATATATTGTGCTCATTCTGGTATTAAATATTAAGTTGTGTTTACAGTCTTTTAAAATATACCCAATGATATTTAAAAAAAAAAAGAAATAATGGTCTCATAATGTAATTTTTTATTTTTATATTAGTTAAAGAGAGATTATGACATGCACGTTTGTATGTGTTGTGTTGCTTCCTCAAGAGAATTGGGAGGCGTAAAAATATCACATAAATTTGAAACCCTCACACGTTGATTGGGTAAAAACTTAACAGGGTTGACCTTTACAGTATATAGTTATCATTAGTTAATTTGAAACAAACGACTTTACAAAATAAAGCAATGTTGCCATATCACGGTCTATCTTTCTTGATAATTGCCATCGTGAGAGGTGATGTGAGAAGAGTTCTGGTTACAATTTGCGGCTGAGCCGTACCAAACACGACTGAAACGTTTCAGGTTATACATTAAAATTGTGGAATAACTAGGTTATCAATTTTAATTTTATATTAAAAATGAATTTCCACAAAGTTACTGCCGAATCCATCAAAAAGGATTATACATTTCTAAACTGTTGAGGTTTGAGGAGTGTAACATAAAACTGCTATCGGAGTTGATTACACCAGAACATATTAAATTTACGCCATTCATTAGTAATAACATAACGACAAGCACACAAAAATAATTTGCTTTATTCAATTTCAGTGATTCAACTGCTGAGCAAGAAGCCTGTTGGAATTCTTCACCTGTTGGATGACGAGTCGAATTTCCCGAGGGCATCCGATAACTCATTCCTCGAAAAGTGCCATTACAATCATGCCCTCAACGAACTTTACTCCAGGCCTAGAGTCGGAGGAAAAGAATTTGGGGTAAGTTTATACCTCAGTTCCGAAGTGTAAGAAGTCAAAAATTTGCAGTTTTGATTTAAGTATGAGGAAATCCTTGGAATGCCGATATTTACCGCTTCCAAAATGTAACAAGTGGTAATCTGTGGTTATTTTAAAATGACAGTGGTTATTATTACTTAAGATCCAAACTGTAACAACCATCCTGTGAAAACCTGTGCTGCAATTCCAGCCTTAGACAGTTTCATAAATTGATTTATGGATTTCTGTTCGTAGGCATGGATGTCTGCGATGTCTTGAATTCTTTCCCACCCTTCCGATCTTAAAAACGGAGCGTAGCGAGAGCGATTAGCTAATCACTGGTGCTGTCCTAGCCCTCTGCTTCTATACCTACTCTCTCCGAAAAAGAGAGGTTGACCAACTGAGTAACACGCAGTTCTTTTTGAAAAAGTTATAAGTAAAAGACATAATATAAATTGTCATTCTATCTTCCAGATACGCCATTACGCAGGCCAAGTGTGGTACTCTGTGGAAGGTTTCCTCGACAAAAACAGAGATTCTCTAAGGCATGATGTTATCGAACTCCTCTGCAGTAGTAAAGTTGAGCTGGTGGCGTCCATGTCTGCGCAGCTTCGAGCTCAGCACGACGGATCTAAGACTCTACCCCGAGGATCGAATGGGAGATTTGTTACCATGAAACCGCGTACACCGACAGTTGCAGCAAGGTAAACATATTCTGTATATGAGGAGGTTGTCGAAATAGCTAGTTATTTAATAAAATAATAATTTAATGTCAGGCTCATTGTTCAGTTTTTTGTAATAGTTCCAGAATTTCATGAAATGATCAGGAATAGCTTCGCTCATCGTGAGCGTATTCATTTGAAGAAAATGCTTATTCAACGCATATACATCAGTTGAAAATTCTCACAATTACCGGTCCAAAATGAAACGATCAGGACCGAATAAAACTGCTTCTGTTCAATTCATAAAATATTGAAATTAGTTATATTTAACGTACTAATTGTGTTTTTGAGATGTTCTAGGAAAAGGAACATACATGGTATTATTAAATAATTGTTAAAGTAAATGCATTGAAATTTTATTGATAATGAGTAATTACTTGAGCTTCATGTAATATTTTAAGTAAGGGTGATGAATTAATGTTTGCTTGGTCATTAACAGTTTATTAACTTTTAATCTATTACTGACTTATTAACTATGTTCACTTAACTGAATTTTTGCGTTCTAGATTTTCTGACAGTCTTCAGCAATTACTGGAGTCTATGTCCCGCTGCAATCCCTGGTTTGTGCGCTGTATAAAGCCCAACACCGACAAGACGCCCATGCGCTTTGACATGCCCTGCGTCCTGCAGCAATTGCGATATACTGGAATGCTGGACACGATTCGTATCAGACAGTGCGGTTATCCGGTCAGATTGAAGTTCCACCCATTCGTTGAGAGATACAGGTAAATATATTTCAAAATGAAATGAAATTTTCTCTCTGCGATTTAAAATGATTTAGCACACAATACATTCTGTAGATATGCTGGCTTCGTGGTGCAGTGGTCAACGTTGTTAGCTTCGGCTACGGATTTCACTGACTCAAATCCCAGTACAGACAGTTTCATAAATTGATTTATGGATTTCTGTTCGAAGGTTGTCGAAAATTCCTTACCACCAATCGAACCCTAAAAAACGGGACGATTAACTAACCACTAGCGCTGTCCTAACGCTATCCTTCTATCCCTATTCTCTTTGAAAAAAATGTTTGAGCAACTGAGTAACAAGCAATTCTCTTAGAAAAACTTCTGGACCACATTGGGAGCGGACATGGCTTAAAAAAAAACATTCTATTAAAAGGATGTAAAAGTATTGTTCTAGAGATTTGCAAACTAATTTTTAGTAAACAAATTTATTTCTTATTGAAAATAATCTTTCATCTAATTTGGATTATTGAGATTTTGTACACTTCCATGTGTTTTGTCACTAACGACCCGGGTTTCGCCTTTCACAAAATAAGGATTAGGGCGATTACCGAAATTTTAACTCAGGTATCAGTGTGGCTCTCAGACGTATAATATCTTACCTCGTAAATAATATTTGTCGCATTTGTATCTTCTATATAAACGTTAGACACTGTTTACTGTCTCTCAGTTCGAGTCCATTCGTGTGCTTGAATGCCTGAAGATGCCGAAAGGCGAAACCCGGGTTGTTAGTGACAAAACACATGGAAGTGTACAAAATCTCAATAATCCAAATTTGATATTGAAATTCCATCAAGCACCCTCAGTCGATGTCTTAAATTAAATCTTTCATATGTTTACTTATGTATACTAATTTTTTTCAGATACCTATTGCCTGGTGTAATATCCCGAGGGACGCCATTCAGAGAAATCTGCCGATCCATTTTGATTAGTGTGCCACCTACAGGAACAGGTAATAATTACTGATGACTGAAGTCATCTTTATGAGTTCTTTTTTCATTCAGAGAAAATCACTACATATTCACTCCGGTTACACCTTCCTATCTACATCTTATAAGCAATCATTAGAAGTAAAACAATTTTTTGGGCCAATGTTCAGATCACTATCTAGCAGATAATAATATTGATTGTCCAGTTCATTAGTCAGATCACTTTAAAAAATGTAGTTACATGTCAAATTATGCGTTCCATCTGAATCATTACTCGAATAACTCAAAAATGCTAACAAACAAATGCTAAGGCAGATAACCTTCTAAAGAATAAAACAAAATGTTCATACTTCTGGGTTGGTAAAAGGACACTTCTAAATATCCTTCTACTGACTACACTCGTTTATAAAATGTATAAAACTCGGATAAAAATCAAGAATATTTGATTTATGGTGACTATTTAAATATTGCTTTTCCTAATACCTCAATATGGGTTATTTAGAGATGTCTGAGTAATGAACTGGATGATAAATATACAAAATTGCAATTGAAATTTTTATTTAGAAATAAAATGTATGACATTCTTTATTATGCGAAATGTGAATATTTAAATAAAAATAAACAAAAATTCTGCAAGTTTGGTTTTAAAATTAAAGGGCTGTAAGCAGAAGGGCCCTGCTGTAATCAGCAGGGCCCTTCCGGAAGGTGCCTCATATCCTTCACAAAAGTAGCGGATATAATTTAGTACTTTGACATTAATTTACGTGGTGCTATACATTTTTTATTGAATAATAACTGTTATTAACCCTTCGAGTAGTATGGCCGTACATGCACTGTGATGTGTGTTGTCTATTATCTATTGCCATTCTCATATTTTTTATTGAATTATTATTATTTCTTCAAATATGGACACTATACATGTGATTTTTGTTAGTCAAATTATTTTTACATTTGTTTCAATGTACAAAAGAATTTTGTAAAAAGATTAAAATTTAAATACATAATATATTGAGCATAAAAATTCATTTCGGTTTGACTCCTTTCATAGAATCATCGTCAATAGAGAACCACATGCTGACAGATGCACACGCAATAAAGATCTAGGGCCAAATTGGAAGTAAAAACTTTTACATTGAATTTCAAGAAATCAAGAAAGTCATTATCTCAAACTAGGATTTTTGATATAATTTAAGACATCGACTGAGGGTGCTTGATGGAATTTCAATATTAAATTTGGATTATTGAGATTTTGTACACTTCCATGTATTTAACTCTCTAGGCAAATTACTTATTAACAATAAAGATAGAGTAAACTTTAAGAACAAATCTGGTATTTATAAATTACAATGCAATGATTGCCAACATTTCTATGTGGGTAAAACCACACGTACATTAGATATAAGGGTATCAGAACATTTAGCTGCCTTTAGATTAAAAAAAGAAACTTCGACATTCGCAAATCACTTGCTAATGGAGAACCATACGTTTAATGCGGATGATGGGGTTAAACTGTTGCATAAAAACATGGGGGATCATAAATTATTTTATCAGGAAATTTTAGAAATTAATAGAGGTCAGTTATACTCCTTACCAATCTTGAATGAGCAGCTGAACCTTCCTAATTCTCCGCTATTATATCCGATACGTTGAAACACCTAACAGATTTCACTAAATGTGGAATGATTGTATATATTTACCCATTCGTCGAATTGCATCCCGTCAAAACCCACAATACTGTTGTAATTGTGAAATCACTGGTATTTCTAAGGGAAGTTGAAAGGCGGCAATTCGCCTTCGGCAATTCGCCACTCTGGTAATATGGTGTTTACAAAATAAGGATTAGGACGATTTCCGAAATTTTAACTCAGGTATCGGTGTGGCTCTCAGACGTATAATGTATTGCCTCGTAAATGATATTTGTCGCATTTGTGTCTTCTATATAAGCGTTAGACACTGTTTACTGTCTCTCAGTTCGAGTCCATTCGTGTGCTCGAATGCCTGAAGATGCCGAAAGGCGAAACCCGGGTCGTTAGTGACAAAATACATGGAAGTGTACAAAATCTCAATAATCCAAATTTCAAATTTAACCTTATTTAATAAAAAATAACTCACTAATCAAAGGGTTAAACATTGAAAAGAATGTTTATCTTTTATTTGTATTGCAACACCTGTTTTTAAGTAAAGATTATATATGTATATGATTAATTGTATTTTGTAATGTTATTGTAGCTGGATTGGATTATCAACTGGGGGCCACCCGGGTGTTTCTCCGAGAAGGTTTGCAAAGATCTCTCGAGATGGGCAGAAGTGATAAATTGAAAGTGGCAGCTGTAACTCTGCAGAAACATATGCGAGGATATTTAGCCAGGTACAAATCAAATCTCATAAATACTTACAATTTGCTCATTACCATGTTAGTATCGTTTGATATCTGTTTGATTGATGTTTACCTAGGTAACAATGATTATAAGTTATGTTCTGCTACACACTTCTGACACTCTGTGGACCGTTCAGCTATTGTCACTTTGCTTACTTTCTGTCTTTCTGTGGTAAACAAGTCTCAAGTTACTTTAAACGGATTTGAACTGATGACTTGAAAAGTCAAACTGATGCTGTCAAAGTGACAGATAATGATAGAAATTGCTCAAAATACGGCTGGTTAGAAGTCTGCGGACTAGGTTGCATGCAGAGCAAATTATAAGGCATTCAGAGAGTTCACAGTCGCATGTGGACGGTGAATGAATCTCGACTCATAAAATCTCTTCCATAACTATTTTTTACACTCTTTAGGGCATGCAATCAAGTCTTGAGGAATTTTTAATCGCATATTCAAGGTAAAAATTTGATACATGGATAATATTGTTACATACTGTAAGAAGAGTGAATCTGTAACTTGTGGTACCGTGTTGAGTGCCTAGCTTTAAATAATCGATGTATACCTTTTCATTCTCACTATCATAAGTCAATATAGGGCATCCAATACCGTACCCTTTTTATGGTCCCGGGATCACGGGATTCAGAATTTCTCAATCCTGGTATCCCGGGATTGGTCATTAAGTGTAATTTCGTGTGTTAAATTGTACATATAAAATTTAAATTGTTTCCAATATTGCTTCAATTGCAATACGTATATGATTAAATATGTTTTTTGGGCATCGGAATGGTTTTATTTGTTGATTTTAAATCGGACAGTCATTTACAAAAAAAGAGAAATGAAATTAAAAAAAAAATAATCAAAATATTTTTATTTTATTTATTGCATCCATTTAAGATATTTTAGACAGCGAATAAGCATAGAAATTCAACGAAGGAATGCAGTCGCCGTTACGGGTACGCTCGAGGTATCCAGGGGGAAATTTTTTTCATTCTGGGCGACAAGTTTGTTTAAATGTTTCAAAAAAAAAAAATGAAAAATGTTTGTATGTTTGTGGTAATATATTTATTTACTCATATTGTTACGCTTATATTGTATCATAATTTAATATTTATATTTTAAATTAAAATATGCAACGTTATAAAATTTAAGATGCGATCTTATTTGTTCTCCATTTCAAATTCGTTAAAAACAGCTGTTACAAAATATGAGCAGGAGGGAGACCACAATACATTTAAAATACATACTTCTACATACCGAGGTAGACACTGTAGTTAATCTGAAAATTTTGATTTGATTTATAAATTATTTTTTAGCATCTACAGTGAATCCCGAAATCCTGGGATTGAATAATTGACTGGGATCCCGGGATTGGAAGCCCTAGTCAATATGTCAATCTCCTATACCTCATATGTCATCTTCTATGTATGACAGCATTAAAAAGATTGTAGGCAAATGAAGTATTGTCTGCAACTAACATGAGTATAATATCTTTCCTGTTGTGTTTCAGGAAACATTACAACTCACTTGGACGTAGTACGGTTGCCATTCAATCATGGTGGAGAGGAGTCTATCACAGAAAACGATTTAATAAGGTAAGATTAATCATTAATAGCAAGTACATGGAGTTCTACGAAGTTAAAGTCAATTCAATAGCTAAGTAATACATTTTATTCCATGTTTTAGGTTCGACGTGGTATAGTCCAGGCTCAAGCCTTGACCAGAGGTCGCCAAGCGAGAAAACGATGCGCCGTTCTGAAAGAACATCACAAGCAACGAGTGGAAGCTCAGAAGGCTGCACAGTAAGTTCTTGGATGTCTTTTATACTGTTACCGCAGAACCTTACATATGTATTTAAAATGATTTGTTGACTTAATTAACTAGCACAATAAATATGGATTATATTTGTTTTAGGAAACGTGCTGAACAACGTCAAGCACGAGAAAGACAAGAGCGCTCCACAGCAGCAGTGCACCATCTTGATATTCCTGCGGAGTTGGCGTTCATTTTCTCCAAGCTTGACCAATGGACACCTCCACACAATGAGAGACAGCTAGTAAAAGTAAAACAATTTTAAATTAATTCAGATATCAACATAATTCCTAGACTTGGTGATAATATTTTTTGTTCATTTTTCTTATGTAACATAAACTATTACTGTCAGTTTGAGTTCATATGTGTATTTGAATGACTGACAATCCCAAAGGACAATACCCGATTCATTATTGATAAAACGTACGGAAATGTACAAGATTTAAACAATTCAAATTTGATATTGAAATTCCATCAAGCACACTCAGTTGATATCGCATGTTCGTGGTGCAGTGGTCAACGTCATTGGCTTCTGTTACAGATCTCACGGGTTCCAAATCCAGTATGGACAGTTTCATAAATTGACTTTTCAATCAATTTATGGATTTCTGTTTGAAGGCATGGATGTCTGTGATGTCTAAAGATTCTTCCCACTCACCTGATAATAAAATCAGGGAAAAGTGAGGGCGACTAGCCAACCTCTTGTCCTATCTTAGCCCTATTCTTCTATGCCTACTTTCATCGAAAAAGACAGGTTGAGCAGCTAAGTAACAAGAATTTGTCGTAGAAAAACATCTGTTGAGATACCTCCATCCATCAAGAGGCCATATTGACACTCCCTATGTATAATCATGTATCTGCAAAACCGAAATTTTACAGTGGAGCGTTTTAAAGATTCAAAACGCAATTGCAAAGTAATGGCTGCATGTATTTTCTTCAAAATTGGGACTGCTACTATTTTAATCTAGTTCGTAGTAAATCGTAGGGAGTGTCGATATGCTCCACATTGGGAGCGAACATAATATATTTTGAGTAAAACGATTTGATGTATTTTTATAGGTTGTGGGGCAGGTGGAGAGGCCTGATTACGATCTTCAGCTCCCGCCTGATCTTGATCAGTTTGCGTTCGGGAAGTTCAGCTCGGTTTACTTCAAAGGTGCTGAGTTTGGAATGAGGAGAGAGCCTATTACATCACCGTTCTTGTCAAAGGCTGCTGCCAGGTAATTTATTCCTTTCGAATAAAACTTGAGATTTTGTACACTTCCATGTATTTTGTCACTAACGACCCGGGTTTCGCCTTTCGGCATCTTCAGGCATTCGAGCACACGAATGGACTCGAACTGAGAGACAGTAAACAGTGTCTAACGTTTATATAGAAGATACAAATGCGACAAATATTATTTACGAGGTAAGATATTATACGTCTGAGAGCCACACTGATACTTGAGTTAAAATTTCGGGAATCTCCCTAATCCTTATTTTGTAAACACCATATTAACAGAGTGGCGAATTGCCGCTTTTCAACTTCTTTTAGAAATACCAGTGATTTTACAATTATAATAGTATTGTGGGTTTTGACGGGATGTAATTCGACGAATGGGTAAATATATACAATCATTCCACATTTAGTGACATCTGTTAGGTGTTTCTACGTGTCGGATATAATAGCGGAGAATTAGCGGAGAATGCATTCGTGTGCTCGAATTCCTGAAGATGCCGAAAGGCGAAACCCGGGTCGTTAGTGACAAAATACATGGAAGTGTACAAAATCTCAATAATCCAAATTTGATATTGAAATTCCATCAAGCACCCTCAGTCGATGTCTTAAATTATATAAAACTTGTATAATCCAATAATACATAAGTTCTATAAAGAAACAACTCAAAAATCCTAGTTTGAGATAATGACTTTCTTGATTTCTTGAAATTCAATGACAAGTACCCTAATGGACCGACTATAAGGCGAGCGCCACTTTTTTAATCCGACTTTTGGGAAAACAAATTGTAATCAATGCCATCTGTTGAACGCACTTATTAAAATATATTGTGATGGAAGTAATATAGTATATTTTTTTAAATATTTTTTAAAAAAATATCTGGTATTACAGCTGAGAGCCAATGAGCCAAATATTTTGAAAATTTGAAAATAATACGAGATAAACTTGATGAGAATTTTTATAATTCGCTCATGTCCAAGATCTCAAATTAATTTGAAAAAATCTAAATTTGATATTGACCTTGCTGGGACTCGAACCAGGACCCACCTGATCGCTAGGGCAAAGCTCTTACAACTAGACAACAAATGCCGACAAATTGCGACATATTGTCTGATGCAAAATCTTTTTGTACTAATTCCACAATTTTAATAAAATCAGGAAAATGCTTCTGAAACAAACAACAATCCTGATCATTATACAAAACTGCAGAAATAGTAAATAAAAATATATTTTTATAAATTTAAGCATTATTGTCACAAATACATGTGTTTATAGCAATACAATGCTTGGAAGATGGTTAATTCTGTGTTGGATGCAACAATTATTTTATGAACTGTTCGTTTTTACAGAGATCAAGACTTCCAAGACGCATTAGCGGTATTCAAACTGATTCTACGTTGGTGTAATGATACCCAACTTACTGGCCCTCGAGAGAAGGCTTTGGCCGACTACATCGTCCATAAGGGACTCGCATCTCGTGGCCTCCGAGATGAAATCCTTGTTCAGCTGTGCAATCAGACTTGGCGCAACGAAAATTCTGAAAGGGTTTGGCAGTTGATGGGGCATTGTCTGTCCGCATTTCAGCCCGGTCCTGCTCTCAGCAAGTGAGTATTGTTAATATTTATTTGAATTATTAATTACCGATTAAACACTGTTTAATAGTTTTTTTTTTCTGTTGTATATGTCGGAAAGACTACAATAATTATATTATGTAATACATCTTCTGGAGAATAACGTAAACCCATTTCACTGTCAGATACCTCCTGAAGTTCATAACAGACCACGCCCCGCAGAGCCAACGCTGGTCTCTGCAGCAATTGGCTCTCAGATGCTTAAGTTCTATTAATGGAGCGCCAAGACGTCGCCCTCCGACCGCACTAGAATGGCGGGCGGCCCGGCGTCGTTCCGCCGCTGCTCTGGCACTTCTACTACCAGACGGAAATCCATCACCCGTTGCAGTCGACTCTTGGACGACTTGCGAAGAAGCCGCATCCATTGCTGTAGCTGCGGCCGGTGTGCATCAAGATAACGGATGGACCGTCACCTTAGATGATTGCGGCCTAGTCACTGGTTAGATATACTTCTTATACTCTAATCTAAATAGTTCAGCACAATCTTGTTGTAGCATAGTTTTGTTGATGATTGATGCAGACGACTGTTTGTAACTAAAGCATTGTTTTAAAATACCTTTGTTAAGTATTTTCTTTTTTATAAATTATAATGGATTTCTGTTCATAGGTATGGATGTTTTTAATGCTTAGAATTCTCTCCCACCCATCCAATCCTAAAGACGAGGCATAGCGAGAGCGGTTAGTTAACCTCTAGTCTCCTGTACTAGCCCTACGCTACATTAAGAGCGGACATAGTAAAAATTCGTGGGAAAAAAGAAACATTGTATTAATCTTTAATAAAACTGTTTATAGAATCATGTGGCCTGGATTATGTGCTGGATCTGATTGGAGAAATGGAACTGTGTCCGGCATTTCCAGTGCTACGTCACGATGCTCTACGCATCGGCAAACGAGGCTCCGTGCGGCCAGTGTCTCCCCAAAATCTCGATCAGAGTTCTGGGGATTTGTCTGACCAGTCCACACCTAGGAGACCTCAGGTAATTTCCTAGGATCATATTGATGTGGATTGTATTTTTAGGTGCATAATTAATCATATTTTGTTAACGCACCATCAACCGCCATTATAGACAGGTTTAATGATTCTTGTGAAGAGTTTATGGTGATCTCCCAATATATCAACAAATTTACAGTTTTTGACAGTATTTGAAAGGAAATAGGTTCATTAATATGTAAGCAATTACATTATTTCAGTGTATTGGTCGACCTCGTTGGTTTTGGTTACGCATACCTCGAGTTCAAGTCTTGATACGGACAGTTTCAAAAATGATTTTTAAATCGGTATATGGATTTCTGTCCGTAGGCTTGAATGTTAGTAATGTCTAGAATTCCCTCAAAAAATTACATTAAAATATTGCGAAAAGTGCTTTATAATATTGAGCCCAGCTCATCAAAGGCATTTTAGGTTGGTTGCAGTCATTTAAACTTCATAAATAAAATGTTATTTCTTGTTTTGATAATCCTAATATGTTTTTTGCTATCAGGTCCCCCCACCAGAGCCACCACCTCTTAAATCAATGCAATCATACGCTGAAGACCTTCTGGGACCTTTACCTGACTCCAGGAAATCGTCTCGAGACAAGTCAGAGTTTTCTTCACAGATGTCGTCGAGAAAGACATCAAATAACGACATGCGTTCCGGGTACACGTCACCAAATCGTAAAGTATCCACGGGACCAAAGAATAGCAGCATGATGATGGAAAACGACTACAATGGAATGAGGAAAGTTTCTCATGACGTTTTATCGAGAGAATCAGCATTGAACGAGAGATATTTCGACAACTCTTCAGAAAAATTACGAAGCCGGTCTTTGGATAATTTGTTAGGAGTAGACAGTCCGCCTTCGCCTTCCAATTTGGCCGATATGGGTCTGTCTCAGTCCCGTTTGAATGACCGGTATCATTCGGTGGAGCAGCTATCTGGACAGATCGAACCAGTTCTCGCCGTGTCGAATAACACTTACATGTCCAAGCAGGAAATGGACTTTGAGTACCCTGATATTAACTCCAGTGTTGGGACTTCAAACAGAGGTACGCCGAGGTATATCAAGTCGCAGTACACCGGAAAGAGGGCGCCTGCCGGTTCTCATTCAAGTCGGGCGCATATCGAGAAAAATTCAGAATTCGGCGGAGTCAGGTGAGGAACATTTATTTGCCATTCGTTTTACTCAAGAAACATTTTGCATAGTAGATTATGTTTCTGTAAACTGTATTTTAAATATATTTATTGATTGTATTGGTATTTACGTGGTATAACTCCATTATAATAGTGTGAAAATAACAATGTTTGTTGATAGCTATTTCGGCTTCATGCCATTGTCAGAACTATATAATTTAGTACTAATATAAAATCAAAAGTGATAATTTAGTTATTCCACTTGGTTTATCACTAACGTGACGCGTTTCGCCTCTTTAAGAAGCATCTTCACACTAACCATATCGCAAAGTTATTTAGATTTAAATTAGCTTAGAGTTTTTAAAAATTAATAAAACCATTAACACTAATGGAGGATAAGCAAATAACATTTTAAATAGAACAGGCGGCTCATCATTATTAAATTTATTTCCGTTGGGTTTTTCACCTCCTGATTTGTAAATAGTCTATCAGTGTTTATGTCTTACCCACCCCCCACGTTCAGTAGAATGGAATAAAGCCCACCCCACCCTTTATTTGTAAAGTAAGAATTAGAATCATCACATTTAAAGAGGCGAAACGCGTCACGTTAGTGATAAACCAAGTGGAACAACTAAGTTATCAATTTTAATTCTATATTAAAAATGAACTTCCACAAAGTTACCGCCGAATCCATAGAAAATAAAATAGTTTAGTACTGTAAGTATATACTGTTTTCGTCTAAATTTTTGACACTTAGGTTCACAAAATTTATTTGAATATAAAATAATGATGTGAATTTGAAAATATAAATCTATTTTGTCAACAGATCTTCTGCAATGAGTGATACATCCGAAGCTCCAAGTCTTGCATCACACGTTAGACGAGTTCGAGTGCCAAGCCAAGCATCCGACGTGGACCAATTCCTCGACGAGCTCTTTTCACCTGTGTTGGATGGAAACCTGGATGAACTATCAGATGCTAGATCTCTCGCTGCAAGTATCAAGGGTGGAGACCTCGAAGAATATGATTATGACATTGTCATACCGACGACTCGGAGACAGGGCATTGTTTTGAGCAACTTTGATCAGGATTTATCGCCCGATTTTAATAGTTTTATGAATGATATATACGATTCGGATCTTTCGGATGATGTTTTTGCCTCCCCTGCTGATGTTCAGTCGCTTATAAAAGGAGGCGGTGGAGTCAAAGGTAGACCACCGAGTCGCAGCTCTTCTTGTCTTGATAGAGAAGTAGCATCATTCACCGAAGCTTCGCAACCAGATGAAGAAAGATGTTCTTCCGTAGACGATTATATCACAGATTTGTTCCAGCCAATTTTTGTAAATGACAGTTTAAAGAGATTGACTGAGAAGGACAATTTGGTAGGTGCTATCAAAGGTGGCGGTACAACGCATAGAACAGGTTCAGCCGGACCTTCTAGTTTTACATTCAGTCCTGTTGCTCCTGGGATTCTTAGTCCGCGACCGATGATGATGCCGATGATGTCGCCCACGTCTCCGAATGAAGGATTTGTTCCGATATACAGCATGCAACCACCGGGACAACCCGGAGAAATGGCAGCGTATCAACAGAATTTGCAAAGAGCTTTTCTTCAAAGTGCGATGGCCCAAAATATACAAATTCAGCAGCAATTACTTGCTCAGAATCAGGCACTGCAGACTCTTTTATCTCAGCAAGCTGCAGGAGTAGAAGTGGGCTCTCCTCCCGCCGTTGAGGTCGCCTCTACTGCTGTCAGAGCACAGATACATCACCCCCCTCCGAGGAAACCAAGTTTCAACAAATCGAATTCAAACAATTCATTTTCTTCAGTGATGAACGACTCAAAGTCTCGTAAAGCTTCCACGGATAGCGAAGCATCTGCCACATCAAGAGGTGGAGTTCCACCACCACCTCCTCCGCCGATGCCTCCCCCGTTGGAGTTGGGCGATCCAAATGAAGCGAGACCCTTCCTCGATCCGTATGGGCGTGCGAAAACTGTTCGAATTGGCAAATGGAGATGGCCTCCACCGCAAAATGAAATGCCGGAAAACGGTGAAGATTTCATTCACTTCAAATTGAGGCAGCATCAGAGGAAGACGACTCCTCGTTCTGGAAGAGGTCCTATTATTTCCCAGGGTAATTCACCTTCTGAAAGACCGACTGGTCGACACGATTCAACAAATTCTCCACCTGGAGTAGATTGGGATGAATTTGATGCCGAAGCCGTTGCGGTTGAAAGAATTGAAGAAGCCGCATCTTCTCACTACAGAAAATCTTCCAAAAGAAGCTTTGATATTGGTGCAAGAAGACCGTCACCTGGTAGTGTTGGTAAATTAAAATTGAGTTCAGAAATGCGGCAGAGATTAGAACGAGTCACGGCCGATAGGTCTGTCAGGAGTACTTCTTCTAAAGTAGACAGACCTGCGAGGACTATCAACAAGCTTGAAGATGCTAGAAAATTGATGCTTGAACGGCAATTGGGTGGAAATCGTGAAGCACCTGACTCACCACCGGACACTCCGCCACTTGACGCCGTTGACGCTCCCAGTGTGCGCTCCCAAGTGAGAAGAATGGAGAAAACACGATCTCCCGGTGCCCCGCCGCCTGCTCCCCCTGGGCCTGCTCCACCGCCGCCACCCGGTGGACCTCCTCCTCCTCCACCGACATCACCGCCTATTCCGAGACCCCCTCCGCCTATCGAGCCCTCAAACTTTATGCAAATGCGACAAGAAAGGGATACTTATGGTGTGCATCAAAACACAGATGCATACGGTCCAAGCGGTCGAGAAAGGAACGGTTTCCAGTCAAATTGGGAAGTTCACACAACAGAGAATGTGAGACAGTTTTCAAAAGAAGAGCGTAGAGTCACCGCTAGATCTGACGGTTTCGGGAGAATCGGTGATAATACCAGATCGCCTGTGGACGATGGTTTCGCTAGTAGATTCCTAGAGAGCGATCTTCGACGCAGAGACGCTAAGACGTCGTTTGATAGATCAGACTCATGGGACAGAGAAATCGAGATGAACAATCACGAAACTGAAAGAACCATGCGCAGAGGTTTCTCTCCGCCGCGCGACAACAGAGAAACACGCGGCGGAAGAATTGAGACATCAGCATCACCGGAAATAATCAGAAACGGAGAATCAGGAGGCGGAAGATTTATTCGCGAAGGTTTCGAACGATACGAAGTCAGCGAGTCTAGGGGAAGTCCTGATCGCGACGGTTCAATGTCTGGGGACTTTGAGATGAGCGGAAGAAAAGAAAGCTCACTATTCGCTAGAGAGAGTGAAAATAGACAAATGAGAAATGGATATTCGGAGACCACTGATCGAAAAACTTCTGGGGGAAGTTTTGACGACTTCTATGAAAAGACAGAGGGAAGGAAAAATTCTAGAGACATGCTCATGGGCAAGTCTAACAATGACATTGGAGGTTTTACGATGGAGAGTCGAGAAACGACAAGAGTGACTGCAGCACCGATTAATAATGTCGGAAGACCAACCTTCAGGACTCACATGGCGCAAAAGGAAAGGGATCGCAGATTGGAAGCAGAACGTAGAAGTTCTGTTTCAACACATTTGACTGACAAGACGGAGCGTATTGAAAGTGAGTTGAATATCCTATTTGAGTATTTTTCTGTGCCCTTTAATCTGATCACCATTTCGTCACCTTAGATCACTGGTCGTCAACCTGGTCCGTATCGCCCACTAGTGGGCGGTGAGTAATTTACTTTTTTCGTCTGTCTTGACCGAAACCATCTGTTAAACTCGACTCGCGGCTAAGTTTACTGGAAGACAGTTCGCTACGCTAACCTGATGGTCGAGGGTAAGGGTGCATACAGATGGAGTCTTCCTGTCTTTTTCTCTACCTTTCTCACTAAAATATTTTTCCTGCTCTGGCCTAGCGATCGACTTTCGACTTGTTTGTTTGTTAACACGTTTCGTGCCACCCTATTTTTATTAAAAACACATGTGCGCCATTTGCAAATTTTAGTTTTATATTATATATATATCCTAATAAGAGCTTAATAAATAGTCGAGATTTTTTTAAACCTTTGTATAACCTTTTTTTGGATTGCCGGTCACCGGTGACCTCCATGGCGTGATTGAGTACTTTTTTAAGCATATTTTTTTCGCCATCTCATAATTTTCATTGTTCCGGTCAGGAAACACCCCTGACCTCAAACCCATTCAAAATCTGTGGGCAAAATATTTGGCAGGTTTGAGACAATGAAATTGATGGCCAATATCTCAATTCTTTGTATGCATCCCTTCTGAGAAGGGTGGAGGCTGTAATAAAGAGCAAAGGAAAAGATACAAAACAATAAATTTCTAAACATGTAAAAAGATTTATTTTATCTCAAACTAACTGTTATTACTCACTAATTGCATAACAAAATTCCGACAGAATAAAAAAAAAAAAGACTACTTGCTTGGGTGACCGTCATAAATCAACTCTATTGAGTGTCTCCTGCCAGCTTGTAAAAATGCTTCCATTCAATAAATACGTATTATTTTAATATTTTATGTCAATCCTTTCTTCAAAATAAAAAGGGTAGTATAATGTTTGTCGGCGTCCGTGGCGCAGTTGGTAGCGTCGCTGGCTACGGTTACGAATGTCTCGGGTTCGATTCCCGGTGCGGACGGTTTTCATAGATTGATCTTTCAATCGTTTCATGGATTTCTGTTCGTAGTCTGAGTCCTCCCTCCCTCCCATCAATCCCATCCTCAAGGGGCGTAGCGAGAGCGATTAGCTAACCACTAGTTCTCTCATAGCCCTATCCTTCTATCCCTACTCTCTTTGGAAAAAAAGAGAGGTTGAGCAACTGAGTAACAAGCAGTTCTCGTATAAAAAGTCTGTTAAGATACCTCCATTAGGAGACCATATGCTCCACATTGGGAGCGGACATGGAAAAAAAAATAATGTTCACGCCCAGGAACCGATAGGCGTTACCATTTATCAAATACAATCCAATCGGGAACTATTACAATTGTAATTAGTTCAAAATAATCCCTTTATGGGGGAAACTTGTTCGCAATATATAAGGAGATGCGTTTCAAAATATGTCATTATATTTTATCATCAACTTGTTACGTATAGCATTCGAAGATATATTTTGATTTCGAGCCCTAGAGCAGGTTTGTATTTTTACACACATATAGTTATATTATCTCATTCAATTTATTATTTTTTAACAATTTTATTTTTCAGTTTTATCCCATAAAAATATGGCAAGAAGTTTATCAGATGATGATTTGTCAATTGACCAATTATCTGAAGGTGAAGATGAAGCAACGGAACTACTTTTGAATACGGCACTGGTGAATGCCAGAGTGATATATGAAGAAGTGACAAAAAAAACATTACTATTGTGGAATTTCGAAACAATTAGCATTATATCTTACCACCTGCATAGATTCTAACCAACCATCAACATCAACACCAATCCAAAGAAGAGCACGCCATGAACTTTTAAAAAAAGAAGGTCAAGCACGAAAGGTTCGCCGTTACTGTATCAGGTGTTATAAATCGAACGTAAAATTTGGACGAAAAATCGCGAAAAATAAAACCAAACAGGTTGTGACATATTGTGGCGGTTGTGATGGAAACCCCTTTTATTGCTTACCATGTTTCAATACAGAACATAGAAATGTATCCATTTAAATACAATGTTTTTTGAATATAAAATAAATAATTATTACCTCTTCTCCTGTTATTATTTTTTCATCATATTTCGACCTTATTGGTATTTTTTGTTTTCTAGTTTTATGACAATCTAAAGTTTTTACCATGTAGTTACTCTTCTGAACTAGCATTCGATGTTTTTCTCCATGATAATCTTTCGTATCGATCACATATGTGTACAATCATATTTCATGATTTCATATGTTTTACGTTTGTTTTTAACTTTGAAATAAAATTTGTCGATGTTTTTATGTGCATCTGGTTGGGTGACGCCATGTGAGTCACATCTGATGATAAATATCATGGTAGAAGTGCCCGGCGGCGCCCGACGACACTTTATGGAATCTGGTTTTTGCCGGGCACCGGTGACTGACACGGCGCAGTGGTCAATGTTGATGCCGGTCACCGGTGCCCGGCATGGCACGAAACGTGTTAACACGTAGACGAGTGGACGTAACTCGTGAAATTGAATTAAATGATAATAATGAAGCTCTTTTTTTCGATTTAGCCTACTTCTTTCATATATTAATATTCTCTTTCCACAGTATAAATAAAAATTTTGGCTTAAAAAGTTATTTTCCAAATCCTTCATCTTTTTTGCATTCTTATACTGGATTGAATTGATGTTGGTGGGCGGTAAGGAAATTTTAATATAAAAAATATGAAAAAATTGAGAGTAGTTATAAAAAAGTTGACGATTACTACCAAAGATGAACGATTTAGACTATTCCTCATTTGTAAATTACTGAGATATGGGCATTTGAAAAGTCTTACTTTACACAGGTGTTTTTAATGTTAACTTTCTCATTTTATAATACTTAATAAAAAAATCACTTATTTTTTTTCACAACATGTAAATTATAATTTAATTTTGTTAATTCTCAATTACAAATTGATTAATTCCACAGTCGACGACTATCCTGGTTTCCTCGAACCAGTCATTCCAGTGGCTGCAGTTTCATCAGCAGTTAGAGGAAATCCTCAAGTGGTAGTCTCCAGGGCGCCGCCCATGGCTCCACCTGCGTCTCGTGCTTCCCTTACCTACAACCGAGTACCGTGGCGACTGAGGGTCAGGAAAGAGGTTTTTACTCCTCTTGAGGAAGTATCCTCACCCAAGTTGATGCATCTTATCTTCTGTCAGGTGAGAATGTTATTTGGTTTTACATTATAAATTCAATATTTCTCTTTTTTGTAATACAATAAATACCCCATTTAGAATATATTGACAACGTACTTAAGAAGCCTTTTTTAATGTCTAAATACTATGTCTTAATCTAGGTTGTGAATGATGTATTCGGCGCTACTCCAACACCTCGCCTCTCCCAAGCAGAATGTACTTCTGGTGCTGCAGCTTTACGAGCCCTCGGAGTGTCTCCCGGAGATGCTCGCGCACCGCCCACGCATCGTGCTCATGTGCTGAGACGCGTTCTTGAGATGGCGAGAGCTTGGCCTCTGTACTTTGCGAGGCTTTTCCTTGTCGATGGAGCACCGCAGGTAGATACACAAATAAAAATTATTATCATATTTAAAATATTTGTTAATCATTGTAAAGGTGTCCCAAAAAAATACATTTAATTATTTTCAACAGGCGAGCGATGTGACAGTCCTCGGCGTCTCCCACTGGGGTGTAGTGCTCGCCAGCGGAGGTGTCGGTAGCTCCCTCAAAGTTGTCCGTGCTGTTCCGTTTCGATCTGTTTCCGGAAGTGCAGCTCCCCGTGCCGGTGCACTGCTTTTGGCTCTTGATTCTGGACAGAGGCTGTCTCTTCACGCTCAGCATGCTAGCGCAGCGCATCTCCTCATCGACAAATTCCGCATTGAAGATAGACAGGTAGGGTTTTATACTTTTATCCGGCGAGCTAATGATGATGATGAGGTTTTTCAAGTTCAATCAAAACACGCCAGTTCACTTAATCAGAGTCACATTTCTTTCAGTTAGTTTTTATACATACACATTACAACCCCCGCGCCCTTTTCCAAGGGATCCGAATCAGGTAGCGGAGATTATCACTCGCCGCTTTCTAAACCAGGCCCTGTTGCCAAAATGAGGCCATTTCACAAATTTAAAATTTGTGAAATGACCCGATGAAGGTTCTGGTCACGATTCGCATTGAATAATAATGGTTGTGACAGATATTTTTGATTTTATTTAAACTTTTTTTTAATACAATGAATTGTCTAGGTACATTATTGAGGGGGTAAGACACAAATTATACTAATTAAATAATTATACTAATTACAAAATTAACAACATAAATGTGTCAAAACAATAACAAGTCATGCATGAACACGTGCATTCCTCTAATGGCAAAAATGAACAATGAACTGTATTTAAATATACCTTTCCTTTTTTATAACCGTGTAAAAGCATAAAAAAACTCTGTTAAAGAATAAATGATCAGTTTTCTTAGACCGTGCAAAAACAAGATTCAAAAAGAGAAACCGGTGTATAAACTTATTTCAAAACCGGCAAATTTATTCCTGTTTGTTTGTTCAAAATTCAGTACAATTTGAAAATATTACTACATTTATAACTGAAAATTATAAAGTCACTGTTTGAAATAATACATTAAGCAACAATTACACTGACTCGCCTTTCCGCAAGTAAAGCTGTGTTCACATCGAATGAAAAAAAAATGAAAAATGGAATAATAAGTGCTTTTTGATGGCAGCATTTAGACCATGAAACAAAACTGGCAATTAAATACGATCAGAGTGGCTGTGTAATTATTTATTAGGTACCTTCTGTGGCCCCACCGCTGGACGTACTATCCGCTTGGAGGCGGATGTCGGCAACCTTCGGCTTGAGCGCGACGAAATGGCAATAAATCTTTAAACATTAAAAAAAAATAACTACGGAAACTCGTTTTCAAAAGCAAACTTTTGCCTGTTTGTTATTCTATAACACATATTTGAAAAAATAAAACACAATTGGTTTTGTACTATTCCTACATTTTAGGACTGGTTTCAAGCATCGCGATCATTATCAAATGATAAAATTGAGTGTTGATCAAAAACTATGACAAGAATTTACAGATAATCACACAAATTATACATAAACGAAATTAAATAGTCTACAATTGAAATGTTAAGAACCTCTTACAAATTAGTAACTACTAATCTAAAATCAAAAATTAAATCACATTTATAATCAATTTCGAGTTTCGCCTCTTTGAGAAGCACCTTCAGGCTAACTCTATCGTAAGGTTATATTGTATAAAGTATGCATTGAATCTTATTGTTAAAATATAACTTTTTTTCGCAATTAGTGATTAAACCAGTGGAATAACAATGTTATCAATTTTAATTATGTATTCAAAATGAATTTCCACAAAGTTACCGCGGAATCCTTCGAAAATATTAAAGGTATACATTATTATATCCTAAACGTGGCGTATCTGTTAATAAGAATTATGAATGCAAACCATATATTTTTTTATCGATTACCGTCGTTTTTTTTGTTTAACTAAATAAGACATGCCATATGTGGCTCTCATGTCAACGGTTGTCTATCAATGATTTAAAATTATGTTTATAATAGTATTTGAATTGTCTACGTACATACAGACATATACATAATATATCTAAATATTACTGTGAAGTCATTCGCCGGTTTCTTTACATTGTTTTAAAACAATTATTTTTGTTATATAATCTGAATTATTTTTAAACTGCCGTTTTGTTAAAAATTTTGCATTAATAAGGTGGATACTTTCGACCAATTATTAAATAATGAACATAATAGCGATAGATAGTTTTTAGGTTACAAACATTACATACACATATGCCCGTGGATACAAATTAATATTAAATATCGATTGATATATCCATTGGTTCATGTATGCAAATGTGGACTCGAACCGTCTGTCACAGAACAGAAGCATAAAGTGTGTTGATTGTTTGGGTCTCAAGAAATTATTTCATAATTATCATAATTATTTTCAAAATTCCTAACGTAATTGGGATCGACCAAATTTTGCTTCGCGGCCAACCGGTTGCACACCCTTGGCGTATGTACACTAGAGTCACTTTATATCTTTGCACTCCGGCTCAAGGATCTAGGACCACGTGATCCATACATACTAATACACTGACACGCTCTGTGTATTATATACTAAGCGTATCAGTGTAGTAAAAAGTGCAAAGTTATAAAGCGTACTCGTGGCTTTATCCCTCGTAGGCGTACTCACGTTTAATAGTTTGACCGTTCGAAGAGAAATGTACCTGGCCGTATGTTTCTTTCGACGTATACGAGGCCAAAATGAGAATTTCGCCATTATGTTCCTGATCGTTTTTTGAGAAATCATGGACATGATGCCACTGTCGGATATTGACATATTTCACTTTTAAGGTGTTAACAGTCAATTATTGGTGTAAAGGCATTATATTCTAAAAATAAAACACACATTTTTTATCACTTTTAAGGTGTTAACTGTCAATTCTTCGTGGTAATCAGTATTTTCTTGTCTTAGTTCATGAGCCATCAGTTTTATATACCTTCATTTTTACACTCAATTTTATATAAATAAACCTGTTATGTTTGTATTTTTATCAGTTGATAATGCTCGTGATGAGCGAAACTGGTCCTGATCATTATAAATATGTGAAAGTAGTACAAATGAATTGTGTTTTATTTTTTAAAAACACATTTTTTTTTGTAATATTGCCACTTTTTGCAATGATCAAGTCCGGTTTCGCTCATCGCGAGTATTATCAATCGAACATCAATTTATAATGCTCGCGGTGAGCGAAACCGCACATAACAAAAGATGAGATAAACCTATAAATTAAATAAATACATGAATTAAAATTCACCTTGCGCGATCAAAATCAAAATCAATACGTTCGGCGTGAAGGTGTTGAGATCTACTGACTGTTAAGTGTCAGGACACTAATGAATCTGAGAATATGTCCGATGGTGTCGTATTGCTTCACGCTACCCTCATTTCATAGTATACTTGCTCTAATTATGTATTATATTGATAGAGATTATACTGATACAATGTATCGAACCGGCTGGTCAAGAGTGAGCTTATCTGAGGCCAAACCAATCGTCGGCCATTACAGCATGTATTACTTGTAACCCACAATACATTTGAGAGATTCGACGGTTTATTATCTTACTTTTAGAGATCGCGATACATTAGCTGATTTATTTATCATTTGATGACAATGTAACATTTACTACGGTTTCATATTTTTAACCATTTCCGTTACCAGTGTGGAGCATTTCGTCTCTGTTTTGGAAGAAAACACTAAATCGAAAAAAATACATATTGAGTTAGTTATACCAAAATCTTCCTTATTTCAAACTCCACCGTATGAAAAACACACTTAATTTTATAAATTGCTAGTGAGTACCCGGCATGCGTTGCAATGCCACTCAAAGAAAGAAAGGGTTTGTGTTTTAATTCTGTTTATTGAAGTGCTTTTGGATAAGAGGTCTGCAGGGGCTGAAATTTCATAAAATTACCCGGTCCGAGCCTGTCATCTTCAAGTCTGGCCCGGCCCGAGCTCGAGTCTCAATATCACACTTTTTCCCGAACCCGACCCGAAGCCCAGATTTATCTTTTTATATAGTAATTCATTTATACTTTTCAATTATGTTATTGTTTCCATATTTCTAACGATATTCATAGCACATGTGAAATAAATTATTTAAGTTTGAATCGCTTACAAGGGCCCGGCCCGAGCCTGAATCCTAATTATCTTTACCCGCCCGACCACGGGCCGGTTAAAGGTCCACGGGCCAAGCTGGGGCCCATTCAGACTTCTATTTTGGATATACAATATTTTTTTTAGTTTTTCCGTTAGAGATGTCGCTAGTTGTACGTATTTGAATGAATAGAGGACAAACAAACAAACAAATCTTTATTTTTATATAAATAGATACTTTTACTTAAAAACAACTTTGTGCAAACAAACAAAATGAAAAAGGTATAACGTTTCAAACATTTGACAAACTTCGAAGTCCAATTACTCAAACTAATATTTTTCAGCTAGTGTCTTCTTCCAGAACAACGACGATATAGAATCCTGATGATCGTTTCACCTCAGTCGTTTTTTTCGAAGAGAGAATACATAGAAGGATAGATCTAAGACAGGACTAGCTGTTAGCTAATCGCTATCATTACGCTTTGTTTTTTTAGGATCGGATAAATTGATTTTTTAATCGATTTTTTGATTTATTTTAATTTTATTCAAGATATCGACTAAGGGTGCTTGGTGGAATTTCAATATCAAATTTGAATTGTTGAGATTTTGTACATTTCAATGTATTTCGTCACTAACGTAGTACAATTTTTTTTTTGACGGTATTGATGACTGAATGTCTAAAGTAGCTGTTCTTTAGTTTCCATACTGACAGACTGATTTTTGTTTGTTTGCCCCGGGTTTGCGTCACGTTGCAAATGTGTGATAATAAAACGTCTACGCCTACAGACCGGTCTGGGCTATTATGTATAAGATAGAATGCTTTTCCACCAAGAATTGACAGTTAATATCTTAAAAGTGATGAACCTTTGTTCTTAAGATACTTCCATTAAGAGGCCATGTGCTTCACATTGGGCCATGGTTTGCTTTAATTGGTGCATTGCTTCAACATGACTTAAAATATATATCGCTTTTAAGGTTTTAACTGTCAATTCGTGGTGGAAAGTTATTATATTTTAAAAATACTTGATCTCGAATACTTGATCGGTTAATAATGTTTGCGATGAGAGAAACCGGTCCTGATCATTGTAAACACGTGTAAGTAGTACAAAACAAATTGCGTTTTGTTTTTGAAATGTTGAAAATATAAAATTTATTACAGTTTTTTGTTAATGTCAAATTACAGTGCTTGAAGTGCTGTCAGTGTGCGGGTATAATGTCATTATAAATGAGTTTTCCGACAATTATGGCGGACTACTTTTACTCTCGGAGTGTCATTAAGGGAAATAAGTCGGCCTCCTATGGATAGTGTCTTTAGGCGCGACGAGCGCGCTCAAAAATTATAATTTGCTTCGTTATTGTCTCGCTGCTCAGTCTCTTGAAACGTTTTGACCTTGCTGCTGCTGTTTGCATAGTCAAATTTATAAGTTTTACAATGTTTCGTTATTAAACATAACCTCCAATATCAGTGAAGTTTAATTTGATTGATTGACTTGGCATTTAATTGGCAGAACTTCACTGTGATAAGGTAAACATATTGAAGTATTCAGTTCAACTAGACTTAACGTATTTATATAGTTAATAGCTACTTCGGTTTCACGGCAACGTCAGAGCTATGTTCGATCGGAATTTGGTTCAATGTTAAATTAAAATTGTTAACTTTGTTATTTCACTGGTTGTGTTATGTAACTGTAACACGTGCTTCTTAAAGAGGCGAAACACGTGTCACAGCTAGTAGCGCAACCAGCGTAATAACGAAGTTATCAATTTTAATTTTATATTCCATCCCTCCAAGGAAACAATCTAAATCTAATCGAAAAACAATTTTATACAATGGGATTATTTTTAGCAGCATTAAGTAATTTTTCAGGCAGAAAAAGATTAGCATGTTGTAAAACATATTTACCATATCGACGGTGTTTAGGCCAATTGATGTAATCCTCCAAATTGAAATTGTTCAGAAGAGAGTAAAAACTGTTTTTATCGAAAACATTATACGGTGAGTTGCGTCATGAATCTTTGAAATGCACTCCTGTAAATTCGCATGTTTGCAAATACGAGATTATACGTAGAGAGTGTCGATATAATAGTGGCTTACATCAAGTCTTTTAAGAAGTCATCAGAATTTTTAAACCTAAAACCAATGTACAATGATGTTTCCATTCCAAAAAGTTGACAATTTATTTTTCTAATTACATTCATCTTTAAAATGACATCCAATCATTAAGTAATGTTCGTATTTTTTGAGAGTTTCATCAATTGGCCAAAACACAGTCGAAAGTGAACACAAGTGAAGTCGAAATAGCTTTCAAATAAATCCGTAATTCTTCTAGTACTAAATATTTTGATATTTTTACTTTATTATTAAGGTTAATTAATTTAGTTACGGTAAAACAAGCTAGCCACAATTATTATTGTTTTATAACAACCATTTTGAATGTTACTTACAATGGTTACGAATTGCCAAGTGATCACGGTGTCTTGCCAAACTCATAATTTTACCAATGCAAGCAATGCAAGAATAAGTAGTAATATATTGTTTTCACGCAACGAAATCAACAACTGTTGAAATAGCTACTCGCTATGCTGAGACGTTACACCAAAAATCGTGTAAGTGCTATTTATTTGTATTATTTGTTTTTAATTTTCGTATTGGGCTAAGAATGTGATTTTATCCTAGTGTAGAATATAATCCAAAATTTATTTTGACGCTGCTCCCGGATTTGCTTGGCTGGTAAACATTTCAACTAATGCCTCTTCGAGAAGTTGCATTAAACAGTCGGTTTATGAGAGTGAAATGAGGTTTATATAAAATTTGTTATTCCACTGGTTGAGTTACTAAATGTGACACGGGCTTCGCAAGCATATTCAACTAAATTTCATATAAATAGCATCTTGTTAAGATATATATTTTATTAGTTGATAAATGCTTAACTAGTACAACAAAATTGTGTTTTATTGATGTAACCTTCAAAAAATACGAAAGTGAGTTAATGATTGGATCTCATTTTAAAGACGATAGAGCAGGTCTCAACCAAATGATGTAGATTATAAAAATAAATTGACGTCTTATTGGAAGGGAAACATCATTTGACATTGATTTAGGTTTGAAAATTCAAACCCCTCAACTTGATATAAGCCACTATTATATCAATATTCCCTACGTATAATCCAGTATCTGAAAACTTGAGAATTTACGGGAGTGCATTACAAAGATTCATAACGCAACTCACCATATAATGTTTTCGATAAAAACAGTTTTTACTCTACTGAACAATTTCAATTTTGAGGGTTACATCAATTGGCCAAAACACCGTCGATATAATGCTTTTCCACCAAGAATTGACAGTTAATTCACCGAGAAATAAAATCTGCTACAGATTGCTATCTTCGGATTTGTGCATTCCACTTGAAGAATTTTAAAATAACATTTTAATTAAAATATAGTTAATAATTTCGATTAACTCTCCGTGGCAAAGAGAAAGCGATCTAATTAAAGATAACTATTTAATTTATATTTAAGAAAAATCTAGTCTTGTTCAAGCTAAGTGGGCAAAGCATTACTTTTTTTTATAAAAATCAACTAACCGTCGGTGCTTTGTGCCTAGATATGATCGTTTTTACTTTTTGTTAAATCATAACATACATATTAACTTTGAGTAGTTATTTAAATTTCTAAAATAATTGTTTTATATTCTTTCATCGTGATTTTTTTTAGCAATCTGTGATGTAGGGTGATTACTGTAGTAATTGGACTGCGATAGTTATTGGACAATTAAATTTAAACGTCCAAAATAAGAGTAGCTAAGCATTCTTGTTGGTGTTAAGGAGAAAAATATATCTAGTCTTTCTATCTCTATGTAACCGCAGCTTTAATTATCCACTCCTAGATGACAATACTGAAAACACTTCATTCGTATGTGATTTCAGGTCAAAATCGTGAAAAAACGTGTTTGTATTTTTCAGACCCTTTAAGAAACAATGATATTTTAGTGACATTTGCTTTATGAAAGTTTCGTGAATTTCGTAACGAAGCTTCTCAGGAAAGCATGAGAGACTACAAGCTGTCAATATTCATTGAGATTTAAATAGTGGTACAACAACTAACCTAAATAGTAAGTGTGTCCAATTACTATGTTTTTCCATATTTTCAGTCTAATGCTCCGTGTCAATTTGTACGTAAATTATTTTAATTTTAAAACAACGTTATGATGTTGGAATAAGTAAGATGATATAATATTGTCTATATTTTCTAAAAAAGTATATGTTGCTAAGCTAAATTAAGTTTAGACATATTTAGTACGGACGATGGTGTGAAACCGAAATAGGTATCAACAAACTAATTGAATCATTGTAGAACTAAATACTTTGTTATTGTCATGGAGTGGCGTTGGAACTGTCTAAATTACGTGCTGCAAATGCCTCCTGAAAGCGACCTGGGTTTCGAGTCAGCTTGAGTTCACCCGTGCGCTTTTATACCTGAAGATGCTGAAATGCTGAACCCGGGTTATTAGTAGGGGTTCCAATTCGGTTTAAACCGAAACCGGTTAACCGGTTTACCGCGTGTTTTGAAAAAAACCGAAACCCGGTTTATTTCACGCGGTTAACCGCGTTTTTTAAATATATTTTTAAAATTCTTTTATTAACAGTATTTTATAAATTCAACGTGTTACAGAGGGGAAAATATACATATTGTTGAATAATCATCTATGTCACAAAATTGTCGAAATTATGGACAGAAATGGTTTCATAAGGTAAGCAATTTCACGACATTACCAAAAGACACAAAGATTCTTAAACTATTTGTGATAAATAAGGCACATGTCACACAATAGCTATTATTGTAAATGTGAGAAATCATCCGTAGAAATCTGGAAGAAATCGTTGACTTGAACATTCCTAATTTGTAACATAACAAAAGTAAACAATTTTAAAATTTATTACTTTACAATACGTTAATTTTTATTATATATATATATATATGTGCTAGTTATTTTATGAATATTTCCTTTTCCTTTTAATTGATAATTTTATTACTAACATAAATTTAAAAACATTTATAGGATTTTTTCGAAAATAATGAAATGAGTTATTTCGGTTTAAACCGGTTAAACGGTTTTTTTCAACAAAAACACCGAGCCCTAGTCATTAGTGAACAAAACTTAAAAAGTTTACAAAATTTTATCGGTTCAAACTTGATATAGAAATTCCATCAAGAACCGTCAGTCGAAATCGTAAATTAAAAGATAAAATCGACGATATTCAGGCAACAGTCACCAACTCTAAAACCACCATTTTGGGATTTCGGAATCTGAATGTTTTGAGATGGCGGTAAAATCAGATTTTAATGTTTTAAAAGTTTTATCTTCATTACACAATTTTATCATGTCTTTTGAATAAATTCTTTAGGTTACTTTTACTTTTTGATGCTAATTAATACACCTGTTAGGTTTTGAAGGAGACTCCAGTGATTCATTTAGCGAAAATCAAATAATTCGAATTTAAGCAACATTTTACTAACTTATGTACCGCGGTGATCTGAAAGAACAAAATTTTAAGGTTCGGGTGACATACCCAACTAAAAACTGCCCCTTCTAGGTTTGCTGACTTGATACGTAGATATGTTGGTCAGGTAACAGCTTTCTCGGAAAGGTGTTACCTGAGCTGGAACAATAATTAATTCTTAGTAAATAAAAACAATTTGGCCCATGTTAACTAATTTCATTAACGGTTATAATAAATTATCGCGAATTTGACCATGTTTCGTTTTACGGACGATGAAACACGAAAAGTGCACAGAAAACTTTTTTCCAAAATAAAGAAACCAAAAAATAGATAAGATTCGCATACTGACCTCGATGTGTTAAAAGATATTCAGTAGACATCAATTAATTAACCTATTCCGGTCGTTTCAATATAATAACTAAATTTATTTTTATAAATTGCAACTGTTTTGCCTACCTTTTTCCTATGTGACAAGAGCTTAAAACCTTCTTTAAATGATTATTTTTGCATAACGATTTGCACAATATTTGGAACTTAAATTATTATATCAACAAATTTCACAAAAAAAAACCGGCCACAATTAAATAGTTTACAAATTTTGAACGAGCAACTTAAGTTCTTAGCATTTTAATTTTGTAGACTATTTAATTTCGTGTGCGTATAATTTTTTTGATTACCTGTATATTCTTGTCATAGTTCTTGAACCAATTGTTTGATATATCTTATAATAGGATAAAATAACAAAGTATTTGGTTCTACGAAATTTTATTAGGTAGTTGACTATATATCTAGTTCTGACGATGGCGTTAAGCCGAAATAACTATCGTCTACGTAATATAACTAAATACTTTGTTATTTTATCTTCTTATAATGGAATTCTACCAAGTAAATGCCAATTCAATCAATATATCATGTAACCGTTAACACTCAATTCATATAAATATCATTGTTAAGTTTTGTTTTTTATCAGTTGGTAATGATCGTGATGAGTGAGCGAAACCGGTCCTGATCACTGTGAATTCATCTAGTGTGAAAGTAGTAGTACAGAGCAAATTGTATTTTATTTTCAAAATATAACTCCTTTCCATCGAGAATTGAAAGTTAACACCTTAAAAGTGACACTCGAGAATGACGGAATTCTCATTTTTACCTCGTATAAGACGAAAGAAATATGTGGCCAAGTACATGTCAGCGTTCAAATTATCAAACGTGAGCATGCCTAAGAGAAAGTCATTTGGATAAAGCCACGGGTAGTACCCTTACGCCCTTAAATAGAGAAGTCTCAAAAATGTCTTCTGAAACTTCGCCGCCGTAACGGTATATTTGAAACTAGTGCATTGATATTTACCACAATTTGAACTCCCGTAAAGACCCTGTTGGTACGGATGATAAAACCCAACATTTGCATTACTTCGTTGCAGGTAATCTTAACTAGTAAGACAATACATTTCATACTGAACAGATGTGGTTAAAAAACCGCGTAATATCGAGACTACTGTAAATAAACCATTAACTGTTATTTCAGTAATAAATAATTTCGTGATATATTGTAAAACGACATTCATTCTAAAATCAACACGATAAAATTGTTTGTGTGTGGTTTATTAGACTACATATTTTCGTTATTTTAAAGTGAGTTTAACGACCGACACATTTAATATTCGCAACCCGATTGTTATGACACTCGGCGCATAGTAAACCGTCTAAACGGTACGAGAATATCAAATTTATTTTAATTAACATATCTCAGTTATGCTCCAAATTGAATTAATATGATTTTATAATTGTGCAGTGTGGCTACATTTTTACAAGAGATTTCCGACACAACAGATATATGCTTTAATATCGATCGTCAAGTTCATTAGTTAGGCAACTAAAAAAGAGTAATTTTAATTAAATATCTGATTCAGTACTCGGATAGCTCTAAATTCCACAAAAAATGCTACGGCAAATAATCTTCTTAATAATTGACCAGAATGTTGATATTTATGTTTCAGTAAAAGGATATTTCTAAATATCCTTCTACTGGCTATACTCGTTAAGTACCTCATTTTAAAACACCAGTTTATAAAGTGTATAAAACTCGGGTGCAAATTAAAAATATTTGATTAATGGTCAGTTAATATTTTTTTTGATCAGTAAATAATTGCCAAATAAATAATGGTTAGGTTAGGTTGGTTTTAATGAAAAAACTGACCTTTTATTAATATCTAACAGTTTAATTTAATAACAGACAATTTTATATAATTTAAGATATCGACTGAGGTGCTTGATGGATTTTAAATATCAAATTTGAATCGTTTAAATTTTGTACATTTCCATGTATTTCGCCACTAATGACCGTGGTACAAAATTTCAACACTTTTTGACCATTTTATATAAATTACTGACCGTTTATTTTATTTACTGATCACGTGTGTACTGACCATTTATCGAATTAGTGACTGACCATTTATTATTTCTTACTGATCAAAAATTTAAATAGTTACCGACCAAATAAATGCAGGCATTTGAATAATGCTTTTCCCAATAGAGTATACGATGTAAAACTTTGCACTTTTTACTACACTGATACGATTTCTTTATAATACACCGAGCGTGTCAGTGTATTGCTATGTATGGACCCCGTGATCCTAAATCCTAGAGTCTGACCTTAGAACCGGAGTGCAAAGTTATACGGCACATACTGCACCTCAATGTTGGCTATTTAAATATTTCTGAGTAATGAACTGGACGAATGATTATTGTTTTTTTCCTGGAATGTGGAATACTTTGTTATTTCCGAATTATGCGTAGAAATATAGTATAATATTGTCGCTTGTATATTTATTGATTTATTAAAAAAAGTAAATTGTACTTTAAAACATTTGGTCAATAACTATTACTGTTTTCACCCTTCACGTACATTTATAATTAGCTACGTTTTATAATTGTTAATCTATTATTGCGGCGTATAAAAAAGAAATCACCATTTCATGTCATTAAAGAAGGCAATTAAAAATAAACAAACGTTTTCACGACGCACTGATATTATTAATAGAGAATCAATTATTACACACCTGTCTGCAATAGCCATTAAATACCTTTCACATTATTTTCGAGTCGCCCAATACAACATAAATATGTACTGGAGTTAGAAATTTACTCATATCGACAAGGTGTATGTAACCTGTGGCAAGCGAGTCGATTAAGTTATTGGATCGTTTACAATCACAAGATATCTTGAGAAATCAAATAAAACCGATACTGCGGTAATTCTTATACTTTATACCGGTTTTACCCAAAGTGGTTCCAACGGATCCCCAGGGGTCCTTGTGACCGCTGAGGGGGTCTGTGGCAAATTAAAAATAATTTGGGGGTGCGTGGGCAACGTCAGGGGGTCTAATATATTAAATATAAAAATGTATTTGGGACACATTTTCAGTATTATGAAAGTTGAAATAAATAGCAACACATAAATTGGTAGCGATTTGTTGGGTGTTGCACCCTTTTGCAAGCAGACCCACAAACTCCGATGAATCCATTCTAATACAGGAGCAATTTATTGAATTATCCACACATTCTGGTTACAAAAACGGATACCAATTTTATATCCTGCACTATGGGTCACTGTGCAGAGGCTATTGATTGCTTTCCCATCTTCTAATCTAGTAAAACGTGGAGTTGTGCAGTTATGAACCTCATCATACTTTAAATATCAAAATGTTTTATTTATATTTTATTTTTACATCACGACATCAAAAATAAATTTATGTTTTTTCTATTATGGAGTTTCGTAGAGTTATTTTATTTGGGGGTTCATGGTCAGGTTTTTGCTTTAAGAAGGGGTCCATGGGCATAATAAGTTTGGGAACAACTGCCTTATACGAACAAGTTGTTACCTCTACTATATAGCACAAAATACATGCAGAAATCGGTATGTTCGTATGTCTGTCGGTCACAACAACTCCTCATTAACGGTGTACAGTAGCGACGTGAAATTTTCACATGTCATTCTGGCTGCCATTTCTAGGTCGATCGGTGCTATTTTCAATTTTCAACTCTCAACTCTTAGCCTTTTAACCTTAAACTGAAAACGGTATTTTTTGACGTTTCAATGCGAAATGAAAAAAGTAATAATAATAGTCGCTTATAAAATGTAGTATAAATTTGTTATAATATAAATGTCATTGATTTTTAGTTAATATAAACGATTTATATCACAGACATAATATAAGAAATGTTGACTATCACTGATTCATATACAAAGCCAGTATTCATACTTGATGGGCAGTAGATGTTTTTCCAGTATTCCTCTTTCTAATTCAACACTCGTCCATATTATTACCACTCGTCCGTTTTGCTTGAATGTGTCTGCAATAAAATTCACCTGCAATTGGAGAAACTCGCAAAGTTATGATATCTCCCGCCTATCAAGTATTTGCGTATGCATTAAGTGAACTATAGACGATGTTTATCTTTATTTGTCATATTTTCTACCATGTCCACTCCCAATTTGGAGCATATGGAATACTAATGAAAGTAATCTCAACAGAAGTTTTTTCTACGAGAGCTGCTTGATACTAAGTTGCCTACCCACTCTTTTTCGAAGAGAGGTTTAAGCAACTGAGTTTCAGTCGTTTGAAAATTGACTTTTCAAACGATTTATGAAGTATTGTCCCCACCCACCCGATCCTTAAAACATGGCGTAGCGAGAATGACGAGCTAAACACTTGAAATGTCCTAGCCAAATTCTTCTATCCTTACTTTCTCCATAAAGTAGAAGTTGAGCGACTGGGTAGCGAAAAGTTCTTTTAGAATAACGTATGTTTAGATAAACTCCATTAGGAGTCACTATAAGCACTCGAGATCAACTCGAGGAAAAAAACATAACAAACACCTTTGTACAAGACTTCGTATTCAAATTGAAATAATCTAAATTTTGGTATTTCTTACAAATTCATATAATTCATGTCTTTTCTCCTCGAGTGTTTTCGAGTGACTTAAATATTTCAAAATATCGGGCGCATTAGCAATTATCAGCTCTGATTCCAAACAATTATTCTTAGCTTAAAAACACGTGTCCCCAAAGAGTAAAATATTAAAACTAAAAGTATTTGATAACAAAATTAATCTTATCGCTATTGCCGACCATCATATCTCGTCGTGTGCACTGTACTATACCTTTGTATAGTTTTTCTCTCTTTTTAGTGTAACCGTCCATTAAACGGCCCTTAGTTCATGTCCATTCTGCCATATTCGTATTCGTCAGACAACAGATGAAAGAGATACGCACTTGTTTCAAATGACATTGCTTCTTTACGGGTCATGATTAGTCACGATGCTATATGCGATGCGGTGTGCCGTGACACGATGCTACGTGTGCAAAAAGAAAAAAAATAACATAACGTATAATCTACAAAATATGAACGAAGAAAACGGCAATGTCACATATTGTTATTCATAATATTACTAAAATAATCAAAATCCGTTAAGCGCAATAGCTGTTTATAAATTATTTTATATATTTATGTAGTGAAGCGTAGTTAAATTTTTAGTTACAGCTTTTATCAATGTATTTTATTTTAATATTCAGAAATACGTTTTCTTTGGGTTCATGAAAGAAAAAAAACTATAAACAAAAATATGAATTCTGTTTGTGAAAATTTTATATTTGTTCACGAGGTGTGCCACGAAATTAGGTGTGCCGTAGGTGATAAAAGGTTGCGGGGCACTGCTATAAACTATGCTTTAGCAGTATTTTTTTTACGTTTTTTTCATTAAAATCGGTGATTTTTAAGTTGGCTCCGTGGTACAGTACTCAACGGTTGCGGATGTCTTGGGTTGAGGTCCCGGTACGGACAATTGAATAATTTGATTTTTCGATTTAATAAATAAGTTAAATAATCGCTTAATTTACTCGACTGATGTTCAGTAGAGTTGAGTTGAGCGGTTATTGTACCTCAAAAGCAATAATAGAAAGCTTTCCACGCCGAAGCGCTTCGCCAGTACGTCAAAACATGTATTTAAAAAATAAAAATACATAAAATTAATAATCCGTATACGGCAAGTGTTCACATACCTTGTCTCCAGTCTATTCTAGTCGTGAAGAAACTTTTGGTGCATTTGTACTCGTACAGTGACTTGACAATATCGCACATGCGAAGAAACTTTAAAGTAAATAGGTGTCGGTCATAAATTGATCTTTCAATCGATTTATGGATTTCTGTTCGTAGTCTGAATGTTTGTGATGTCTAAAACTCCCTCCCACCCATCCGATCCTCAAAAATAGGGAGTAGCGAAAGCGATTAGCTAACCACTAGTCCTGCTCTAGCCCTATCCTTCTATCCCTACTCGAAAAAAGAGAGGTTGAGCAACTGAGTAATAAGCAGTTCTTATGGAAAAATTCTGTTGATACCTTCATTAGGAGACCATATGCTCCACGTTGAGAGTGGAAATAAAAAAAATACGTATCCATAGTAAAACTTTTTTTTTAAACTTATGGAGATATCTCAACATAAGTTTTTTCTAATAGAACTGCTTGCTACTCAATTGCTCAACCACGTTTTTTCGAAGAGAGTTGGCACGGAAGAATAAAGCTAGTCGTTAGCTAATCGCTCTCGCTACGTCCCGTTTTTAAGATGGAAGGTAATTCTAGACACCACAAACATCCGTGGGTAACGAATCAATACCGATGGCAATACAAAATCAGAAGCGTAGACCCGGTAGAACGTGCAATACTACGTGCCGGACTACCTCACACGCGGATAGACAACAATAATTTTTGAAGGCCTTGGACCGCAGTAGGTTGGCGGCAAATATTTCCTTAAATTAAATCTATGTAATAATACAGTTACATAAAAACCCATGCCTACGAACAGAAATCATATAAATCGTTTGAATAAATTTATGAAACTGTCCGTACCGGGAATCGAAGCCAACGACTTTGACCACTGCACCACAGAGCCGTATTCTTAGACCGTGCAAAAAGAGAATCGGGTGTATTTCCATCTGTTTGGTGTTTCTATGCCTCCCGATGGCTTGAAACACGCCTTGGTTATCGTAATTCTATTTGATAATTTCTCTGAATGAAATATGAGTGAATGTGAAAAATTAAATGTATGCGACTATCCGTCAAAATGAAAAAATAAAATGGTTGAAAAATTACACGGTAAGTAAACAGAATCGCCTATTAAATTATTAATTTATTGAGAATAACAAGACCACATATTTCGTTCACTTGCGCAGTCTCACAACGGGTAGCCATTACGACATTACGGGTGGATTAAACCTAATATATTTAAAGTATTCTAGCATTTCTGGTTTTAATTGTAAATTAAGTTTTGTTTACTTATGTAATTAATGAGACTTTGATCTAATTTGAAGTCAAACATAAGTTATCAATCGTATTCAAATTAAATATGTTTTATGGTTTCTGGCTGTGTTATTAAGTGTTTCACTTCTTTAAGAAGTATCTTCAGACTAACGATATCGCAAGGTTATTACTTATTACTTAGGTAAACAATGATTCTAATTCTCAAAATAAAAATGAAGGGTGAGGTGGGTTTATTTCCTTCTAGTGGACGTGGGAAGAGGGTATCACGCAAACGATTATAGTACTAATTACGCATAACACTACTAATTATGAAATTAATTACTAGTGTTTGGAGGTGAAAATCCTAAAGGTGTTTAATAATCAATTTAATAGTGGTGAGCCACCTGTCTTATTTTAAATGTAATTTACTAATACTTGATTGCTGTTGATGGTTTTATTGATATAAAAAACTCTTCATTTTAAAACATTTCTACGTTATTATTTTTTATTAAAATTATGATAATTTTCAGTATTTAATGTTGATAATCAGTTAAGCTATGGCTGTATATATTCTGCGGCGGTTTGACTAGATAATTATACTGATAACTCAGTTCCAAAGTGTAACAATACAAAAAATAGCAGTGTTGAGTTAAGTATGAGTAAATGCTTAGAATAGCGATATCTACCTATGTAACAAGTAGTAATTGTGGTTATTTTAAAATGACAGTGTGACACACCCTGGTTTTTGTTAAGTATAAGTTTCATTAGTGTCCAGAACTGCAATCACCCAGCGGCAACGGCAATAATTCGCAGAATCGGCCCAAACTTGTTACCAAGCCGTTCAATAGCCGCCGGGTACGCCCGCTGGACGATTTTTGACGGAAAGGGGTAGCTCTGACGATGCAGGCAGTTTTTTGAATTATATGTGTGGGGAGTCGATTACGATCTGTCGAGCCGGGCGAGCTGCGGCCTCGTCGCGGCGGAGGTGACGTGTGAATTGTTTGTTTTTGATTTGCATTGGACTTAATTTAAAATCGTTTGTCGTGTCGTTTGTAAGTAAATTCAGTTGCTAAGTAAATGTACACGTAGAATCAATTTTATGTGTTAGGAATTATATTTTTTTTTGTTTTGTAAACCACTGCATCTTCGATGGAAATTAAATAAGTTTTGAACCGGATTTGAAATGGTGTTTGTCTGAGATCACAGCCCTTCCAGGACTTTGGATAACCAGCCGTTCGCCTCTCTTCGATCCGGATCTTCTCAAGTGGTTATTATTACATTAGATCCAAACTACAACAATTATGAAAATACGAATGTTTAATTTAATGTCACAATATTTCAATTAGTCACTGTTACTATTCTCAGATTTTTTAGTGTATCAGTAAGGTTCAACATAATAAACATGCATAAAGCAGATACAAAAATTGTTACTTGAATTGTTGAAATTTTGTACATTTACATGTATTTCGTCACTAACGACCCGGGTATCTTGAAGCATTCGAGCTCACTTATGCCTGAAAACGCCGAAAGGCGAAAACCGGGTCGTTAGTGACGAAATACATGGATGTGTCAAAAATTTCAATTATTCAAATATGATATTGAAATTCCATCAAGCACCTTCAGTCGATATTTTAAATTAAAAAAATATATATTATGTTCGGGATAAAGATGTTAAGCCTTATTGATCAGGCACTATTAGTGTCCGTGCACTAAAAAATCTGTGAATAAAACCGCAGCAGTTGAACAGTGGACCAACTGATCACTTACCGCTAGGCTTGCAATGATTTTGTACGACAGAAAATCTTCAACACTTCATCAGTTTACAATGTATTATAAATTGTCATTAATATAATAGCTCCTCAGAACAGTAAAGATATTAACAGTAAGTAACCTGCCGTGAACAGTAACGGAAGCACTTAACGCATGTTGATTCGGACAGCACCTCTGTGCATTAAATTGTTATATAACGTAACTGAAAATAATTCGTTTAGCGTTTGTTTTGTATAAATACAATGAACTGTCACGATTATACAAACGAGCACTCGTGTGTACGAGTAACTGTTTTAGATAATCGTTCAAAATGTTAAGTATTGGAACGATGTTATGTGAACGCTGAGAATTTTGAATTTCAGAAAAAGTTATGACACCTTCTATCGATTTTGATTAGGGATTCCAACTATTCGTCATTATCAACTATTCGAATATCGAACAGTAAAACAGAAGCTATTCGAATATTTTCGGATATTCGATTAGTTTCTGAAGTATGAAAATACTATTAAAAATTCGATTTGAATAATTAATAACATAACACTATATAAATACACACTTTAAGACCGTTGTACGATTGAATAACAATATTTAAGATTTGCAGCTGCGTCGGATTACTGCAACGGTATTTCTTTAATTACTGAAATTACGGCATGTTTAAAGGGTTTCTTTTAGCCCCGAGTCATTCGTCAATCTCGGGTATTATCGTAAGATATTGAAAGCGTTTGAGTTGGGTGAAGGCAAAAATAACCGCTACCTGGAGTATTTGTTATTGTTCTTGAAATCTGGAGAAATTGTGATGTGATCTTTCGTCGATTTTGTAAAATGTTTCATTAAAAATTATTGCGAATAGTTGCTCAAATATTCGAATATCGGATAATTAAAAAAGGGCCGAATATATTCGGATATTGGGCTGGAATCCCTAATCCTGGTCCGTGTTGAATTAACGATTAATTAACTTACGATTATTATTAATAGCTAAAGATCTATGCTTTCGGAGAATCACTCGTTCATTGTGGGTTAATGTGTTAAAATATTGCATATCAAAACATGGGGATCATAAATTATTTTATAAGGAATGTTTGAAAATAAACATAGTACAGCTAAGCAGCTTACCAATATTGAGTGAACAACTCAATCTCCCTAACTACCCCTTATTGTATTATTATTTACGTGAGATGAGTTCGTAAAATAATTATAAATTACTCCAGCAATCAAAATATTATAATTTAATTCTTACAATAAATAATACGTCATCTGATATTTACCCTAAAAACCCACCAATGTAAAATCACTATAACATGTTTTTTTCTAAATTACATTTTAATGATAATTGGTTTTTATGACCGTTATGTTTATGCGATTATTTATCCAATTAACGTTAAAAGCCATTATTATAAAATCAGTATTAAAATATATTAAGATATCAATGTATTTATAGTTCCTAGAGGTGATATTAGTTTGTCTTTACATAAAGTATTTACCATATAATTTAAGACACCGACTGAGGGTGCTTGATAGAATTTCAGTATCAAATTTGAATTATTGAGATTTTGTATATTTCCATGTATTTTGTCACTAACGACTCGGGTTTCGCATTTCGGAATCTTCTGGTATTCGAGCACACGAGTGGACTCAAACTAATTCAAACAGACAGTTTATAACGATTATATAATTTACCATATGTCAGTTCTAGTTCATCTGTGTACTTGAATGCAAGAAGATTTCGAAAGGCCAAACCCGTGTTGTTGGTAACAAAACGTATGTTGTAACAAAATGTACATGTTGATTGAATTGGCATTTACTTAATATAATTACATTCTCTCAATCTAAATTTTGGAGAGGGTAAGGCTATAACGATAGGGCTAGGACAGTAGAACTAATGGTTAGCTTATCGCTCTCGCTACACCACATTTTTTTAGTTTCTGATGAGTGGGAGAGAACAAAGTCATAAATCGACTGACAATTCAATTATTTATGTAACTGTACACACTCAAAATTTTCGTTTATTACTGTGTGACTCCATTTTAATGACCGCATAATATTTTAAATACTTTTGTTTTATCTCTTTCGTTACGTGGTGAAAACATTCTATTTTGTCATAGGAGTGAGTAAGCCATAAAGAATGGTCGTAAAAAGTATCGCTCGTTAACTTAGAAACTGAAGTTTCCGATGATTTTCTCCATATAACAATATGATGTACTTACATATAATATAATATTTTGATTTCCAGTACATAAATGGAACGTCAATACATTTTCATTTATTAACTTATCTACTAGGCCTAAAATCAATTGTACTACTATAAAATTTGGATTATTGAGATTTTGTACACTTCCATGTATTTTGTCACTAACGACCCAGGTTTCGCCTTTCGGCATCTTCAGGCATTCGAGCTCACGAATGGACTCGAACCGTCAGTTCGAGTCCATTCGTGAGCTCGAATGCCTGAAGATGCCGAAAGGCGAAACCTGGGTCGTTAGTGACAAAATACATGGAAGTGTACAAAATCTCAATAATCCAAATTTGATATTGAAATTCCATCAAACACCCTCAGTCGATGTCTTAAATTATATAATAATATCTTGATTCTTTTTTTCGCCTTTTTTATATATATATATATATATATATATATATATATAAAATTGAATCACTTCAAGACGAATTACTTTACATATGAGACACTGAGCTCATTTCTGTCTGGTTAGTAAATTAATTATAATAAATTTTATAACTAGTAATAACTATGAAACGACGGTAAACAAAATTATCATTTGTTTTGTTTCTGAATTCTATTCGTTGCTAAAAAAATCGTGTTTTTCTAACTCAGTGAAACGAAATGAAAACCCTACGTCAATTAGAAGTGCTCGCTTTTTAAATTGTCTAGCGGTGCGGTTAATAGTAGTATTCAGTTTCCCCACTATGGCCGTACTACTGCACCGGCTCGCGGTTAATAATGTATGTGGAAATCCGTATGAAGCCGCGCGTGCCCAGTGATACCACGGTGACCGTACCGAGCGAACACCTGCACGAAATTTGCTGTCACAATTCTGATTGCCTTTCGAAAAGAATATTCATTACGAAGTTTTACTTAGAAAATTCGGCGGAGTAAAACTGTCAATTTGACATAACTTTTGATTGCTTTTACGTGATTTTTATTTAGGTTTTAGTTTTTATTGTATAAAGAATTTTTATTTAAAACAGTGTACAGCAGTTTTTTAAGACGTCGCGACGTTATTTTGAGCTTTTAAAAGCTTTCGACTGGCGTTTAAGTGTTGGCTAACGCGTATTAATTTACGGCTATTTTGTGATTGTAGAAAGTAATTATACACCGGAAGTGGCTCAGATTTGTGCTGTCTCAATTAAATCTGGAAGTGTGTTAAATTTTTTTAACGCTAATTTTTCTATTAAGTGAGTGATACTTTAATTTGTAATTTTACTAACGTGTCAATTACAATGATGTTAAAATGTCTGGATCGTCCTTTGGATAAGAGATTGCGTATCGTTGTTTGATAATTGTAGTGCGAGTAGTTATAAAGGTCTGAAAATGACGAATAACACAGAAGACGATGACGCCATTGAAGTGTACAGTGACTACAAGGCGAAGAAGATGATCAGATTCTCTGGAGAAAAGCGAGAGAAGACGGAAAAGCCGTCGGTGAGGAGCGAGAAGCTAGTCGAGGCTATGAAATCAAATTGGCTTGAACTGCATAAAACGTATCGAGGTTACGAACCGGTCCCAGCACCAGCAGACGCAGCTAGAAAAACTTCCTTAATACAAAAGAAAGCAGTTGAATTGGAAGAACATCTTTACGAAGTCTACGATTCGCGAGGAGAGAGTGGAAGAAGAGGTGAAGGATCTCGTGAAAGTGGTTTCTCAGGAGGTTCTCTTTCTCCAAAATACGATGATTTTTCTGTAGTTGAATTTAGACCTGTCACAAACGCTAGAAGAGCTCCGTCTTTAGACAGTTTGGTTGATTCTTCAGCAGCCGACTCTAGCTCTGAAGATCGCGGAGGAACTCACTCCGATTCTGATTCCGGAGCTGATCTTGGGAAACCAGGCAGAGAATCAATACTACCAAGTGAAAATTTGTCTTCGAGATGGATACCATTTGTTAGAGATTCTGAACCCGATGAGCAAAAAAATGATAAAAAAGAAATTAAAGAAGAATCTCCAAAGAACACGGATGAAGGAGATTTCTCGGGAATGCGTCCATATGTTCCCAATGAAGAAACCATTGTAAAAGAAAAGAAGACGGTTGTTAGAGATGTCAAAAGGTCGGAGGCTGACGGTTCCGCCGGCGTCGTGAGCGCCCGGAAATTTTCGGCTTTCTCCTGCCGGTCCGGTGGCCTCATGGAAACTATCGTGGAGGAATCATCCGAGCCAAAAGTTTCAGTCAAGGAGATTTTGGCGAGGTTCGAGACTATGAGTGAAAAACCGGACGTGGTTGCTCCAGCTGTAAGCTCGTATCTAGTAAGTTTATTTTTATAATTGGGGAAGCAATAACATAAATCTTCGCGGTTTTCATATTTAAGGTACATATGAGCAAAATCCTTCCAGTTTTTCGTACGTTTTGACATAATAAATAGATTGTTAATTTAGTATTTATTTTAATATGAAATGTTGGATAGTTAATAGATTATAAGTGATTGGGAGTATGTATATATCGATGATTTTTTTTTTAAATTAAACAAATTTTGTTTTACACTACTTCTAAATGTTTATAATCATCATTACCGGTTTCGGTCATCACGAGCATTATAAACTGATCATTATAAACATGTGCTAGTACAAAAGAGATTTTGTTTTATTTAAAAAATATAATGACTCCGCCAAGAATTGACAGGTTGACAAATTAAAATTTGATTAAATTATAATCTGTTTAAATATAATTCTGTCGATGGCGTGAAGCGGAAATAGCTAACTACCAATTCGTATGTGGCGTCCGCGGCGCAGTTGGTAACGTCGTTGGCTACGGTTACGGATGTCTCGGGTTCAATTCCCGGTGCGGACGGTTTTCATAAATTGATATTTCAATCGATTTCTGGATTTCTGTTCGTAGTCTGAGTGTTTGTTATGTCTAAAACTCCCTCCCACTCATCCTATCCTCACGGGGCGTAGCGAAAGCGATTAGCTAACCACTAGTCCTGTCCCAGCTCTATCCTTCTATCCCAACTCTCTTCGAAAAAAGAGAGATTGAGCAACTGAATAACAAGCATTTCTCATAGAAAAATTCTGTTAAGATACATCCATTATGATACCATATGCTCCACGTTGGGAGCGGACATGGAAAAAAATCGTAAATATGTTGTATAACTAAATACCTTTAATTTTGTTACCTTTTTAAATGGAGTTCTTCTAAGTAAATTCCATTTCAATTGGGCTGAAAGCAAGAACAAATTCTACATATTATAATTTTATAAAATCATTTCTTTTAAACCCTATTTAGGATAATTATTTACACCAGTTGCCTGGCGTCTGTTCTAAAGGGAATGTAAGATATTTAAATTATCTTTTAAAAAAAAAATATATATTAAATTAGAAAATCAAAACACTAAAAATTGTCGGATATCGCAAATGTTCTAAACAGGGTAGTGTAGCGCGCGAAGCCTTCCCGATTAAGCCGTCCCGGATCGTCAATTTTAAAAGTATAGAGTAAATAGCTAGTAGGCGAGTGTCCGTTACTCGGACATAAGACCTCCGTTGAATGGTTGGCGATGGACTAGCGCATTATTATTGATAAGTACGTTTGCACTAGAATGGTCGCCGAGAGTGTGCCCGTGATCTGATTTATCTCGCTGAACGGTACCGGAGACGAGCGCGGCGGATCTATTTGGTTATTGTTGGTCGACGAGTTTTCCGTTAATATATTGCATTTGATTCGAATTCTTAGAACCTAATTTAATTTTGGCTTAAGTTAATTTAAAACTGAATTAGGTGGTATTCCGAGTCAAGGCGAAGTTTGTTTTATTTATTTCTTGAATGACTTGAAAATTTAAAATATTTAACATAATACTCGAATATTTATATTCTACATATTAGTGGTGGCAAACCCGGGGCTCGCGGACACTTTATAGTGGGTAGTTTATTTAAGGGGCCGAATACTTATGAATTTTGGACTGAAATATGTAAATAAAGTTTCGTTTACCTTTTAATATAATTCGTAAAAATGTTTCTTATTTCGATTTTGTTGTGTATAACCTAATAACTGCTGTTTTGGTCAATTTGTGATAAGAATACAAATTGTGTCACTCGAGTGATATAGTTAATTTGGTAATAGGTTGACATCAGTATTTAATTTGAAAATTCTCAAAACGTAATGGTTGTATCGAAGGTATACTGGCATTAAGTCAGTTTTTGATGGTTTTTTGTTTTAAATGTCTAAATGTATGCAATTTATTTTTGGTATAGTGAATCAAGTCACATGGTATTAAAGCTTTGAACAAAACAGTCGTATTGTTATTTTTTTATTCTAGCAGAAAGCATGATAATATGACTATAAATAACTCATCGATACCAAATCTTATGATTTATATGCCAAAAATATTATTCTTTATAATGTACAAAAAATGTTTATAAATAATTTTACTTAGCAGTAGGGCTTCCAATCCCGGGATCCCGTTCAATTATTCAATCTCGTGATCCCGGGATTGAGATTCAGACAATCCCGGGATTCACTGTAAATACTAAAAAATCATCTATCAAATCAAAACTTCCTGGTTAACTACAACGTGTACATAATTTCATGTACATAAATAGTTTTGTAGTCTCTTTGCTTCTCATATTTACAGCCGTTTTTAAATAATTTTAAATGGAGGACAAATTAAGACCGCTTCTTAAATGAATGGAGAGCAATATCTCAAATTGAAGGACGAGTCCTCTTTGGATAAATTTTTGGTAAAACCTACCATAATAATGCAATAAATAAAATAAAATTATTTTGATCATTATGTCTTTTTTCAAATATTTTTCTCTTTTTTTGTAAATGACTCTAAAAATCATTCCAATTCACAAAAAAATATTTAATCATATATAAATTCCAATTGAAGTAGTAATGGACACAAATTAAATTTTAAATCTACAATTTAACACATGAAATCAAAGTTAATGACCAATCCCGGGATTGAGAAATCCCTGGATCGTAAAAAGGGTCCGGGATTGGATGTCTTACTTGGCAGAGAGAATAGTTTCATTTAGGAAAAAAATGTGTTGGGATGTTCGTCAGATTAAAACAATGAAAAAATGTCGCCAATCACTGCTCAATATTATCGTGCCGTTTCCATTGTTTATCTGCATATTATGCGTTTTCGACTTTTTTTATTATTAATACCGTTAAAATCGCCCCTAAGTGCATGCAAAATAACACAGCTGACAAAAATCATGATTAAGGATATATCGTCACCGTACTGGCAGAAGTTAGTAAGTAACATATTGACAGTTCCGAGTAAACAGCAAATGAAAATTTTATCAATTTTAATTTATATTAAAAATTAACTTCCACAAAGTTACCGCCGAATCCATAGAAAATATTAATTAGATCTAATTGTTTTCTTTGATTTACAAAATAATGTGTTATACATATATTTTTATTATATTTTTCTTAAATGCGGCCTTATTTAATTTTGAGATAAATGAAAGCGGCCTTCCGATAGGAAAAAGTTCTCTCTGGACTCCAAAACTGGAGTTTGAAATGCAATCAGTATGGCTAATTTCAAAGTGATTATTGGAAAAGTTTTTAATCAGGTGTTTTTTTGAATTGTAAAGTTACGAGGGTTAGATTTAAAAAAAAAAACTAAGCAGTGATTTTTAACGTAGAATTAATATTTTGCACTACACCGTGCATAATATTTTGTTATATTATATCATGCCGGATGTTCATTTTTGAGGATATCCTTTATGTTTAAAATGCTTACCTAATTCTGCGTCACCTTGTATGTCATTGTATTATTTTTGGCTATATTTGCATAACAGTTCCATGCAACATCATTCGATTATACTTTGTTACAAAGAAACATTAAAATGATGTCAAAAAGCAATAAAATTCACAAATAAATGAATTTTAATAAGATAACAGTATTTTTCTTTCTCTTCCTCACTTAACACCATTTCGTGTGTATATGATAAATATTCAAAGTCAACTTCGGTAGCATAATAATTAAATTGTGTGGTTTTATGATGGCCGTAAAACCACGCATGTGCAATGTCATAGGTCAGTTATAAAACCGACGCTAGAAAGTGGTTTGACATTAAAAAAATATATTACGGGAAAACACACCGTTATAATTATTATACTCACTTTATAATATGACAGAACGCATTAAGTCAGTTTTTGATGATTTTCTGTTTTAATTGTCAAAATGTACACAATTTAACGCCCTACGTATTGGTAGAACGCATGGAGTCATCTATATACATATATAAATGAATTTAAGTATAATTTAAGACATCGACTGAGGGTGCTTGATGGAATATATGTATTTTGAAATACAAAATACATGGAAGTGTACAAAATCTCAATAACTCAAATTTGATAAAAATTAATGTTTGTTTGTTCTCTGTGCGTTCCATTACCATTCATCCGATTTCGATGAAACTTTGGGGAGTTGTTGTACGTACCCCCGTGAAGCTTAAAATCTTAATCAGATACGTGCATACAGCGACATCTCTGAAAACCTTCTGATTCATTCGTGTATTCACTAGACGGAAACAAAAAATATTGTGTATCCAAAAGCACTTCAATAAACAGAATTAAAACACACTTTATTTCTTTGAGTGGCATTGCAACGAATGCCGGGTACTCACTAGTAGGATATAAAGACTTTGAAATGGTAACAGTATTGTCATATTGTTTTTTTTTATTTTTGGCAGAAAGCATGATATGACTTATAACTCGTCGATAGCAAATCTTATGATTTGTATGCCAAAAAGATTATTCTTCGTAATGTACAAAAAATCTTATTAAAAAACAAACAATGGATCACGGGATCCATACACGGATCTAGGATCCATATTGATACATACACGGGATCCATATTTACTAATGCACAGACACACTCTGTGTAGTATATATAAATCCTATCAGTGTAGTAAAAAGTGCAAATTTATACGGTGTACTTCGAAAAAAAAAATGCTTTTAATGCGATTATCTCAGAATATATTTTTGTGATTTAATGCCTTCTGTCAGTATACCCTCGATATACTAGTATTCATGATAGATTCAAAGTCATTTTTGTGTTAGCTACGGTACATAATGTTGAAGGTTGGAAGTTGAAAATATAACCGTGGACTGTATCTTATGTATAAGTTCCATCAATTAATAATAATGTTAGTTGAAAGCTCAGGTGACTTATAAATAGCAGCCAAAATGACATTTGCAAATTTCGCGTGGTTACTGTTCACCGTTTGGGAGGAGTTTTTGTGACCGAAAGACACATGTTTTTTCTGTTTTATAGTATAGATATTTTTTACCATATCCGCTATCAATGTGCAACAGATGGACTCTTAATGAAGCTTATCTCAATTTATTTTTTCTAAAAGATTGCTTTTTGTTGAAGCTCTGTTTTTTTAATAGAGTAGAGATAGAATGATCAGGCTGTGACAGGACATTCGTTTTTAGGATCGGATGGGTGCGAGGAAATTTTTGACGTCGCAGACATTTATTCCTTCAAACAGAAATCCATAAATCGATTGAAAAATCAATTTATGAAACAGTCACGCGGCCGGGGTTCCGAACCCGTGAGCACGTCGTTGAGGACTCGATCGCCTTACCTCTCTTTCGATTTTTACAATATTTGGATACGGTTTGTATACGGCTCGCATTTTTCTGGTCAGAATTAATATTAAATGTTCATAATGTATCGGTCAGAATTACAGAGGGCAGATCAAATAATTTATGGTCAGTATTTCTAACCTAACCTTTTATTCTGACCGTATAATAATTTCATTCAGACCAAAAATTGATTTAAGTTCTGATCATTTTATTTGTTGTCTATGTTTACTGCAAATTTCGGTATATAAGGTGTTTACACATAAGATTTCGTGTACTTGGAGTACATTGAATTAAACAAGTCGCCTAGATTAGTTTGTTTTCAGATATTTTCGTGTGTTTATTTATCTGTGGTGTTGATAACTCCGCTGCCCACATGTTTAGCTGAGTGACGTAGAAATGATAGCCGGAGCAGACGGCGAGCGCCGCCTGTTTGCTACTTGGCTAGAAGAAGTCGGTCGCCCGGAATGGACACACCGTTAACTGAAAAGCGCAATAGTAATTGCTACTTTGGCGGTAATAGCCATATATCTGAGCATAATAGTAAAATGTGTTACATCTGTCGGACTTGTCGTTAAGTCAATCGTCGATAATGGTATTTAATTAAGCGTGATTTGTTTTTACCAAAGTGTTCCAAATTTAAATCAAATTTACTAAAGACTGCGAAATGTATTCACATTAAATTAAATTACAATTTTTCCTATTTCAATTTAGCAATGAATAAAATATTTTTTGAATACGATTAATTAAGACAGTGTCTCTTACGCTAAATATTTTATCAACGGTTTAGTCCACGGGTTCCCAACCAGTGGGAATCCCATCTAGTGGGGACATCTTATTGTTCCACAGGGGTAATAGCTGCTGCGTTTATAAAAGATTTTCAATATAACACACCGTCGCTGTTTTGGAAAAAAACACTTACTGAACAAATGACATAGTGAGTTAGTTATTTCAAAAATAAAACACAGTTTCTTTGTACTACTTCCACATGTTTGTAATGATTAGGATATCGGTTTCGTTCATCACGAGCATTATCAACTTATAAGAATAATTTAAGACATCGACTGAGGGTGCTTGATGGAATTTCAATATCAAATTTGAATTATTCATTTCGAGTCCATTCGTGCGCTCGAGTTCCTGAAGATGCCGAAAGGCGAAACTCGGGTCGTTAGTGACAAAATACATGGAAGTGTACAAAATCTCAATAATTCAAATTTGATAAAAATAACATCACAAATTGTGTTTTATTTAAAAAATATAATGCCTTTCCACCATGAATCCTTAAAAGTGATTAATAAGTTATTTATACTAAAATTGTCCTTATTTCAATCTCTACCGTATGGAAGAACATACTTATTTTTATAAATTATACCTTTTACTTAAAAACAGTTTTGTAGGTACAAACAAACTAAATGAAAAAGGTATAGCATTGCAAACATTTGAGAAACTTACTTTCCAGTCCAGTTACTCAAAACTAGTAGTTTTCAGTTAGTGTCTTCTTCCAGAACAACGACGATATATATTACGGCATGGATGCCAAAAACAATAAATTGCAGATGAAAAAAAAATTGCATTTTTTTAAGAGTAGGATTTTGGGTCTGATTTATTTTACGGCCACTTGGACCTAACACAATATTAATATTTTCTGACCATACTTGAGTTTGCGCTGTTTGGGACCGCTGTTCGAAACAGTAAGCACACACAACGGTTTTTAATTTACGTTAATACTATTGGCAGACAATTATCTATCTAATATTTCATTTTTCACTTTCACTGGCTTAAACTCGTGTACCAAACGACAACTAAAGAAATTGTACATGGTGTAATTAACTCCATTGGCATAACTGCCTATTGAGAAGGAACTTATAAAGAAGCCGTCAAAATAAGCCAACAATATAAATGTAAAAGAAAGTTATTACAAGTTCTTTGCATCAAATATTATATTCTTTATTTATATATCCAAGAGAGATGCTTTATATTTTTTCTCCATATCGACTTTATAAATATAAAACCCCTAAAAAATATGAAAATGAGTTAATGATTGGATCTCATAGTAAAAACGACAGAGCAAGTCTCGGCCGAATGATGTAAATTAGAAAAGTAAATTGGCCACTTTTTGGAAGGGAAAAATCATTTTACATTGGTTTTAGGTTTAAAAATTCTGAACCGGCCACTCGATGTATGCCACTATTATATCGACACTCCCTTCCTATAATCCAGTATCTGCTAACATGAAAATTTACAGAAGTGCATTTCAACGATTCATAACGTAACTGACTATATAATGTTTTCCATAAAAACAATTTTTACTCTCTCCTGAACAATTTCAATTTTGAAGGCTACATCAATTGGTCAAAAAACCGTCGATATCTTCGTTTGGCTTTTAAAATCACTATTATGAGACATTTGATTGCTGTATAGTTTTAATAGTAACTGGACAAATCAGTACAGTGACAAAACAACAAAGGGGAAATTATGTATATATATACATACCATGAAGATGTAAAGCAAAATTTAAAAGAAATGTTTTACGGTAACTGACAGTTTTTGGTGGGAAGGCATTATATTTTAAAAATAAAACACACTTTACGCTACTTCCACATGTTTATAATGATTGAGTTTTTCGCTGGTGAAAAATTATTTTCGTTGTTGGAAATATTTAATGGACATACACTTTCAGGAGTATCCTGAATACTATTATCATCTTGTGTTTGTTTTGTTTCACTGGTTTTGAATATGAATTCGGCTATCATTCTCTGTAATTGTATTCTTGTTAGTTCCTTGTATGCTTCTTGATAACGTGCTATATTGATTTTTAAGTCACGTTGAAATTGCACATCTCGTGCAACATTGTCATTAATTGTTAGAGAATAATTGTCAAGAGTAGTGGCTGTTTGCAGTTAGTGGTACCACTTCTTCATCATTGTACTATGAGCCAACGTGGAATCATTTACATTATCTGAAACAAGCTATAGTAATTACTTTTCATTTAAACACTTTTCAAAGCAGTTTTATTTCGAAACCGTGCAAAAAGAGAATCGGATGTACTAGGGTCGTTTCGCCAGTGCTCAGCCAGTTAAGCGACAGGTGTACTTTCAAAAGGGATTTTGAGTCAATGAATGATAAATACATATTTTTTTCGTTGTTATTCTATTAAACAGTGATAAATCAATGTAACCAACATAAAATAAAATAGTTAATATTGTACCAAGCATAAAATAATAGATGTTTACAAAAAAAATGCCAATTGTCCCGGTGGTCGGCCCCCAAAAATTCAATGGTAGGCCTTTCGTTTCCCAGTGTTCGGCCATCACTATGAAACTTCACGAATATCACGAAATAACCTACTGATAGTAGACAGAATAATAAAAAAGATAATGATGTAAAGCATGACAATATAAAGTATATTTTGTTAGCGATCCCCATACAACATGGATTTGTCGAAACTTGCGAAGTACAAATGTGCTTTTTTAATTGCGTATTGCATCATATAGGTCAGTATAGTGCAGATATACATTAGCAAGTGGCAAGACTACCTACACGAATTAAATAAAATCTGTTTTCTAAAATATATCCACAATTATTTAACTTTTAAGCTCAAAAGGCCGACTACTGGCGACGGCTGACTTTAGGAACAAGCACCAACTAACTCAAACACATGGATGTATCATAGCACTGCTATTTAATATATTATTTTCTCGTAAATACTATGTAATAAATAATACTATAAACGGCCATTTTTTTAAAACCATATCCGCTTCCTATTCGGAGCATATGGCCATCACACGGTTCCTTCAAGCTTCTCTGTCCCCCGCCAGTCTCCTCGCTTCCTCCTAGGTCATCCCAGCGTCCCGTAGCTCCGCCGAATACATCCTATGGATGGTCATCAGTGGTCTTCCAGGGCGACGGATTCTATCTGGTTGGTAGAAGAGACAGGCAGGAATCAGGCTCCCTTGGGGCATCCGCAGCACGTGTCCAAGCCAGGTCCATCGTCGCATTTTTTATTTTGGACGTAATAAGAGGCAGGTCCGTCCGCTCTCTTACCTCCGAGTTCCTGACAAAATAAAACCACCGTACCCCTAGTATTCGCCGCAAACATCTGTTTTCACGCCATAACGGTCATAAACGGCCATTACTATCAAATAACATCCATAAATGTGTAATTTTATTTTATTTGCCTCGAAGTGTTTCCGTGACATATTTTATTTACTAAGAATCGTCTGCTAAGTCAATAAATTAAATTATATGTTATCATGGAAGCGCACAGTCAAGTCACGTTCAAGATAAATGGAAACAGATCCATTGTTCTCGATTTATGTATTTTATAATCAAACAGAAATATTAAACAAAATTGATTTGTGTTCTTTTGTTTTGTGAGTTGTAAATCATCTGAGATATTACTTCATAAAACAATAGATTGATTGAAACAATTGATTTTATATGTTTTGATAATAGAATTAATGATAAATAACTGAAGCATTTAAAACCAAAAACCGATATGTCCACTTTGTAACGTTTTTTTTGTTTCACGCTTAAGAGGGTATAGTAAATTTTTTCCCCACAAAATATCGTTAATCGTTTACCGTCGCCTAAAACTCATCAACCGTTGATTTTTTTAATAATTTCATTCTCAAAGTATTTGTTTATAATATATTTATACATTTTTTTCTTGGCAATAGTAAAGTTTTCAAGCCTATATAGCAAAGAGTTGACACCTATTTTTAGAAATGTTTTTAACTACTTTAAAATTTATTCTAAGTTACCAAGATTTGATTGATGTCTAAGGAAAAATCGTAGAAAAAGGTTTGTTTTATATGCTGACTGAAGGGAAATTTGCAATTTATTGAATATACAAAGCGATTATAAAAAGATTTTTGATATATACCAATAACGTCGTTGTATTTCACTTTTTCTAACTGAAATTTGAAGTAGAATTATACTGAATATACTTATAAAAATAATGGAACAACAAAACATCTTTTGGGGATGTATTATAAAAATTTTCATATGTCAAAAAATAATATTTAAATGAATATTTACCAATTACAATAGCGTTTGATCACTATTTAAATATACTCAAAAGGACTAGCGCGAGTGGTGTCGAGGCAGACGACGGACTCCGGTTGAATCATTGTTTACTTTAGAAATAAATAGCCTTGCGGTATAGTTAGTCTGAAGATGCTTCTGAAAGACACGAAACACATGTTTCAATTAATAGCTATCAAACTTTAATTTCATATTAAATTTGTTTTATTTGTTCACTCATTTAGACTTTCAATTATTGATGTTACTAAAAAACTCATTATTTGGACATATCACATTTGTATCTTAAACGACAAAGACGGTGTTTTGGCCAATTGACGTAACCTTCAAAAATGAAATGGTTCAGGGGAGTAAAAATTGTTTTTATCGAAAACATTATATGGTGAGTTGCGTTATGAATCTTTGAAATGCTCTCCTGTAAATTCTCATGTTTGCAGATACGGGATTATGCGTAGAGAATGTTGATATAATAGTGGCTTACATCAAGTGGCCGGGTCAGAATTTTTAAACCTAAAACCGATATAAATGATGTTTCTTTTCTAAAAGTGGTCAATTTATTTTTCTAATTTATATCATTTGGCCGAGAAGACCTGCTCTGTCGTCTTTAAAATGAAATCCAATCATTAACTCATTCTCGTATTTTTTGACGGTTACACCAATTGACCAAAACACAGTCGATATTACCTTATTTCTGAATACGTAACTGTAATGTAAAATATTATATGTCGCAATCATGTCAATTATTGTTTACACACTGTAATATTCCATCATTGGATTTATGTAAATTACAACAAACATGTGTTTGTTGTAATAGCGTTGTAAACAAAAACTTACATAGCAGTTACAAAACGCATAACTTGAATTATTGTTGTTTACAAAATCCAGTTCACACGGAAGCCGAAAAAACCACATCACTTACCATTTCATTTCCCTGTGTCGCAAACAACTATGCGAATACTTTTTATATTTTTGAGTAATAAATTGTAATGTTCATGTAGACGTTTTTTTCTGGTGAAATGCGAATTGTTAAATTATTTCGCATACATGTTTATTTTTATGATCAAAGAAGCTTAATAAAGGATGTATTATAATATCAGCTCCTTAGGGTCAAAGAAACGGTCAAACAGCCCAAAAAAGCTTCACAAGCATTAATCATTAACAAAAAGTGTTTTCAGTAGAAAAAATATTGAACTGCATATATATTTGTATTATATAATTTAAGACATCGACTGAGGGTGCTTGATGGAATTTCAATATCAAATTTGGATTATTGAGATTTTGTACACTTCCATGTATTTTGTCACTAACGACCCGGGTTTCGCCTTTCGGCATCTTCAGGCATTCGAGCACACGAATGGACTCGAACTGAGTTCAGTTCGAGTCCATTCGTGTGCTCGAATGCCTGAAGATGCCGAAAGGCGAAACCCGGGTCGTTAGTGACAAAATACATGGAAGTGTACAAAATCTCAATCCAAATTTGATATTTGTATTAGTTGATCTTGTGGGTTTATTAGTGCTGTTTTTTTTCCTCGAGTTGATCTCACGTGACTTTAATGCCAAATATTTAAAAACTACTAGAATAATACCATAGCATATAATATCGTACAATAAAACTGGAAATCCACCAAATAAATGTCAATTGTTAATATTAAAATGTTACTATAAATTAAGACATCGACTGAGGGTGCTTGATGGAATTTCAATATCAAATTTGAATTATTGAGATTTTGTACACTTCCATGTATTTTGTCACTAACGACCCGGGCTTCGCCTATCAGCATGGCAATTAATATTATACTACTATAACCGTACCCGTCATAAATGTCGGTATTGAAATTGAAGTACTGGACGTCTAAAGTAGCTAGTACATCGGAATTGTGTGTCCATTGCATAACATATTATTTTATTGTACACTGCGAACAGCGAACGCTTATGTCATGAGAAAATTTCATACCCACATGTGATATGTGATAGTAATAAAAAGCGTCTACAGAGCGGTCTGGACTATTATATATAAGATTATAGTCGCCTTCTAATTTAGCTTTTAGAACCACCTCGTCAGGTCCCAAAGCTTGAACTCTCCCAACCCGTCATGGGTATGAAATTGGACCAGTCTTATTATGTCGCCAACACCTTGAACATTATCTACTTACGGAGTAGTTAAGAGAATCTGTTTTCAATTCATAACAATCCACGTTACATAAATAGAGCAACACCATACTAAACGAATCTCAAGGCTTAAAGATTACCTCACGGTTCACTGGCTTGATGTACCGCATTTTTTCTGCATCTTAATTCATAAATCAAGACGATTAAATTTTGATATAATACCAAGGTGCAAGGAATTATTCAGACGTTACTAATATTGCGTGACAGTGTGAACTGACCTTTCGTTTTTTGTTGTTGTTTATAATGGAAAACGAATTGTAACTTTAAATCGGTTTTGTTGCGCATTTGTTAACTGCAAAATTTTGAATTTACAAGAGAGCGGCTTTAAGCATTGACTTGCCCCATGTTTGTTCACATATCATCATATTGAGGGGATACTAACGTAACGAATTATGTCAGTTTTTAATGGTTTTCTGTTCTACATTTCAAAATGTATGTAATTTAACGCTTTACGTACTGGTAAAACGTATCAAATCACAGAATATAATGGTTTTGAAAAAAACAGTAATAAATCATAATTCGACGATGTTTTGGCCAATTTAAATATGTAACCCTCAAAAAATACTAAACTGAGTTAATGGTCAGATCTCATTTTAAAGATGACAGCAGGTTTCGACCAAATTGTGTAAATTAGAAAAATAAATTGACCACTTTTAGGAAGGTAAACATCATTTTACATTGACTTGATGTTTAGAAATTATTCTGACCCGGCCACTTGATGTAAGCCTCTATTATGACGATACTTCCTACGTATAATCCTAGGGTTTCCAATTCGGCTTAAACCGAAACCGGTTAACCGGTTAACCGCGTTTTTAAAATTCTTTTATTGACACTATTTTATCAACTCAACGTGTTACAGAGGGAAAAATGTGCATATTGTTGAATAATCACCTATGTCACAAAGTTGTCGAAATCATGGACAGAAATGATTTCATAAGGTAAGCAATTACACGACATTACCAAAAGACGCAAAGATTCTTACACTATTTGTGATAAATAAGGCACATGTCACACAATAGCTATTTTTGTAAATGTGAGAAATCATCCATAGACATCTTGAAGAAATCGTTGACTAGAACATTATTTGTAACATAACAAAAGTAAACAATTTTAAAATTACAACTTACAATACGTTAAATATTTTTTTATATTTATGAGCTAGTTATTTTATGAATTTTTCTTTTTCCTTTTAAGTGATAATTTTATTACTAATATAAATTTAAAAACTTTTGTAGGATTTTTTTCGAAAATAATGAAATGAGGTATTTCGATTTTAACCGGTTAACCGGTTTTTTGTCCAGTTAATTGGAAGCCCTCCCATATCTGCAAAAATAAGAATTTACAGAAGTACATTTCGAAGATTCATAACCCAACTCAACATATAATGTTTTCGATAAAAACAGTTTTTACTCTCTCCTGAACAATTTTAATTTTGAGGGTCCATCAATTAGCCAAAACACCGTCGATATTGTTATCTATTTTATTCTGTTAGAAAGCGTGATATGACGATAACTTATGATAACTTATGCAAAGAAGATTATTCGATTAAAAGTTTATCAAATATAATATAGAACAATCTTTTTTTGTATAATAATTTTAAATGATTTTTATGATTTCCGCATATCAGCATACCCTTGATATTATAACCGTTACGTTTTGAGCATTTCCAAATAAAAAAAACAGGTGTCAGGCTATTGTCAAATGAAAGATAATACTCTATACTAATACCCATTTTTTACTGTTATCACATAATAACCAGAAAAGCACTTATCATATTATGCCCAACAAAACCGTAATAAAAAAAATATTTTTTACGTATTATATTGAAAGGGAAACGAAAGTTTATTTACATATTTCATTTATAAACGCGATGAACGTTTCACTCGCCACTGTTTTTTTAATTTTTCGAGAAAGTAAAATCCATAAATAATAATGAATAAACGAATAATTAACTATCAAAATTCATTATCAAAGATCGAAAACTGAGTAACATTCTTTCATACTAATGCCTAGTGTTTAGAAAGTTCAATTGAAAATCGTCAAAGCTTAGCAAAACCTGTACCAATAAATTCTGTTTTATTTTTGCAAATCGATAATTATTTGTTATGTGCTATCGCCTAACAGTAAAAAGAAAAAATTCACTGTAAATTTATGTATAATATACCTAAGCAAAGAACTAAAATTAATGTTCACGTAATAATCAAAATTTTTATCAAACTTAAATGAAGAAACTTTTCAAAGAGGCGAAACACGTGTAGTAACTCAACCAGTGGAAGTTAACGCCGAATCATCGAAAATATCGTTCCTTTCCAAAGCTGGAAAAATTGTGTCGATTGGCTTAAATCGGTCGAAAAACTATTGACTAGATTCACAACTTATCAGGGGGCAGTGCTACCTGTCAACATTAGCACAGTGCTCTTGAGGTCCAGATAGAGTGATGATGTGTCTGTATGTGTTGTTTTGAGTTACACACATACATACAGATAGATTATTTTATAATTACAAAAAACCATCATATCGTCACCGTACTGGCAGACGTTGGTAAGTAACATATTGACAGTTCTGAGTAAACAGCATATTAAAATTTTAGATCTTCGGGTCAAGTCTTTAGCCTCGGTATTTTATACTACATAGATAATTACAATATCAAAATTCACATAGATTTATGCCAATCTAACACGAATCAAGTTAGGGCCAATTGCTTGCCTAGAAATCTGCATCTTGCTGATTAAATAAATTGCTGTGTTTTTCCAAACTGTTATAATTAATGTACCTACTGAGTTATTCCAGACAAATGATTGTATCCATGAATATCATTGCGCACTTACCTAGTTTCCGAAAATTTTGATACTTACCAACTTCTGCAAGTACGGTGACCAAGTGTTATAAATATTGTATTTGTGAATATTTCACATTATAGATAATTCCGATCGAAATTGAGCTAGGCTTCGGCAGAGGATCCAAACCCTGGACTTTTGAAACATTCCATATCAACTGTTTTGACCAGTTGATGTAACCTTAAAAAAATACGAAAATAAGTTGATGATTGGATCTCGTCTCGGCCAAATGATGTAAATTAGATAAATAAATTGAGCACTTTTTCGAAGAGATTAATCATTTTATATTGGTTTTAGGTTTGATAATTTACAGGAATGCATTTCAAAGATTCATAAAACAACTCACCATATTATGTTTTCGATTAATACAGTTTTTACTGTCTCCTGAACAATTTCAATTTTGAGGGTTACACCAATTGGCCAAATCTGTGAAATCCAAGTGAAATCTGCAATGGTTTCGTAACGTTCAGCCATTAATATCAATCATAACACGCTACCTTCCCACAGCTTTTAAAATCTTCTTTGAATAATACTGTTATGTATCTAGACAATCATTCTGTGCCGTTTTGCTGTTCGGATAAAATTCAACGTGACATGTATATTCCTGTACTTTTGCTTAGTCACCCGGCCCAGTGATTCGCGCATCGAAATTAGCTGTCACGCGTTTATAATCACAACAATGAAGCGGAAATAGAGTCGGCATTCAAAATACTCGCATGATTGTGTAAATCATCCGTCATTGTTCGCGTGACGTTAAGGGCGACCCGCATTTCCGAGTGCCGCAGCCGCCGGATCGCGTGGGAACGCATGTGGAGCAAATCGGAACTTCCGTTAACACTGTGTCCGTACTAGAGCCACCACACTGACCGGTTTTTTTAATCCTGAATACCCGGGAATGAAAACATATGATCCTTAAAATTTCTATATCTAAATTCAGTTAAATTTCTATTATATTAACATGCTCAACTCTTCTGGAATATGTTGTATAAATTCTTTTTTCGTAACAAATATAATTAAAAAAAAAACGTACAGAGATGCGTTCTTACGCTGCGGAATCGACCCCTTAAGAAGTGTCAAGTAATAACGGTTGAAGATAGCTACAACGTAAGTGCCATTGGATATATATTAATTTGAATATAACAGTTAAAATAAATACTTTTTTCGAATCTTAATTCAATCAAAATAATCACTTTTAAGGTGTCACCTGTCAATTGTTGGTGGAAAGGTATTATATTTTAATAATAAAACACAATGTGTTTTGTGCTACTTCCACATGTTTAATGATCAGTACCGGTTTCGGTCGTTGCGAGCATTATCATCATTTGATAATTAATGATTGGAGATATGGCGAAAAATAAATAATCCAAATATATAAACATAATAGTCCAGACCGCTCTGTGGACGTTTTATTATCATCACAGATCACATGTAGGTATGAAATTTCCTCATGATTTAAGCGTTCGCGGTGTATATATGAAATAAATTGTTATGCAATGCACACACAGTTCCAACGTACTAGCTGAATACTTTAGACATGCAGTATTTCAATACTATCATCTATGACGGGTACGGTTATATTAGTATATCAATATAGTCGGATCATTTCAAATTAAAATGTGAAATATTATACTAATATTTATTGCATATAAGCAGCTATACTGTATAATGTCAGAATCCCGTAATTAACTTTGTAAAATCCCGTGATAGAAAAATAACCCCGGGACTGCAATCCCTACACAGTACAGATGAGGAGGTAGTACACTCATGTCCGGTGGCCGCGGAAGTTTTTCGGATAATGGAGGTTGTTGTTCATACACTGACGGGTTGATCGTGGGAACTGTTCTGCGGCAAGGCATTAATCGTTTCCAAAACCTTGCTTTAAATTTGCACATATCAATTATTAATTTATGAATTTGTATACAGGTGTAGGCATACTTATGGTGATTTTTACAATATTTCAAAAGCACTCTAAGAAAATGGATATCGCAAGTAGTAGTAGCCTGCAGGGCTTTCATTCCCGGAATCCCGATCAATCAGTCAATTCGTATATCCCGGGATTGTCTAAAAATCAATCACGGAAAAAATAATTCCTATTTAACATTACATATCCGCTGTAATGGGAAGCATATAGCCTCCTAATGGAGGTATCTCAACAGAAGCTTTCTACGAGAACTCTATCCTTTTCGAAGAGAGTAGGTTTAGAAGTATAAAGCTTGGACAAGACTTTTTTAGGATCGGATATGTGGGAGAGTATTTTAAACATCACAATCATCCAGGCTTACGAACAGAAATCAATAAATCGATAAACTGTCGGTACCAGGAGTTGAAGCTGAGACATCTGTAACCGTAGTCAACGACGTTGACCACTGCGCCACGTACTCAACGCCAAATCAAATACTTCCTGATTAACTACAACGTGTACATCACTGTTTTAAATGTACATGTTTTTTTTATGTTACCTACTAATTAATATATGATATGTAATCTCAAACCTTCTCAGAATTCGTAAGATTTTACAGAAACAATAATTGTAACATAATATATATAAATAAACTATTCTCAATGAATAAAAAAAACTATTTTCATACCCAAAACAATAATTTAAAATCATGTATTAATTCCAATTAAAGCATTGAAAGACACAAATTAAACTTTAAATATAGTATTAAAAACATTAAATTACGCTTATTGACCAATCCCGGGATCATAAAAAGGGTCTGGTATTGGTTTCCCTAGTAACCAGCAATCAGGTCTGATAACTTAGTATATTTGAGTTGTTTAAAAGCAAAAACCATTCTGTTAAATTTGCAATAGTACACGACGGGTTTGTGTTTCACAATTTTTTTTAGTTTTAGCGATAGTTTATTATTTCTACGTGTATTGTAGAAAAGTATTCATAGTTTTAAAAGCCAGTCATCGCCACTTTTATGTAAAATTGTACTCCATGATTGATTGATTATTATTTGACTACGGAAACATCAACTGATTAGGCGATACAGTACGTAGATTTGTATACAGTAGTACAATTTTATAAATAGTATTGATGGGCCTAAAATGTAAATCTATATAGTCATTTATTATTTTGTTGGGCTCATCGAAATGTGCATTATCTGCGGATTAAATATCTCAATAGTCATGTCCGGTGTTTTTGTGCTGTATACAATCGAACTGTATGAATATCTAATTGGATAACGTCATTGTATATAAGGTTAATGTAAACCGTTGATTATTCAATTATTATACTAATTAAGCATATTGTATCGAGATTAATGATGGATTTAACAGACACATTCGTTCACATAATCACATATATAATACATAGTTTGAAAAAAATTTAAAATTGTGTATAACAAAAAATGCACTGTAGACACAATTGTCGGGTCCGTGGAGCTGTGGCTAACTTCATTGGCTTTGGTTACGGATTTCAAATTTTGATTGCGAATCACGGTAAGCACAGTTTCATAAATTGATTTCTGTTCCCAGGAATGGATGTATGTGATATCTAAAATTCCCTCCTAACCATCCGAGCCTAACAACGGGGTGTAGTGATAGCGATAAGCCGACCACTAGTTCTGTCGTAGTCCTATCCTTCTATCTCTACTCCTTCGTAAAATATAAGTTGAGTAACTGCGTAAAAAACAGTTCTCTATGATAAATTTCTGTTGAGAGACCTCAGTAGTGTCGATATAATAGTGGCTTACATTGTAGTAAATGGCCAGGTCAGTATTTTAAATCCTAAAACCGATATAAAATGATGTTTCTATTCCAAAAAGTGTTTATTTTTCTAATTTACATCACTTGGCCTAGAACTGCTCTGTCGTCTTTAAACTAAGATCTTATCATTTACTCATGTTCGTATTTTTTGAAGGTTACATCAATTGGTCAAAATACCGTCGATTTAATGGAGATATTTCATGTAAATACTAATTCAATCAATAAAAAAATCGGAGAATCGTCAATGTATGGTTTGACGTAATTATCATTAAAACAATAGTGTTTGTTGAATCACCGTCATGCTCGGGATGTGTTTTCATATAACTTAACGGTATCACAGCTGACCGCTCCACAACGTATGGATTATTTTTAGTTTCCCCTGCTACTGATTTAATTATGATAACTGGATACGTCATTTAGGTATTTTTTTACAATAAACAGATTTAATGCATTTGCCTAATTAGCTAAATATACCGCTGAATGAATGATACATATTTGCTCGTAGGAATATGGTTCACGGACATTTGGTCGAATTATAAGCGTATGATTCCAATGTTGAATGAGTGACTCGATTAAACAATTAAACATTACGAACAGTGCAGACTGTATACGATTAAATACCAAATAACATTTGTTCAACCTTTTTGGCACCTGACGTAGACTCAGGAAAACCGTAATCTGAGTTTCGAGAATAGACGCTTGCGTTTAATACTGGGAACGAAGTGGTTTGACTTCGTGAGGAATGGAATAACTATTATGGAGAGACGTTGTAATTGGGTCACGTACGGCGGATTCAGTTAGGTCCATATTTCCAAAGAATATCAACATATTATGTTAAACCTAGATAATCATTGAATTCTGTCGTACCATTCAGATGAATAATCTGCCACCAATTTTCTGTACACGTAAAGAATGTAGCGACCAACTTTCTTCGTTATGCAATATATAGAAATGTTATTTATTGCATTATTTCCTGACAAAAACGGATGTGCACGGAAGTTTTAATATAGATAATACATAGTCTTGCCTAGTGCAGTTATGATCAGAAAAAATCAGAAAGCATATAATTACAGTGTACACCGCTATAAAACATTAATTTCTCTATCGAGTTTTTGTAATATTAATTACTTTTGATGAAAAGCGGTCCTCTGCGTTAAGAACAGTAATTATGGTCATTGAGTATTGGAGATATTTTGATTTTTTTAATGATTTTAATTCGTAACTCTTTATTTAGTTCAACTTGAATTATTGAAATTCCGTCGAGCACCTTCAGTCGATGTCTTAAATTATATCTTTATTTAGTATATTATTTGAACAAAAGATGTGTTTTTCGTCTCCAGAATACCACTTTTTTTATAAAGACAGCCGCCATTCAAAATGTAATGAATAATTACTAGAAGCTATCATCAAATATACATCTATAATAATATGATTAGTGCTGCGAAACAGGGAAAAATCCCATCCAAAAGGAATAATCTCGCTTGGTAAATTTGGGAAAATATGAGAAAAACAATTATAATATTAATGTTAACATCATTTTTAGCATTCGGTAACATTTATTTTAAAAGCGTAACATTTTTAACGTATGACAACATTGTATCCCCAAATTACACGAGTTATTAGTTCGATGATAAAGATGGAAGTAAGGAACTTTATTCAATATCGGATCACCGGTGACATCTGTGTATGTATACTTAAACTAAACACAAAATATTTACGGAAACGTTCCAGTTTTTATGCATGAAGTTGAAGCGTGCGACACACATATTTATATGTGCACCTGGATTCAACATGTTGAAAAACCAATGAAATATATCATATAATTCCATTCCATAATTGCATCCCGTCGAAACCCACAATGCTATTATAATTGTAAAATCACCGGTAATTCCAAAAGAAGTTGGAAAGTGGCAATTCGCCACTCTGTTAATGTGGTGTTTACAAAATAAGGATTAAGGCGATTCTCGAAATTTTAACTCAGGTATCAGTGTGGCTCTCAGACGTATAATATCTTACCTCGTAAATAATATTTGTCATATTTGTATCTTCTATATAAACGTTAGACACTGTTTACTGAGGGATACGGTAAAAACAAATAAATTGTCCTTACGGACACCACTCGGCCATACACAATCCAGGACTAAATTTGAATTGTTGAAATTTTGTACATTTCCATGAATTTCGTCACTAACGACTCGAGTTTCACCTTTCGGCATGCCGAAAAGCGAAACTTGGGTCTTTAGTGACGGAATACATGGAAATGTACAAAATTTCAACAATTCAAATTTGATATTGAAATTCTATCAAGTACCCTCAATCGATATCTTAAATTATAATCTAGGATTACTTGGTAGTGAATCTCTCGTTGTAAAGGATAGTTAAAGCATTTCAAGAAGCTGGTAATTTTTTTTTATCACACACGTTAATTAGGAATATGTGTGGTACATTATTTTTCCATTATAAAAGAATTCATAATAATAATTATAGTATGTCATGAAAAACGAGGCTTACATTATATTATTGTGTTTCTTGATTCGATGCTTTGAAAATATCGGGACAGCGACACAAGAAATATTTTTTCTCTACCTCCTAATGAATGACAACCATCTGGACAATGTCCAATCGACGCGTGGCCGTCATTTGAAAATCAGATCACCGAATTCGAGTCCCGGTATACTTAAACGTTTATTACCGAATTGCCTCGTAAATCACAACTAACTTTGAGAAGTGAGATTTCTGGGTGGTCCAGTCTTGCGGACTATACATCAAAAAGGAAGACTTAAATCGCAACTTCTCAAACTGTATACTATTTAATTTAAACTAATATAATGTTGTCTTCGTTATTCCACCTATTGTATTGCTTTTTTACATTATCTCGGTACATTTTGCAACAAAAAAGAAAATGTCTTACCATTTGTTTCATTAATTTAATTATGGAAATAATAGCCCAGACCACTCTGTAGACGGTTTATTATTATCACATATAGGTATGAAATTTTAAATGACCTAAGCGCTCGCCCTGTTTACTGAGTTCGGATGTTACTGTCCATTCGTTCGAGTCCATTCGTGTGCTCGAATGCCTGAAGATGCCGAAAGGCGAAACCCGGGTCGTTAGTGACAAAATACATGGAAGTGTACAAAATCTCAATAATCCAAATTTGATATTGAAATTCCATCAAGCACCCTCAGTCGACGTCTTAAATTTTATCTTAAATTATATAATTCCCAATTTTCCGGGTTTTCTCCCGCCATTTCAACATTCCCAGGATTTTTGTAACACTAAATATGATACATCCACTTTATTTATGCAGTTAGAAGTGAGTGATATCAAACCCTGAACTTATTTTTATTAAGGTAAGGGAACGTTTCCAAATTATGTAATTTGATCGATTGCATTTTTATTTTACGAAATCGTTATTTTTTTTCGTAGAAAAACATTTCATAAGCGGAAAAGATTTCAACGAGTGGTTAAGACAACATATTTAAAAATGACTGCAATAATATATTTTGGTTTTCAATATTCTCGTCTAAAACGATGGGATAATTAATAATTTAAATGAGTTACACATATTTAAAAATATTCTTTTTCTATTTTTCTCAAGCACATAATCAGTCCCATCCAGCACTGCCTGGGCCATGAATATGAGCGCTGCTAGATTTTTCTGTCTATAGCGCTGTGGAAACATTGGCTGCACATACACAACGGGTGGTAGCGTGAAAAACCAACTTATTATTGTGCGTTCTTTATATCGTTGCACAAAGCGTGCTAGAATAAATGCAGCTAGAAGTTAAGGAGAGCAACAGATGAAGAACGAGTTTCTTAGTTGCCTGCCTAGCGGATATCTGATAAGCTCGTCTGTCTTAGACGGAACGACAGATCTGTGCCGGATTGAAGAGGAATCAAGACTTATGACATAAAATATTGTTAATAATTGGCAATATTTACCTAGTTAAACATTGTAATAGAGTAATCAGCGGTTTTCAACCTTTCATGTATTTTTAAAACAATGTCTGCTCCCAATGTTGAGCATATCGTCGTTGTTCTGGAAAAAGACACTAACTGAAAAATACTGGGTTTGAGTAATTGGAAGTCTGTCAAATGTTTGAAATGCTATACCTTCTTCATTTTGTTTGTACAAAACTGTTTTTATACATTTTATATATGTTTTTTTTATAATAATAAGTTTGTTCTTCCATACGGTAGAGCTTGAAATAAGGAACATTTTGGTATAACTAACTCAGTATGTCATTTTTTTGATTTTGTGTTTTCTTCCAGAACAGCGACGATATTTACGATACGTTTTTTATTCGTAGTATGAGTTGAAGAGATTAGGGATAGATAGATAGGGCTAGAACTGGACTAGTGGTTAAATAATCGCTCTCGCTATGCCTCGTTTTAAGGATCGGATGGGTGGTAAAGAATTTAGTAAACCATAAATTGATTGAAAATTTTATTTATAAAACTGTCGGTTCTGTGGTTCGAACCCGTTAGATCAGTAATCGAAACCAACGACGTTGACTACTGCACCACGGATCAAACAACCTCATGTACGTCACGGACCACTAAACTTACAATCTAGGATCCCGCGTCCCACTGACACGTTTTTTTGATGTGCAAACAAATATAGAATAGTAATCATTAAATGATCATTTTTTTATATACTGAAATGATTATTACACGTGTGATATTAATTTGGAGCTGCGTGTATGAAAAAAGTTTATGTATCTTTGGTTTCAATGACGATGTTGCAGCAACTTCGCGAACTATCTAGTGGTCAATAGATCGCCATTTGGAGACCGCTGCTTAAAATCAACACGCGATCCGATTCAAAATTTTTTCGTCAAAAAACCGATGAAAATGTGAGTTGAAATTGCTGGCGATGAGAGAAATCGGTCCTGATCATTTTATAAAATTGTGTTACTAGTTTATAAAAATATGTTTTATTTTTAAAATATAATGCATTTCTACCAAGAATTGGCAGTCAACTCTTGAAAGTGATTAGTGAATTGTACTTTACAATATTGTGTTTTAACTAATTTTACCGTTGGCTTTTTTAACTTTTGGTAGTATATATTTCAGTTAGATTAGTCTTCAATTTACATTTGTAATTTTTTTTTCTGTCTTGTTGCGTTTCCTATAATTCAAACACACGTTATTGCATATTTAGATGTTCGTATTTACATAATTGATAATAATTATCCGCATTACATTTTGCCCGATGCTTGGATGTAATAATTTGTTATTTTTTCATTCCGAAACGTGGAGGTGTCCGGTACACCTCGTACTATCATTGTTACCAAATTAACGGACGTGAGCACTATGATTTGTGTTGCATTTATTAACAAACTCCGCTTTGTAATTTTCGAATATTATTTCCCATAATAACTGCAATAAAAATCTGGAAACATGGCGATATTACATAAAAAAATCATATTTTGTGAATGACCGATCGTCCTTAAAACATATTTACATCCATTATTTCTTAAACCGTATCAGCTTCCTACTCGGAGCATATGGCCACCTCACGGTGCCTACAAAATTATCTGTCCTCCGCCAGTCTTATTGTCTTCGGTCAGTGGTTCCCAAACTTGTTATGCCCATGGAGCCCTTCTTAAAGCAAAAACCTGACCATGAACCCTCCACGTATAAATTTAAATTTGATGCCTTTAATGGTGAATGGTGATGTAGAAATAAAATATAATAAAAAAATTGATATTTCAAGTATGAGGTTCATAACTGCACTAAATCCATGTTCTAGTAAATTAGAAGATGGGAAAGCAATCAATAACCTCTGCACAGTGACCCATAATGCAGGATATAAAATTGGTATCTGTTTTTGTAACCAGAATTTGTGGTATCCTTGTACAAACATTGTTTTCCGCTCCTCATTTGTGGATTATTCAATATAGTGCTCCCGTATTAGTATGGGTACATTTGAGTTTGTGGGTCTGCTTGCAAAAGGGTCCAACACAAAACAAATTGCTACCAATTTATTTATTGCTATTTATTTAAACTTTCATTATAATGAAAATGTGTCATAGTTCTTTTTTACATTAAACCTTTCGCGGACCCCGTGACGTCGTCCACGCACCCCCAAATTATTTTTATTTTCCCACAGACCCCCTCAGCGGTCACAAGGACCCCTGTGGGTCCGTAGGAACCTCTTTAGGAATCACTGTCCTAGATCATCCCAGCGTTCTGTAGCATCCTATGGATGGTCAGCAGGGCAACGGAATCCATCCGGTTAGTAGAAAAAACAGGCACGATGCTGGCTCTCCTCGGGTAACTGCAGCACATATCCAAGCCAGGTTCAACATCGCTTTTTTATTTTCGTCGTAATTACAGGCTGATTCATGTGTTCTCTTACCTCTGAGTTCATGAAAAAGTCAAATATTTAGTTGTAATCGATCTTTCATTCATTATTTTTAGCACGTATGGTGATCAAGCTGGTTGGCCTGGCCACATATTTCTTTCGACGTTTACCAGGCCAAAATGAAAATTTTGCCAAGATTCAGAATGTCAAGCCTTATGTTTTTGTTCGCTTTTTGAAGAATCGTGGAAATGAATTGTTGTAGAAACGGCCTGCCAATGGGGAATGCCACTTTTAAGAGCTTTAACAATGTTCAACGATATTACTTCGGATGTTGACATCTTCCACGTGAACGTGAGTGAGTTCAAACGAGCCACATTTAATGTATTGAATTAGATTTCGTCTGAACTTACAAGGTTGATTTCCTTGCCAGTTTCCAATGTTTTAATCATTTTTTTATATTGCAAAAGCCATAAACTTATAATTTGTTATTTTTGTATTGTTTATATGTGTACATGGCATAAATAAATAAATCAAACCGTGAGAAAGCCATGTTTACGACTTGTCGCATAATAAAAACATTAGCTTGATTTATTTGGCATTTACTTGGTATTAAATCTATATATAGCCTCTGGGGCGGTTGTAATCGTAAACTATAATGAGCGCTGGTGCGACCACCATCTGATTATCTGATATTTACCTTCAAAGGAAAGTGTGCGAAAGGCGTGAGCTTTAAAGGCGATTATCATTTATTACTAATTACCTGCATCTAATCACATAATTATTTTAAATTTATATGCCTGGTAACTTCGAAAGTTTTCAATGTTATTGCTTTATTACTGTAGACCGGCGATTTCCAAAACGGGATACCGTGAGGTAAAATTAACCCTTTTCGCCACAGCCATTATAAGGTGGTACATACCAAACACACTTCTTAAATACTTAGAATTAGTTGTAATTGTATATAAAATTCTTGATCTGACTATATAATTATTATTTAACACAAGACAGCCTTTAATATTTTCTATTAGACATAGACGGTGTTTTGGCCAATTGATGTAACCCTCAAAATTGTTCATGAGTGAGTAAAAACTGATTTATCGAAAACATATGGTGAGTTGCGTTATGAATCTTTGAAATGCACTCCCGTAAATTCTCATGCTTGCAGATACGGGTTTATACGTAGAAAGTGTCGATATAATAGTGGCTTACATGAAGTGGCCAGGTCAGAATTTTTAAATCTAAAACCAATGTAAAATGATGTTTCCCTTCCAAAATGTGGTCAATTTATTTTTCTAATTTACATCATTTGGCCGAGACCTGCTCTGTCGTCTTTAAAATGAGATCTAATCATAACTCATTTTCGTATTGTTTGAGGGTACCATCAATTGGCTAAAACACCGTCGATATGTCGTTATGCTTTCATGTTACAATTATATATTTCACAAATATATTTCCTCTTTCAATATGGAGCATATCTTTTAAGACATCGACTGAGGGTGCTTGATGGAATTTCAATATTAAATTTGGATTATTGAGATTTTGTACACTTCCATGTATTTTGTCACTAACGACCCGGGTTTCGCCTTTCGGCATCTTCAGGCATTCGAGCACACGAATGGACTCGAACGAATGGACTCGAACATCCGAACTCAGTTCGAGTCCATTCGTGTGCTCGAATGCCTGAAGATGCCGAAAGGCGAAACCCGGGTCGTTAGTGACAAAATACATGGAAGTGTACAAAATCTCAATAATCCAAATTTAATGGAGCATATCGTTGCCATTCAGGGGAAAATCACGAACCCTGCAAAACGTAGTTTTGAGTTGAGTTTGTTACTCGTAAAAAATGTAAAACTATGTTTTTACAGATGCAAAAGTCACTATACATTAATTAGTAAGTTAAATGTTGCTTACATCCGAATTATTTGTTTTTCACTGAATAAATCACTGAAGCCTCCTTCAAAACCTACCAGTTGTATTAATTAGCATCAAAATGTATAAGTAACATAAAGAATTTATTAAAAATACATGATAAAATTATGTAATGTAGATAAAACCTTTAAAATATTAAGATCGGATTTGTCCTTCATCTCAAAACTTTTAAATTGCGATATCTCAAAATGGTGGTTTTAAGATTGGTGACTTGCCTGAACATTGAGGATATGTACTCTTAATGCAGCTTATCTCAACAAGAAGAATCAAAGAATAGGGCTACGGCAGAACTAGTTGTTAGCTTAACGTTCCCGCTACGTTACGTTTTAGGCTCGCATTTTAAGCACCACAGATATCCATACCTGACAACACAACTCCATTAAAAAATTAGTTGATGAAACTCTCCGTACTGGCTTTCAAACAAATGAGCAACGACGTTATCCACTCGGCTAACCGCCCAACATATTGCTGAATCTTAATACGTCTATGAATTACTAATCAATCAATGCGGGATGAATTAAAATACAGTTAAAATGAAGTTATATGCATTTTAATGCGGTGCTGGAATTAATAACTAAACGACAAGTATAGTTGCTGCAAAAAGCTATTCACTTGATTTAAATACAATTATTTTACTGATGGTGCTTGGCTAGAAACTTTCTATCAACATTCTTAACATTGCAACAAAGTTAATATAATTCTTCGATACAGTATAAGGGCATCTGATCCGGGCCTAGGGATTCCAACTATTCGGATATCTAATAGTAAAACTGAAACTATTCAAATATATTCGGATGTTTCTAAAGTATGAAAATAATAAGATACCATTACATATAAAAAAATAATAATTTAAAACTGCATTGAAATTTGTAAGAAACCGAGCTCATTTATAAATATTTTCCCATTTCTTTTAACTACCAGATAGAGACAATATAAATACACATTCCAATACCGTTATATTGTATTACAATATTTAAAATTTGCAGCTGCGTCGGATTAATCCAACAGTATTTGTTCAATTATTGAAGTTACGGCATTTTGAAACGGTTTTTTTTTTAGCTCCGAGTCATTCTGGATAATAACAAAACCTCACAGAGATAATATCAAAAAACATGCGGAACGTTACATATACCACAAAATACCCCTTACGCTTTTAATATTTATGATGAAAGCTGCTTTCCAAGCTTCCGAAACTTTTTGACGTTTTCAGAATGGTTTTAATATCGAGGATTTTAACCAAAACGGTGTAAGGTAAAATTAGGAAATGTTCGAAAAATGTAATGAAGTAGTCACTTTTAAGGTGTTAACTGTCAATTTTTGGTGGAAAGGCACTATATTTTAAAAATTTAACACTCTTTTTTTTTACCACTTACAAATGTTTATAATGATCGGGACCGGTTTTGCTCATCGCGAAGATTAATAATGAAGTAGTAAGAAGCAATGTTATTTTCGGTGATTTTTTTATAATTGCCTTTTATAAGATTTAAAATTGTTGAAAATTGAATTGTCATATGCTTCGTAGAAATCCACTGTAATACAGTAAAAATCGCATATTACCTAGTTCCACGAGAATTTCAAAATGTTGTCAATCAGGCATCACGTCGTTGTTCTGACGATGGCATGATAACGTATTTAACAATTCCCGTACAACAAAAATAACTTGCTATTGTATTATGCATTATTATAATGGAGTTCATCTTATTAAATGCAAAATCCAAACAATAGTATGTTAAAATTAATAAGTGATTATTTGTGTCATTATAATAATCAATACAAAAAAAATGTTTTAGAAACATTTTATCGATTGACAAACATATCGATGTAAAAAAAGTTTATATAGGCAAATATATTCCCATTGGTTATCAGACAACAAGAAAATCAAGAATCTGCAATAAGTGATGAGCAAAGAAAGAGTATAGAACATGCTATACTTAAACAGGCTGAGTCTAGAATTAATTGCCGTAGAAAGTGGCACGCTTGCACTTGCCTTTCCATGTTTTTAGTCGAGTTGAAATGTGTGGCTAGCTACATCTGACTTAGAGGTCTGCACGGGCTCTGGTTCGGGCAGGAATAGATAATTCAGATTTGGGTCGGGCTCGGGTTAAGAATTTACATTTCAGAAAAATATTTCGGACTATGTTCGGCTCATGAGTAAGCCATAAAAATTATGCTATTCATAACTTAACTTCTTTACTTCACATGTGTTATGAATATCGTTGGAGATGTGAAAACAATAAGATATATATTTGAAAAGTATGAATGAATTTTTATATTGAAAAAAAATCGGGTTTTTTTTCGGGTTGACAAAAATTAATCTGGGCTTCGGATTGGGGTCAGGTTCGGGCCTGAAGATAACGGGTAGCCCGGTAGTTTTAAAAAATTTAGGCCCGTGCAGGTCTCTAATCTGACTGACGGGCCAGGGTAAAGACAATTTAGATTTGGATTCTGGTAAGAAGTTTAAATTTTGGATTATGTTCGGGTCATGCGACAGCCGTACAGCAATACTATTCATAACAAAATTTTGATAATTTATTCCACATTTGTTATGAAAATTTCGAATCGTGAGCACCTCTAATCTGACTGCTCGACCGGCAAGAAGATGGCACAGGATATTTCTTCCTCCTTTGTACATTTTGTATGAATTTTTGAATAACTACACACTGTATGAGTTTCTTAATATGATAATATGTGGTGTTGTGGGCGGCAGGGGTACCGTCTAACATCGCACACCATATAAAAGGGTTTCATAACTTTATATGATTGCGAAACGCTGCCAGGAAAAGTCTTTGCAGTCACCATCTAATTTGGATTTTTTTATATTTCAAATTTGAGACCTAAGTCTCTAGAGACTAGAGAGAGTTCATATTATCAATATTATCACCATAAATGATTTAAAAATACCTGGTGCCATGGCCATTAAGTGGACCCTTTTTTAATTTACTTGAATATACAATAGTTTAAAAACATAGAATATACAAGTATTAATTATGAAACTCTCCGAACTGGGATTTAAACCCGTAAGATTCGTAACGGAAGTCTAAGATGTTGACCACTACTCCACCGATCCGACAAAATATAGCCCACCATTTATTAATAATATTAAAAGTTGACATCGCTACTACTAACTCACCGTTTGAGAGGTGTTCTCGTTAACAGACAGGCACATTTATTTTTTGTTTTATATTATTATAAATAAGTTTATTCAAATAATTAACTCTTAACTATTTGGTATCGTCCAAACGCGCAGTCACTTGTTTTTTAATGACAATTTTCTTCGACATATCCATAGACTTCTATGGAACTTGAAATTTCCGGTTTGTAACTACTTTCCTATCGCCAGCTTTCCCATATCCGATCGGTTTCGTTTGGACCATTTTCTTTCCAGCCTCAAACTGGTTGCGAATTTCCCCTTTGGCCTGTTGAGCAATTATACACACTATCACTATTTGTCATAATATAACAGGCGTTTGTGCTTACTTTACCAGTTACGTCTTACATTGCAAACCTTTTCCTCGATTTTGTAATAATTATAGCGGAATCAAGTATTTTTCGTTCAATTACCCAATCCCGGGATTTCGGGATTCACTGTAAATGCTAAAAAATAATTCATATATCAAATAAAAACTTAGTTACAAAAACTTACAGCATAAGGTTTTTCTACGAGAAATGCTTGTTACTCAGTTGCTCAGTTGCTCAACCTCTCTTTTTCAAAGAGACCAGGGATAAAATGACAAGGCTCGGACCGGACTAGTGGTTAGCTAATCGCTAATCGAGGTAATTCTAGACATTATAAACATCCATGTCTACGAACAGACATCCATAAATCGATTGAAAAATTAAATTATTACATCCCATAAGTACCCTTAATTATTTATTTTTGATAATTTCGAGTAGCATTAGTGCAGACCAAAAAAATGTCTCCTAATAAAAAAAAAACGGCGATCATTTTCCAAATAAGAGTTCCGTTATTAAGATTTCAATTTTTTTGATTTTTGTTTTCGTTCTCCAGTAAAATACACTTTTCTTCGGAATGTGCGATATTTGGAATGCGCCTTTTGGGTAACAGTAAAACTATCTTGGGAATTCTATTCTGAAGAATGATGAAAGGAGGGTAATGGAGAAAAAAAGATTGGGAACAACTGAAAAAAAGAATTATAAGGTTTTGTTATTAAAAGAATTGTAAGGTTTTATTAATTACAAGCGAATACCGGGCATGCGTTGCAATCCCACTCAAAAAAATGGAAGTGTTGGCGATTGAATTCTGTTTATTGAAGTGCTTTTGGATACACAATATTTTTTGTTTTCCGTCTGATACGCACGCGAATAAATCTGAAGGTTTTCCAAGATGTCGTTTTTTGTGCGTATTTGATTCATCGCGGACATGGGTAAAACAACTCACCAAAGTTTAGGAACGCATACGGGACAAACAAAAGAAACATTCATTTATATATATATATATATGAATAGTAAGACCTACTATAAGTTAATTGTACTATAACTATAATCTTCGCGCAAGTACAAGCAATAACTTAACAAAGTTTTATCGGATTCGGATGAACGGTGTGGCAGTGCATAAGATAGGAACAAACACACATTTATTTTTATATATTAGATTCTGACACTAATAAAATTTTGAGCTATTTCAAACGACACATTTCTTGAATTAAAATTCCCGGCTACATACGGTTGTTAGCTTCTGAATGTTTAAAAAAATATCATTCATCTTGGATGCAAATCAGCATTCATTATGAGCGTATATGTTAATAATATATATTATACATGTGCATTAGAAATGATAACTAACCAACTTAATATCATGAATATTAATATCAAGATGCCTTATCATGATCTATGTATAATATTATAATTAATAATGACATCATCTAATTTAAAATGCGGCCATATTTGCCAAACCGTTGACCCTAATATTTTTGCATTATTGTATTTTGGTGCCATATGAAAGTATTTCAATTCAATTATATATTTTCGACAGAAGAATCAAAAGATAATCTTGCCACTTTTAAGACGATTGGATATTAACTAAAATCTGTGGCCGTCAACATTTTCTCTCCCACGGCGCACCTAAATTTTACCCAGATTTCCGTGGCGCACCATCCAATGCAGAATAACCATTTCGCGTTTTAACAATTTTGAGAAAATCGTGTTTGAAGTTTTGACGTTTTTTTTCAAATACTAATTAAAAATAAAATACTATAATGTGCTGTTAAGTTATTCAAAAAGGAACGCATTTGCGACTTATGTTAGTTTTAAATTTAAAAAAAAAGTAATTCATCAAAATAGGAAGCCAACATAGCGATCAAATTACATATGTTATGTTAAGTTTTTTTTACAATCTCTTAATGGTGGTATCTTACTTAACTGCTTGCTGGGCAGTTGCTCAACCTCCTTTTTTCGAAAGGAATAGGGATACAAGTATAAGGCTAGGACAGGACTAGCAGTTAGCGAATCGCTCACGTTACGCCTCGTTTTTAAAATCATACTTAGTTCTCATAATTTTCTTTTCTCACAGTGTTATTCTATGTTTATTTAAATTTCTCTCAGTAAAATTCTGCAATACTTTTTCCAGAATTAATAACCGCCTGGCACGTCGATTACACCGTAAATATATATATATTGGCTCACATTCTTAACTCTATCAGCTCCGTCCAAAATCAGGTAAATCAATCCCTGTGCCCGGCCCAGTTTTGAAGAAATATCAGTTTTCTTCAGCGATCACTAAAAGTGTTATAACTATAGAAATAGTTGATGAAATCAAATGAATTTTTTTGAAATAGTTAAAAACATATTATTATTTATTTTTTGTTTGGTAAAATGGCCAACATACCGAGTCTCACTCATTTTCTTGTGCTTTGCACACACCTTGCATGTTCTACAGGGCTTATTTTTTTCTGTTGACGGTATCGGTATCAATATGTTCTTAGATATATCCCCGAATAACCTGTCGTGTAGATCTTGGAAAATGTTAGCTCGGAGTGGACTCGGTGTCACTGTAATATCGTCTCCAGAAAGGCGAATATTAAACAACTAAAATTCGATTGAGATTTTAACTCGATAAAATCAAAACCTATTTTGACAATAACATAAATTAGATGACTGTTTTGGAAAGTTTTAAGTATTGACTATAATCAAAACCAGGATTCCGTTGTAATACGTATCGCTTGATGACTCAAATATGACTGTTTTTGATAGGCTGGTCTATCACGTGAAAACACGGTTCCGGGACTCAATGTGTCAAAAAGGTGCGTCACCACTGATTTAGAGCATCTATACTAATTTCATGCGTTGATCGCAAAATCGTAAATTTGATTAAACAATTCTAACCTGATGATTGCAAAAAAAATCGCAATGCAAAAAATATAAATGTAGATATAGCTTGAGTGATAAAAAAATTACACGAAAGCAGAAAAAGGTTCGCAACGATTGGTAAATAGATCGTTGGTGTATATTTTTTTTATTAAAATAATACATGAAGACGTTCTGTAATGGTGATTAATAGAAATCCTAACATCAAGAGAAAATCCGGAACCGTAAAAATATCGTAATTATTTTACTTTATCGATAAAGATGAAGAATGCTAAGCGCTTCCTCTGTAGCAGAAAATTGAAGGAAATCGCTTTTTCTTGTTTGCCAGATGCACATCTTATATTTATACGCGCTCAGTCGGCATAACTATAATATCATATATCAGTACATTTAATAGTAATTGGTTTACCAAGGATTAAAAAGAGACTAAAAAACAATTTGCATTCATGAACAATAACCATATTTTAAACATTTAACAAAGAAAGAATTTATTTATCAAATTAACGCGATGAACGCGCCGGGCATGTTTAAATGCCCATGACTTTGTCTCGTATTTTACACCAAACCAGAAGGATTCACTTGTGGATATATGCTTTAGAAATGGGTTATAAATAATTTTACTTTGTGCTGGATAGTATTCACTTAGTACACTTGAGCTTTTATTTCCATAATTAGCACTTTATATTAGATAGTATTAACTTAGTACAGTCAAACTTTGATTTCAATAGTTTCCACTTAGTCACGGATTCTTTTAACAAAGTGAGTTAAGTTGTAGTAGGTTTGTTTTGCGTAATGTATGCTAATGCGTGGAGCAAAGACAATATAGGCAAGTTGTAAAGAATAACTGATATTTCATTACAGCTTCGTGCAACTATCTATTTCAAAGTGTGAGTATTTATATTGAGTGAAAACTATTTTATCTATTAGAAAATATTTTTTCGTAAGTGTAATATATTTCTTCAATGTAAAATATATTTTATTATGTGGGATCACTTTATTTTTAGGGAAAGAATTTGTTTTTTGTTGAATGTATTTGTTGTAAGTGAAAACTATTTTTATATAAGTGAATATGATCTTAACAAAAGTGCATTTAATTGTAAGCCTTTAGAAGTTAGTTCAAATCTTTAGATAGAGAAATAAGTCAAAAAATCGTAAAAATGTCCAGTAAAACGCAACGAAATATGTGTTTGAAAATAACACTCGAAATTCAGTTTTTTAAATAGTGCGCCTTTGTTCAGACAGATCCCCTCGTTGCGGCGCCAGGGCTATCAAACATTGTTAATCGATTTTATTTTAATTTACTTTTCAATATTTTTCAGCTTTTTCATTTTCTTCGATTTATTTTAGTGAGAATGCGAAGAGTTAGGTTTACTTCTTGATTTATTTAAGATAACTAATACATAATTCACATATTTTTCCATTTTTTACTGTTTAAATTGATCTATTTTTAGCCATAGTGAGCGTTTTAACAGATCACTATACTGAAAGTAAATTCGTGCGAAAACGGCTCGCGCTGTAAGGTTTAAGCATACGGAATTGTCGTTAAGCGGATAGCGAGCTCTTTTTTTTGTGTTTCCGTCTTCCGGGATGTGAACACCGAGGTATAACTGAAGACCCTGCCGATGATCTGTCCCGAGCCAGTCAGTGTACTATCGGAGTCTTAACATGTTTGGTTACACATCACAATGGTCTTACTTATGTTTGTTTTAAGACCAATAAGACGTGAGCTAATTGCTTACCTGTCAATAGTCTCCTGGATACCCTTAACAGATTTGTCAAATATGACAGCATCATCGACGTATTCAAGTTTACACAGCCTCAAACCGGGAACAACAGCTACACCACGATCAGGTGGGATTAACCTTCGAAGTATGAAATTAGAGATAATAATAAACAGGAACGTAGCGAAGAATTGTCGTGAGATTTTTTTAATAATAAGAAATTCGATGATTATTATGATAGTTAAGTACAAGCTTTACAACTTTGCACTTTTTAGTACACTGATACGCTTTGTGTATAATACACAGAGCGTGTCAGTGTATTAGTATTAGGGCTTCCAATCCCGGGATTGTTTTATTATCAATACCGGGATTTCGGGATTCACTGTAAATGCTAAAAAATAATTCGTATATTAAATTAAAACTTCCTGATTAACTACAACGTGTACGCCTGTGTCAGTGTGTTCATGTACATAGTTTTTATAGTACTTTTTAAACCATTTCCTCTCCCAATGTGGAGCATATGGATTCCTAATGAAGGTATCTTCACAGATTTTTTCTACGAGAACTGCTTGTTACTCAGATGCTCAACCTCTCTTTTTCGAAGAGAGTAGGGATAGAAGGATTAGACTAATACAGGACTAGTGGTTAGCTAATCGCTCTCGCCACGCCCCATTTTTAGAATCAGATGGGTCGGAGGGAATATTTGACATCACAAACATCCGTGCCTAAGAACAGAAATCCATAATGTAACTGTCTGTACCAAGACTTGAACCCGAGATATCCGTAGCCTTAGCCAACGACGTTGACCACTGCACCGCGGACCCGACCTTTGATACTTTTATAATTAATATTAATGTATTGTGGTATCCCTCCTCCTCATATTTCGTAACAGTCGGTCTTAACCAATTATAAATGGAGAACAAATTAGAACCGCTTCTTTAATAGACGGAGTATTTGTAATACCAAGTCGAATTTAAGGACATGTCCTCTTTTCGAATACCATCTGGTAAAACCTACCTTAATAATGCAGTAAATAAAATCAAATATAATTTTTTTTTGATCATTATGTTTTTTTTCCTCTTTTTTTGTAAATGACTTTCTGATTCTGAATCAATATCCCGGGATCATAAAGAGGGTCCGGGATGCCGTAGAACATAGGTGGCCAACGCGTGTAATAACATGTAATTTATGGCTCTATGAAAGATCAACTTACTAACTCAAAGCAGTAATTTTTTTTTCCATATTTGGCCATTATACGAATTATATATTTTTTGTTAAGATGTAGGCCCGGCAAGAAATCTCACTTCCAAAATCTGGCCCGGCTGCTGAAAAGTTTAGCCACGGACGCCCTAGAAATAAACCATTTCAGAAAACGCCATATCTTACATTGCAGATCCCATATTTATTCTGATTCAAAATCAGGCAATCACCCGGATTAAAAGTTCATATTAGAGAGGTGACATTTGGTGGTAATTTTGAATAGCTCAAATATGGGACAGTTTTTTGATTTATTTAAGTTTCTAAAATAACCATCTCGTATTTTTTCGTTATTGATTGTATTGCTTAGGCATTACAAAATAATATTTCACGCACGTTTTCGTACTTTGTATCTAATCAAATACTGTTGATAGGTAGCTCATGAACATAAATATCTGGTTGGTTACTTAGTGAAATGTAAACACGCAATCCTTTGCGTCAAATTCTTCGCATCGCTGGTCTTCAGCTCTCCCTCACGCCATCTCGGACCTCATCCATTCCATCACGACGATATTGCACCAGTTGTATCTTAGACTCTGAACAAATGGCCGCATTACAATAAAATAATATATCCATTGAAACAGTACAATAAAAATTTCATAAACAATATAATCGCCGTGGAAGAATTCTCTTAAAAATAACACTCCAATCTGTGTTGAAAGTGATAGTTTTTTTGTTTTGTTTTTGTTTAGTTGGTCGGTCGTCGTATTGTTGAAAATAAGTTGTGTAGTGTAATGTCACGGGATTTATAAAATATATTTCGCGAATTTATATGATATTTCTGATGGTTAATTTATAATAAATTTAATGTATTTTTCAAGTACAGCTCTGTATTACAGGAGCGCCTTGGAAAAAGGACGAATTTAATAAAAACTAATTTAATATTGCTTAGCGTGAATAATCCTTGGTGCTGTAACATCTAATAATCATTTTAGCATATTTAAAGATAATTATTTTTGCGAAAACAGTGTATTTTAATTTTTTTTTTTTTTAGAATAGTATTTATATTTTATGTTACATAAAACTGTAATACATAAGAGGCAAACAGCGGAAATTACGCGTGATTAGCCAAATTTACGTTAATCTCAACTGTGACTGATCAATGCTATTATATACAAAACTGAAATCGTCAATATAAAAAGTTAATTAGTATCTATAAAAGTAACGAAATACTAAATACATCTTTCTATCTTATCAAATAACAAAAAAACAATTGAATTATGTTTAGCCATTAAAATAAAACCGTAGAGTTACACAGTGCAATACTAGAACAAGTTTATTCAGTTTACTTAAACGGTGCAATATAATTTGTTTTTGATTACATGCTATGAACTAGATACTATTTCGACACGCCCAATGTAAAGTAATTTAACTAAGCTGTTACTTATAACTGTAGATTATTGATTTTAACAAATTTTTTTTCAATGGATTCGGCTGTAACTTTGCTGATATTAACTTAAATGTCAATATACTTACTGAAGTATGAAAATGCTTACCAAAGAGACGAAACACGTGTTGCACTTGGTTATATAACATGAATAAATAAAAATTGATATTATTTTTAATTAGAATAGATTAAGTGTATAAAATCCTCATCTATTCAAAAAACTCTGCAGACAACGTACTTTACATTGGTCATTTTTTTCTTTCCTTTTGAAAGTTTGTCGAAAAAGGTAACTTTAAATATCGTATTTGTCTTTGTATTTGTAAAATAGTTCAGTGACGTGATGAAATGAATCTTAGAAAACAAAATATAAAAGTATCACGATAAAATCAAGATGTCGGAAAGTGAAGAAATTCTATTGGCGAATGCTGAAGATATTTCCGATAAAGTTGATTGCATCGAAAATAATGATGGCGAAGCTAGCGTGAGTTCTGTTCAATTATGTACATTATTTTCTATATACACTGTTACGTGAAAGTGAATTATATGAATATTATTCGGTTCACTCATGCACTGGGGTCATTGTGACCATTATAATTATCTAGTTAACTGACAGTTGTGTTCTCAATTTGCGTTTTAAAATTCGGCCAAATGAAATTTAATTACGGTGACTCATCGCTATGAAAAATCTCCGGCCCCTGCTTAGAATATATTATATCTAATAAAATGACCATAAGAATAATTACATAAATATTCTTTTGCGTGTTTTGCACAAAATAGCACTACCAATTATAACACTTATTTGGTGTTATTTGATTCGTGGAGAGTTTCTCATTAACCATTACTTTACCTTCTCTGTTTGGAGAATGTGAATGCCCCCTGATTCAGTATTTAATATATAGTAAAGCTTTCTATCTTCATCAATTTGACCATATCGTCTTGAAAGGAAGGTTGATTGACTGGCTTGTTGATTGTAAGTAATTTAAATACTTCATATTCAAAGCGGCCATTTTATGAGTACATTGAAAATTGTTTCTCTGCGCCGCGTTTTTGGGGTAGATAAATTGGGTAAGAGGGGCTTAAATTATATATAATCATTAACAGAATTAGTTATACACAATATATTCAATAAATGTGTTGGTTGCAAACTGGGCATCCGAATGCCGGATAGTAGAAAGCAAGCATAAATCATTACCATTCGACTAAGACAGGAAAATTGTACCAAAGATATGTGTTTATTTATTTTTACAAAGAAGAATATTATTTTTAGAGGTTTTATACTGACAGATGGCACAACTTCTGAAATTACTTTTAAGGTGTTAACTGTCAATTCTTGGTGGAAAGACATTATATTTTAAAAAATAAAACACAATTTGTTTGTACTACTTCCACATATTTATAATGATCAGGACCGGTTTCGCTCATCACGAGCATCAGATGATAATGCTCGTGATGAGCGAAACCGGTCCTGATCATTATAAATATGTGGAAGTAGTACAAACAAATTGTGTTTTATTTAAAAAAAAAAAAAAACTTCTGAAATAATTGCGTTTAAAGCAAATTTTTTCAAAGTACTCTGCCAAGTACATTTGTTTAGTACATTATAAAGAATAATCTTTTTGGCATACAAACCATAAGATATGGAATCAATTAGCTATAGTTATATCATGATTGTTGCCAGAATAAATAAATAACAATATGATATAATACTGTTTTTTTTTCAAAACCATTATATCATATAACTTTACGCGTTTTACCAATAGTGGAAAACATCAACGGCTAACTTAATGCGTTCTTTCAGTGACTACTCGATATTATAAAGGAAGCAAAGTATATTAACTGTAACGGCGTGTTTTCCTAAAATGATTTTCTTTTTAATGTCAAACCATGATGTAAGAAGTATAGGTGAGAGCTGGATCGTTGTTTTTTGTATTATCTGTGACGTCACTTTGACGAAACAAATTTGTATTGTCACCAAAACACTGTTGTACACATACTACATTGTAATTGGATAAGCACGCAATAACGTCGAAAAATACAAAAATGGCGACTGTCACCTTTTATCCAGCACACCTATACTTCTTACATCATGATGCCAAACCGCTTCCAGCGTTGATTTTATAACTGACCTATGACACTGCACATGCGTGGTTTTACTGCCGTCATAAAATCATCATTCTTTACTACCATCCTCAAAGCCGTTATATCCTATTGCGTTTTACCAGTACTTATAGCTTTTAAAAAATAAAACACATTTCATTTGTACTACTTCCACATATTTATAATGATCAGAACCGGTTTCGCTCATCACGAGCATTATCAACTAATAAAAATACAAACATAACAGGCTTATCTATTAACGATAAAATATTAATAATATTAATTGGTTCGCTAATCTTTTCTTATAATTTTCCTGATTCATTATTGCTTATTGCATTAGTAATGTCATTAAAAAAATTTGCTCAGCTAATGGACTTTAATGTAGCTATATTTATGATTTTAGATTAGTATTTTATTGATTTGTAAGAGGTCCATAACATTTTAATTGTAGACTCTTTTATTTGATTTATGTATAATTTGATTGATTACTAGTATTTTCTTGTCTTAGTTCATGAACCATCAGTTTTATATACCTTCATTTTTACACTCAATTTTATATAAATAATCTTTTTATTTTTGTATTTTTATCAGTTGATAATGCTCGCGATGAGCGAAATCGGTCCTAATCATTATAAATATGTGGAAGTAGTACAAATGAATTGTGTTTTTTTTTTTTTAATGTCATGTCTTTCCACCACGAATTTAGATAGTTAACACCTTATAAGTACGTGTAGCGTTCAGTTGTGTACATTTTGACATTTAAAATAAAAATATTCAACAACTGACTTAATGTGTTCTGTAAGCATATTCGCATTTTTGTGTTTTTTACATTTGTTTACATGTACGAATGTTTTTTTATTGTATGGTGGAAATTAAATAAATATGTAACTAATTCAACTGTTTTATTCTCTTTATAGTTACAACAAAAGACCAGTCCGTCCCGGGGCCTACCCGCACCTGAGCGCCGCGAGAATGCCCAGCTGACTTCATCAGCCATTCACCACCTGTCGGAGACGTCCAACGTAAGTACCACCGCTGCTGCCCACGTCAGCAATGGCGTCAGGCAGACGACCAACCAGCCGAGTATGAACGGGCATCAAATGCACACTGCAAGCAGAGGTGAAGAAAATGATATGACTCCGTCACCTGATGCTTCGAGGGGTGATATTCCACTTCCCCTGCCGTCGAGGGATGGGAGACATTCCCTACTGCAGTTTGCGGTGCATCATTTTAGGCAGAGTCCAGAGTAAGTATTATTTTAAGAATTATAACATTTTGTATATCGCGGTTATACTGACAGAAAGCATAAGTCGTAAAAAAATAAGTTACCAGATAATCGCATTTAAAGCTTTTTTTTTTAAAAGTAAGTGCTAATGTTGATTTTATAAAAAAGATTTTTTTGTACATTTTAAAGAATAATTTTTTTTTTTGCCATATAAATCATCAGATTTGGTATCGATGATTCAAAGGTATATCATGCTTTTTGCCAGAATAAAAAAAATAACAATATGACTATTGCATACATTTTGACATTTAAAACAGAAAATATGAAACTGACTTAATGCGTTCTGTCAGTATACCCTCGATATTATCTCTGTTGACAGCACGTACATGTATGTGACGATACGTAAGATTATTTAAAGTACCCATAAACATGGATATTATTAATCGATATTCATTTCTTTGTTAACATCTTCTATCGACTAACCCCCCTCGAAATAAACGAAACGATACATTTATATTATATATGCAAAGCCTGGGTAAACTTTTTTGCTAAACGGCCACATTAGGAATTCAAAACGAACTGTAAAATTCTATTTTAAGGTACAAATTATTTACTGTCATGAAACCTACAGAATGCTGAAAAAAACGGTTTCTTTACTCCTATATCTGCGATATCGTTTATTATAGTAGAAAGAAAAAAATACTAAACGGAAAGACAAGACACGTCATTAAGTTTGTCGTATCATAACCTCTAGCCCAAGTAATATTCTCATTTTAATTACACATTTCTCTCTGTATTTATTCCATCATTAATTCCCATTAAGCATTAGAAAAACCCATAATACTTAAAAACCTTTCACTTTAAAGTATTTTGGAAACTTTTATAAATTATTGCAAGCCTGCAAAGAACACGTTATATAAATGACAAATGAAATTGCTTTCTTTCAAAGAATGACAAGTTTAAATAAATTACAGTTAAGTCTCGATTATACGTTTATGCAAGGAATGACATAGATGAATATACTTACAAGAAAAACGTTGACTGGATTTTTCATTTAAAAAACACAAATTACATTTATTGATAATGCTCAAATTCTGTTGAAATATGGTTCTATACTCGGAAAATCCAAAGGCTGTGCATCCACACCAACAAATGGCATAATTCTGTGTGCGAAAGGAAAGGGGAGTTAAGTCCATAAAAAGAAAGAAAAACGTGATGTTTGAAAGTAAATTTTACTAATGCAGCATAATTGATTTGACTGGTTCATTTTTTCTTATATGCATTGTCGTTATTTTGGCATATTCAACTAATTTTTAAATTTTTAAGACTTTAATGCTCTTTTCTTTCGCGCACAGAATTTATTCTTTTTGCAAACGTCAGTATGTCATATTTGAATATTTTTTTTTTACCATGTCCGCTCCCAGTGTGAAGCACATGACCTCCTAATAGAGGTATCTGAACAGAAGTTTTCTACGAGAACTGCTTGTTACTCAGTTGCCCAACCTCTCTTTTCCCAAAAGAGTAGAGATAGAAGAATAGGACTAGGACAAGACTAGTCGTCAACTAATCGCGTTTTTAGGATCGGATGGGAGGGATCCATAAATTGATTGAAAAATCAACTGTTCGTACCGGGATTTGAACCCGAGACATCCGTAACCGTAGCCAACAATACAAAGTTGACCACTGGACCACGGACTCGACGTTTAATACGTACACAAAAATTTTGTTATTTTCTTAAGAAATAAATATCGATTCATAATATTTATTGTTTGTTTTTAGGCATGGATGCATTTTAATTGATTAAAAGAGTCACGATTTGTTGAACAGTGTATTACCTCTACCGAATCGAGATTATTAAATACGATTGCAAATTTCACGCATGGCAGGTGTTATTGGTTCGACAAAAAATATTTACGCTCAGTGTTTACTTGTCAGATCTCGAATTAAGCCTAAGCCGCCTGTAAACGAGCATCAACAATTGCACATGACCGGCAAGATTGCTGAATATATGATCCGGCAACATTTCCGTCAGTATTGTTACTGCCATATGTCTGGGCAATGTGTGTGCCTGAGTAAGCGACGTCATCGCTGGGCTGGTATAACAAAAGGTTTTTTGCGGATACGTGAAGTGTGCGATACAATAATGGTCCACATTCGTTGCTTATTCGACAGTTGTCACCTTTTCCGCGGCGTAATGAGATGAAATAATATAAGAGATAATCTTATGTTTTATGTTGTACAAATTATCTTACGACTAATATAAAAAAATAAAAAATCAAATTTGAATCTTTGAAATTTTGTACATTTCTATCCATTTCGTCACTAATGATCCGGGTTTCGAACTCGGCATCTTCAGGCCATCAAGCATTCTCCATCCATCAAGCACCCTCAGCCGATATTTTGAATTATATCAATATTGCTGGTACAGCAAAATTGACTGAACTCTACAAATTTCAACAATTCAAATTTGATATTGTAATTCCGTCAAGCACCCTCAGTCGATATCTTAAATTATATCTTAGTCTTTTTTTGCATTGCATTTTTCGCTACCTGCTTACTACAATACACTACGCACACAGGAGTTTTATGTTCATACGGAATACATTCAATGTGAGATTTCAAACAGTTTGACAGATCTCGAACAGAAACGCACATATCGAGCAGAGCGATAAAGGAATAGATGTATTCTGGCAATATTACCGTAATATCGATTGTGTTCCGTATTAAAAATATTGTCCAATCATGCTGCCGGCAAGTATGGGTAATGGGGGCAACACGTGACAGTATAAAGTAGTAGTGTCGTGGCATTCGGCAATTTTGGGGCAATAGTACAGTGTGTTGTACATGGTCACACATGTTTGGCAGCATATTGCGATAAAAAGTTGTTCGTTTACGAACTGCTTTAGATATTGAAGCTAAAATATATGAGGCGAGTTAGAGCAGTTAAGCGTGGCAAATGAATTGCTCGGTTTTATGTTAGCCTAGTCTCCATTGTTCTTCTTCATCATAGTCGATACGTATGACTGCGAATCGTGAATCGTGAGTCGTCATCAATCTTGAACATTGAAGAACTCTGCTGTCCTATATTTATTAGTCAGTAAGGCTCAACATGACATATTGTCGGTGTCCGTGGCGCAGTTGTTAGCGTCGTTGGCTACGGTTACGGATGTGTCGGGTTGAATTCCTGATGCGGACGGTTTACATAAATTGATCTTTCAATCGATTCATAACTCCACTAGGAGACCATATGCTCCACGTAGAGAGCGGACATGGAAAAAAGACTCAATATATCAACGCCGAATGTAATGATTTTTGTATGTGCTCTATACATGTTTATAAAGTTGGTACTAAACATAGCCAATATCGTAAAACAGGAAGGAGGTCAGTGGTCACATAAATTTTCATTACGAGGACTAAAGGAGTAATAACATTTTTTTCGCGAAATATAAATATCGCATTGTGATTTATTACTATGATAAACAATGATACTAATTCTCAACTTAAACATAAAGGGTGGGATGGGTTTATTTCGTTCTACAGGACGTGAGGAGGGAGTAAAACACAAACCGTAACAATACTAATTACCATAACACTACTTCTTACAAAATTAATTACTAGTGTTTGAAGGTGAAAATCCCAAGAGAAATAAATTTAATTGTAGTGAGCCACCTGTCCTATTTAAACTTTGTTGTTAATAATCAGCTCATACAATTCAACAGGTTTCTCAGATACAAGTTCCCGAAAAATTATTTATGATGACGCCATAATTGTTAAGCAATTGCTGGTTAAGTCCAACACATAAAACGTGAAATAAATTATTTATGCTATAAACTTTTTATTATAAGTGGTATTGCCGCACGGCCGACTCATTAACTGAAAATAATCAGAAATATTTTGCTGAAAAATAAATTCTTGCTTTAACAATTATTTTCACGGGCCACGGGCCGGGCTTGGTAGAGGCAAACGGGCCAAACACAAGTAACCGCTGACTACATAGAAATTTGAAATTTTTTGAATTTCTTTGTTATGTACAGACGCAAGCTCGTTTGTTTCAGCTTTTACCAAATCTCACACGACTACAACATTGCATCACCATACAAAAGGATAGCAATTAATACCCAAAAACATACAACCGGCTTAACAAAAATCTTATTATTTCTTCTATTTGTATTTTTTCTAACTTGAAAAGACCGTATTAGCCGGTGTTACGGAATAGTATTCACACAGTTTTGTAAGAGATTCTGCTTTACAAGTGAAGCCGTGTTACACATCATTGTAATCTTCCTGTGGGAAAATTGATTTCGGCGCCGAATTCTGACTGGCTTTTTTACACGAAATCGTTGCGAAAGTTTAAACACCGTGCCTAATTTTAAATTTGTGTGTAGTTTGGTTTTTTTCGCAGTCTCATGGTTATAGCATATCAAAATTGGTAGCCGTTCAGGAACGATTGCATGGCGTTGTCGCTTTTTTGTATGGAAATGTATTGTTTACCACTAATTAATAATATTAATCTCACAATATATGCGATAGTTAACACTAGACCAACGGTCGCCAACTGCTTGTTCACGTAGTTGTTGCAATCACGCAATTGGAGCGAAGAATCCATAATCCATATTTTTTTTGCATGCAGCAACAAATTGACACTCGCCAGTTTTGCAGCGTGCCCAAAACCAGCATTGTGTCGCCTTTAATTATAGCAAATCACTTGAAAACACATATTATCTAATTTAACTTCATTTGTGCAAATCTGCGTAGTAATAATAAAATTATTTTAGGTGGTCGTTTGAAATTTTTCTACCGCCCCAGGCAAAAGGTCGCAGTAACCGTTGGTTGCTTAATAGGTCGGTTAGAACTATTACAAAAACGGCCCATTTTTTAATTTCTCTCTCATTAGCCGCTGGTACGTCGCATCGTTAAGATCTCTTGTTTTGTCCTCCGCCCGATCGGACAGGCGGTTTATTATTTGTTTGCCGATTGCTACGTTTTTCTCTTGTTTTTAACTTGTCGAGAAACACAGAACTAGTGTTTTCCTTTAAGATTGTCCTGGAAGGTGAGATCCTGTCATCTTAAAGCGACCTTGCCGGAAAGTTTGTTCAAAATATATCATTAATTAATTTGTTATAATTAAACAAGCATTTTTTACCATATCCGTTCCCAATGTGGAGCACATGGTGTCGTAACGGAAGTATTACGACAGAAGTTTTTCCACGAAACTGCCACTGTGTCACTCAGAGTAGTAATGGAAGGATATGGATGGATAAGGAAGGAGTAGTGGTTAGCTAGCCGCCTCGCCACGTCCATAAATCCATAGATCGATTAAAAAATCAATTTATAGAACAGTCTGTACTGGGATTCGATCCCGTGAGATCTGTAACCGAAGCTATCGACTTTGACCACTGCACCGCGGATTCAAAACCCGTTATATGCTAAACATTTAAAGTGGACTTGGCTTTAAAAAATGACGGTGTACTTTAAACATTAGTCCTCGAAAGAAAATATGTCCTTTTTGATTAGATTTCACTGATAGGTAAGTTTTTAATAACCTTCCCAGATTGAAAGTACAACGCACCACCACTGCACGCATTGAATTCAATATCGAATCATTATTATAGTCATGGTGTAAAATATGGAGAGTTCAAAAGTGTTGACGATCAAAGAGTTAAAGAACTTCCTGTGAAGCTGTCTAGAGGTGAGGATATTACCCTCGCCATCCTATGAAGATAATTACAATACAATGGGCGAGAACTCTCGCATGATTTCCTACAGTTTTTAACGATTTTGACCTGTTGAATGCGCTGTCAAAGAACAACAATAAATTTCCTTAGAGTCATCGAACGCTATTGGTGTTAAGTTAACGGATCTATTTTGTATCTTAATAAATATTTAGTTTATGAAATTATTACGGGCAGAGCAAAAACGGTCCTGTTGTAGATATTGTTAAATATTTACCAAACATAGTTTTCTCATTGTATCTCAACAGTTAAACTTAATCAGTCTTCTATCTATTACCGTATTGGCCCGACTATAGGGCGACCCTGATTATTAGACGACTCTCATTTTTTAATTCCGCCTTTTGGGGAAAAAATGCCCCATTAAAATATATTGTGATGGAAGTAATATTGTTGTCTCCGAAGAGTCGTCGTCGTAAAGCCGAAATAGCTATCAACAAACTGATAAAATTCTTGTAGAACTGAATAATTTGTTATTTTTACCCTATTAAGTCAAAATTTAATTTGCTGTTTACTCATACCTATCAAATGGTTACCTACCAACTTCTACCAGCATTGTAGACGATATTTGCTTTTTAGCATTAAAGTAGTCAAATTATGTAAATATATCAACTTTGATTTATTACACAAGTATAATATTTCGATAAAGTAACGCGTTTGACCAATCGATCTAGCGTTAGTATTGATTTAGCCTCTTAACATTTGCTATGCCACGTATGTAGTAATTTCTAATACGATGCGGTTTTGCTTCGATGAGCTATGATTATTGTTTGTTATATTTCATGATTGGTTTTTTTGTTAAAATCTTGACTCAACTGAACATTGGATTACGGCAACACATAATTATTATCAGACTCGTTTTGGCATGTTAAATACAAATTTAAAATCATAAATTCTCCTTTGTAACGAATATTTTTGCATTACAATCAAATAAATAATAATTATTGAAGTATAGTTTAATTCGTGCGGTATATATAGTGTTTTTGGTATCCTCAAATATAAGATATCGATGATTTGTCGATTGCTGTTCAAACTTGATAAGTAATTTTATTTCAAACATCTGCAATTAGCTCTCTCAGACAAGAAAAATATTAGCCCACCTGTGGTTTTAACCTTCGTAATGGCACCCCTTTCTATTGGTACCCAGGCACCTTTTAAACCTTTAGTGTTCGTACATTATATTTGAAGACATTACATATTTTGGAAGACATACACGTTTTGGAAAATTGATGTAACCTTCAAAAAATGCGAAAATGAGTCAATGATTGGATCTCATTTTAAAGACGACAGGTCAGGTCTCGGCCAAGTGATGTAAATTAAAAAAAATGATTTTATATTGGTTTTAAGCTTAAAAATTCTGATCCGGCTACTTGATGTAAGCCACTATTATATTGACACTTCCTACGTATTATCCCGTATCTGCAAACATGAGAATTTACAGGAGTGCATTTCAAAGATTAATAACGCAACTCACTGAATAATGTTATCGATAAAAACATTTATTACCCTCTCCTGAACAATTTCAATTTTGAGGGTTACTTCAATTGGCCAAAACAGCGTCGATTATAATGCTATCTTATTTATGATATTTAATATAATTATAGAGCTTCAACCAAAACTGTTTTTTTTTTGTACTAATTCCACAGCTTTATATAATTATAAGGGCCGGTTTGACTCATTGCGAGAATGTTCAGCTGATTTATGTTCAGCTCAGCAGCATTATGTATTATATAATTGTGGAATTAGTGCAAATTATTGCGTTTTATTTTTATCAATTGAATGCCTTTCCACCAAGAATTCACAATTAAAAACTTAAATGTGATTGATTTATTATAGCGATGATTAAAATTTATTAGAAAATATAATATACACATAAATTCCTGTCATTATATTGTCTTGCATTAGGCGTCGTTGGTGTGTGCGGTTTCTATTGGCACTTTACCTACTTTATCCTCCGTCGTTAACAGGTTGAAATGCGTTAACTCCGCGCAGTCGCCTAAGCTTCGTCGGTTCGCACATGCAACACGCAATATGCAACTGGTTACTAGTAAGTGAGCAACACACTGCGCAACGGCGAACGAAATTCGACCGCATAACAATAGTTAGCATGTTGCTTCTCAAAGTTTCGCTCAGTCGCAGACCACTTAAACAGTAGTTCAGTTTGATTACGGGTTTTGTAATAATTGTGTTTACAAAATTGATTTCGAGGAAAGTTAATCAGTACGCATTTTATTAAATATTGGCAGTTTTATATTTTAGAATCAGAATATCAATTGAATGCAGCATTTATTTAAATTCGAATTTGTTATAATCAAAAGTGCCAGCAAGCTACGACAGTAATTTAATAAGAGATTAACTAATCACTTGTCTTGTCTTAGCCATATCCTTCCATCCCTACTCTCTTTGAAAATTTCTTTCAAAAAAGATATAAAATATCTTCTTCGATCATATTCGCTCCCTATCTGGAGCATGTGGCCACCACGCGTCGCCTACATGGTTCCCTGTCACTAGCCAAGCGCTTTGCTTCCTCCCATGACATGCTAGAGTCCCTCGGCTACGCCGAGTATGTCCTGTGGATAGTATCCGATGATCTTCCAGGACGCCGGAATCCCACCGGTCGAAAATAGAGACAAGCAGGATTGAGGCTCTCCGGAGGCATCCGCGGCACGTAACCCAGCCAGTTACAACGTTTCTTCATGACCGCTGCCCAGTACGTAAAATATAGTTAATGGTTATTGTCTGCACGTCATTTCAGTACTAACAAATAGTTCTGATATTATCACTTGACAAAAGGTAGATCGGAAAGCAACACTAGCACTCCCAACTCACGCGTACCACACTTTGAGAAACTCCCTTACGAATAATGTATTGCCAACGAAGAAACAGACCGGGTATGTAGCTTCTTTAGCGAATTCAGTTACTATTCAATAGCATCGCGTTCTAGTGGTGGCCGATGTCCGCCATTCGTGCCTAGAAAGCCTGACGGACCACCGCCGTGCATACAATTTACATTCGTAATTAGCGACTGATTATTACTCACCCACATTCGGGCAACAGTATAATTGTTATTGTTATTTTGAGTCAGTTTCGGTCGCGGACCTTTTCTGAGACGACTAGGTCTTGGCAGCGGCGTAATTGATTGAGGGGTTACGTTATCACCCAGTGTAATATCACGCGAGTTTTATTTGTTTTGGTTATTATCGGGTTATCCATCTGTGACAGTTTATTTGATGTTTACAATATGTGCTGATTTAATCGATCATATTTGACGAAAAAATAATAGCTGAAAGCTTACTTTCTTTTCATTTTGAACATATATTTTAAGATAAATTTTATTGTCGAATCAACACTATAAATTAAAGTTGATAACTTTTTTGAATCGTTGAATTTTTTTTGAATTGTATACATTTCCATGTTTTCGTCACCAAAGATCCGGGTTTCACTTTTCGGCATTTTCAGGCATTCGAGTATACGAATAAACTTGAACTGACGAAATACATGGAGATGTACAATATTTCTACGATTCAAATTTGATATTGAAACTCTATCAAGCACCCTCAGTCAATATTTTTGACAACTTTGTTATTCTACTGGCTGCTACTAAATGTGACACGTGTATCGCTGCTTTAAGAAGCATCTTCAAACATTACTTTTATATAAAAAATGAATTTCCACAAAGTCCGAATTTCCGAATCCATCGTTTTCGATTATTTATTTTAATATGAATATCTTACTCTCAAATGTTTTGTTTTAAGCAGTGTAGCTATTGTATTATATTTGCCTTATTCGTTTAGGGGTTCATTATACCCCTTGTTCTAAATTATGCAAAATTGATATATTTTGGTTATTGTGGTGTTATGACAAATTACGACAGTTTATGACGCGGTTAATTTTGTCAAAACGTAGTTGAGTGGGCTTTCATCCTACTTGATTGCGCTATCAAGGATTCGAATCCTCGTAGGGACACTTTCGTATATGTTTTTTAATCGTTTTAAATATTCGTATCTAAAGGCATGGATGCCAGTGATGTTTTCATCCCATCTAATTCAACCTGTCGATCCCGTAGCGGGACGTAGAGAGAGCGATAAGCTTACTTCTCGTTTTTTCCATTCTACTATTTTATATATGTACTCTTTTTACATTTTTTTAAACCGTGTCCGCTCCCAATGTGGAGCATATGGCCTCGTAATGGAGGTATCTCAACAGACGTTTTTCTACGAGGACTGATTATTACTCGCAATTTTTAAAAAAAAATATAACTCAAGGATATTTATGTAAAATGGAGTATTCATAATTACCAGACATATAAAACAATTGGTTGAAGAACTACGAAGAGAATCTAGAGATGATCATACAAATTACACGTAAAAGAAATTAAACAGTCTGCAATTAAAATGTTAACAACCTCTGAGCGAAATTGGTAGTACGAAACAAATTGTTTTATTTTTTTTAAATATAATATTTTTCCACCAGGAATTGGAAGTTAATAAAGTGAAAAAAAAATATTAATTTATTTAAAATTTAAATAGCTATATTAATACTTGAACTAGATTCGAATTAAATAGAATTCCGATAACATTGCTGCCATAGTCAATTACATTTCACACTTACCCACGGATTCGTGTGAAATTGATGATAACGTAATAATACGTAAAAATATATTATTTTGCGCGATTGTTAAACCATATATATATATTTTCGTAATGCTGGGTGAAACTTACGTTATTGGCCAGGTGACGAAATTTTCACCGCGAAAGAAAGTTGTGAAATATAATTTTTTTGTTAGGACTATTACTTCCATAGAGGGCGTTTGGATTCGTTCGTTCGCCAATTCCGTATGTTAAGTACACGATGATATAATTTTGAATTAGGAAAAGTGAAAAAATGCTTTGATAAAACAGCAGATGTCAGACGTTTCTTAAAACAGTATACACAACCCTCTTTTTTACGCGATATATTGGTTCCAGAAATTAACGCGTAAAAATACCTATAAAATTGGTTCAAAAAAATCGCCTAAAAAGTATCAATAATCTATGGAAAACTAAAATTCGTTTAATAAAAGTCTTGTATTTACATATAAACCTTTAATTTCCTTAATAATGAAACGAAATAAAGGTACGATTATTTTTGTTGAAAATAAATCTAGACAAATTCAAAATAAGAGTTCGGTTGAACGCGCTTTTAGTTCGCTCCGCCAGTGCTAACTGCTCAAGTTACGTCATCTGGTTAGGATACGTTACCAGTGTCACGTGTTTTTTGGGGAAGTGAAGAATTAAATTAGTCTAAATTGATTAAATTGGTATTAATTTTTGATTTTTCACAAAGTTATTAAGGTTCAAAAATTCGCCAAATATCGTGAATTTTCAGGTGCTCTGTATTACATGAAATATTTCATAAGTAGTGATCGTGTTAATATAAACATACAAATTAAATATGATAATATTATATTAACTTTCATATCAGAGTCGCTCGTTGCTTTCACTGTCAATGGTGAAATCCATTTTTTTTTGAACGGACATGTTGAATTTCACTCGAATTTGAATTTTGCCCGAACTCGTTTAACGATTTTTTAAAAGAAATAATCGCGTAAAAGTGAAAATATCGCGTAAATAAAGGAACGGTGCCACCCAAAAAATCTTATAAGAGTGAAATCGTAGGAAAAGAGGTCTGGGTGTATATTAATAGATTTCTGTTTTACCTCTTCAAAATATATCACTAGTGCACAACTCGACGAGAAATATAAATACCGCATATCCCCGACTACAAGACGCCACGGATTATAAGCCGAAACTTTATTTTTAAATAGCCAATAATAAAAACGTAACGAAAACCATTACAATATAAAGCACTTAAAGTAAGTCTGTTTGATAAGTACTTTCTTACCGAGATTGCTTTAGCAGTGAAGAGGCCCAAGAACGGCAAAGCGTCGGGTGGAGACGTTATACATTCGGAATGTCTGAATTGTAGTCTTAACGCCATCCTACACCTTCTCTATCACATGATGGCTTAGATGTGGGATGGTGAGTGTTGTCCAAGGGACTGGATGAACGGTGAGATTGTGGCACTCCACAAAAAGGGATCCCCTCAGCTGTGACAACCACCGAGGCATAACTCTTCTCAGAATCCCTGGGAAAGTTATGGCACACATTCTCTTGGCGAGAATAAGAGGGCCCATAAAGTCTTTGGAAAAAATCAAGCCGGTTTCCTCCCTGGAAGGTCGTGTGCGGACCAAGTAGACAATCTTCGATGTCTCCTCCAGCAGAGCAATGAATTTAGCAACGCTCTTGTTGTTTTGTCGACTATGAGAAGGCATTAGACAGTCCGCATCGAACATCTTTATGGAGGATACTGGACACAAATGTGAAGATTGTGGTCGTCATCGAATCTGCATGAGAAAAATATAAAGTCATCTACCGAACATGGCCAAAGAAGAAAGGTGTTCTTACCATCAGACTGAAACTTCGTTGGATTCTGTCTCTGATTATTATTAATTATTGTTTTCTTAGAAAATGTCTTCTTTTGCATTATTGATAGCGATGATTGTAAGTCGTCATCGATTATAAGACGCACTCTTAATTCAAAGTTTCAAAAATACGTAAAAGCATCGTATAATCGATGAAATATAATAATTAATTATCGTTTCTTATTGTGGCCCGTAATGTCGTGTGGCCAAAATAGGTGTCAGTCACCCAATTGTGTTTGGATGTTGTAAAATGATAATCTTAGAAAAATAATCTTTTTTTTTTTTGATACGTTGGCTGGTTTTGGCACCACATTAATAATAACTTCATATGAGCGGTCATTAAACTTTAAAAATAATTAATTAAGAAAGATAATTTTTCCGTTATTTATTTAAAAAACGGACAGTTGAATTAATTATGCTTTTTTTCCTACCGAATTACGAAAACTAACGGTATTGCTTACGTTAGTAATTATTACGATTGTAAGCACTGATTTATATACTTGCCAAATTTGATTCATTTTAAAACTGATTAAGATTAATCATTAGTGTGATTCGTGGTGCAGTGATCAACACCGTCACTGATCTCACTGGGTCGAATCCCAGTACGGACAGTTTTATAAATTGATTTTTCAATCGATTTATGGATTTCTGTTTGTAGGCATCGATTTATGTATGTGATATCTAAAATACCCTCCCACGATTAGCTTAAGACTTTTTAAGAAAATCTGGCATTACAGCTGATAGTCAATGCGCTAAATATTTGTAAAATTAAAGAATCATACGAGATAATTTATTAAGAATTTTTAAAAGTCACTCTTGTTCAAGATCACAAAATTAAATTGGAGAAATCTAAATTTAATATTGACCTTGCCTGGACTTGGACAAGGACGCACCTGATCGCTGGGGCAAAACTCTTACCACTAGACCACAGAGGCCGACTTGTCCTAACTCGACTGTTTTGTCCTAGCCTTATTCTCTATCTGTAGTCTGTTCAAAAAATACAGGTTGAGCAACTGAGTTATACGCAGTTATAATAGAAAAGAAAAACTTCTGTTGAGATACCTCCATTATGAGGCCATATGCTGCACATTGGCGGACAAGGTTGAAATTTAAAAAAACTGTTTGACTGTCAAATTTAACCCCCGGCTTTCGAGCATCTTACTGTCAGTAATGAAATGCAATAGTTTGCGATGGTTTAAACGGACTTCGTTCAAATTTGAATTTTGCTCCAACTCGTCTGATGAAACACTTCTATACACTAGAAGAAATTGTTTTCCAGGGAATAATCGCGTAAAAAAAGGAACAGTACAATCCTAATAAATTGCGTATAAAGAGGGCTGGGTGTATAAAGTGTAGGGACATTGTTTTTTTCCATATTTTCATTGGATGGATAAAATTTAAATCTTAGTTATTCTACTGGCTGTGTTACTAAATGTAACTATTACGCATTCTATTACTATAGTACAATTATCGTTTGTGTCCTATCCCCTCCCCACGTCCAGTAAGAAGCAACAAACCCACCCTACTCTTCATTTTTAATTTAAGAATTAGAATCAATGTTTACCGTAGAAATAAATAACCTTACGATATAGTCAGTCCGAAGATGCTTAAAGAAGCGGCACGCGTTACATGTAGTAACACAGCCAGTGGAATAACTAAGGTATCGATTTTAATTTTCGATTAGGTTTATTAATTGTTATTTCGTGTAGACGAAATTAAAAAAAACGATGATATTGAAGTGAAGTACCAGGTCTTTGATGTAATAAACGTGTGAAAGCTGATGAGATGAAGTGACCAGTTGAAGAGTATCGGTTGGAAAGGTGTCCAGGATTGATGACTCTTCACAACGTTGTGCTGTGGTTTGGTGCCTGCGTTAAGTCTTCGTCTAAATTGCAAGTTAAATTAAACGAAACAATTTTACAATCAATACACTGTCAGTCTAGCTACCGAGCCATTAAAAAATGGCCAACATTTATTTAATCCTATTTAGACTTATTATACTTGGCCAATTTCAGGGTGCCCCCATATAGAAGTGTGCAATAGTTATCTTTCTTGACTAAATAGTCAAGGAATGCCATCAGATAAAGTAATGAATGTATTGTATATGCAACCTTCTAGCATAGGGGCTCGCAACCAGTGGGGAATTTCCCCGTAGGGGTCATTTTAAAGTCCCAGGGGGGGAATTTCTGTTGTTTATTAAAGATTTTCAATATTATACATATTTGGGAAGCATCATTTGAGTTAACGGTTAGATTAGATTATTTTGGGAAGGGGGGAATTGTATTCACATTGGTGAAAGGGCAATACAGCAAAAAAAGGTGGGAAACTCTGTTCTAGTATGTCCATGCGGTTGCCTTTGAGACACTTAAAAGTCAGTTAGGGGCTGGATAAGTTAAAGTAAATTCTTTAAGCCTAAAATCACATTAATAATGAATGCCGACAATCAGTATTCGTAAAGGGTTTTTCTAAATTGTGACTGAATGAATCTTTGATAATTCAGTACCTTAGAAATAAAAATAGCCAATAAAAAGAACGCCCGCTTTGCAGGCACCACCTAATTTCAATAGTTAAAAAATCTAAAGTATTTGAGAAGTAATTATTCTATCATTATTATTGCAGATTGGATGCCCTGAAGACTGACACCCTGAAAGGCGGAAAAAATACGACCGGAGGCGGCAAGGCTCGTCGCGAAGACGCCAACGGCGACTGGACTTGGAAACGTCAGACTGACCTTGTCAAATGGCAGCCGTCTCCCCTGAGAGGCGCCCTGCTGCGTCTCCATCCGCCGGAGCTTTCCAGCTTGGCTGTGGAGTGCTTCTCCTGCGTGCTGAGGTACTGCGGGGACGCACCTCCGGCGCAACCTCCCCAGGATTTGGAGGAGGTTAAATGCGTCTACACAGTGCTCATGGTGAGTTGAATAAATATTCAATTTATTCATTGCAGTACAAAAATAACCAATCAAAGGTTTATTGTTTTTTTAAATTCACTGATGATAATAATATATTATATCTATTTTAAAACATAAAAAAATAGTACTCCTCTGTGGAATTTGTCTATTCCGTTTCCCTAAATATTCTATTATATAATACATATTCAATTTTATAGCATTGCCACAAACACCATCCTCTGCGTGACGAAGTATACTGCCAGCTGATGAAGCAGACCACTTCCAATAAATCGGTGAATCCAGAATCCTGCCAGAGAGCATGGAGACTTATGAGCATCGTGGCTGCATACTTTGGATGCTCAGACACGCTGAGGTAAACAATTGTCGAGAAGCTAGTTGAGAAATCTAGAATTTTAGTAACTGGTTCTGAGTCAATCGCTCACCCTCACCATCAAATGAGTGTAGTACCAGCACTAAAAGCCCCATATCAGAGCAGTCAATGCTTTTAACTATTTTTTGTTTTTGTATGAGAGAATATGATTTTTTGCAATTGTATTTTTAGTTTTTCTTTAAATTACATTAAAAATAATCACTTATCATGAAATGCTATCAAATGAATTAAATACTTTGTCTCTGACAATATTAGAGTTTATCATATTATTCACATATTTTTCAAAAATAATGCAAAAAATCAAGAATCCAATCATATCCATTACTCAAAAATTTAAATTTCCAACTCTCACGACCGTATTTTACTGAGGATGCGATATGTTTTCGTGATGTGATATTACTGAAGATTAAAAGTAAACAATGCCAAATTTATCTATCTACTTTACATTTCCTCTTATTTTGTTTGTTTAATTCATACAAAAATTATATTTCAGACCTTACTTGCTGGAGTATCTAAGCTCTGCAGCTGGCGATCGTCGGAGACACTGCCAGGGTACAGCTGCTGTTTGCTTGGCCAACTTGAGGAAGACCGCTCGTTGCGGAGGAAGAAAGAATGTACCCAGTGTTGAAGAGGTGGGTCTACTCTTCATAACCTGGCTATATACACATACTGTTTATCTAGTGATAGTTGCGTCTATCAATGAAATTATTCTTCTGCCAAATTAATATGTACTGCAGTTTCTTGAGCTGTGATAAGCTTTGGTTGTATTTACCACTTCATGATGTGACAATTTAACTTCATTAATCTACCTTAAAAAATATTTGTGTTGTTAACTTCAAAGTACTATTCTTGTGTATTATATAAACACACTGACTGAGATGGTATTCCCATTTTTGGATGCAGGCCTGGAACTCTTTACCATACACAATTGACAATACTTTAAATACAAGCTTTGTATTCAGAATATTCGTAGTGTCATTCACGAAAATTATGCAGTGTTAATCATGTTAACATCATTTTTATAGACGAATAATTGTTAATCTATCTATGAGACTATTGACAGGCTACAACCTGATTCAGATTGCATCAGTCTGAAAATAAACCAGTGTGATCAGTAATTGAATCTATCATGATCACCGGGAAGGGCGACAGCTTCCGATACTACGAATACACATCCTGGAAGATGGTAACACAAAGAAAGAGCTTAGAATAGCTGGAGTCATATTTAATGCAATGCAGACTGTCAAACACACAACTGTGCACGGTTGAAATCAAATGCCATTTGTTCTACGCTTGCATTTTACGAGTATTGCTTTACAGTAGCAAATCGTGATACCTGACAAACACTGAATACTGACCTTTGAGAAAAGATGCTTGCTTCGGATATGATTGAGTGGTTTGGTTTCACGAAGATTCAGAGATCATAGAAAGGCACACACTGCCCTATTACGTCAACGGTCTTGTAGAGGCGTTCGGACTGGCTGATTTACTTCCTTTAGAGATTCTCAACTCTGCTTGCCTCTTCTTCCGACCGGTAGGATTCCGGGAATTTTGTATAAAGGTGGGCCCTTTTGCCATCTGTCTTCCCAATTGTCAGGTAAAATCCATTGGGTGTACTTGTCGAAACTAAAGAATGCTGGCATGTCATGGGAGAACGCAAAGCGATTCGCAGGTTTCAGGGCATCTTCATGACCTCGTGGTGGTCATATACTCCAAATAGCGAGCATATTGTCCAAATTGTCCAACAAGAAAAAATTATTTAATCATCTGTGTATAGTGGAAAATTTTTAAATATTGTGGAAATTATTATTTCAGGTGACTGCTGTATCAGCAGGAAGAAGCGCACGTCGTCAGATCTACAGATTACCGGGTGGAGCCGAAAGAGTCGTCAACACACGGTGCTCAACTGTCGTACAAGATGTCATTCATGACCTCTGCGACTTAGTAAGTGCTCGTAACTATATAATCTTCATTGATAGCACGAGCAACAGCTCATAATACTGGTTAACTAGAACATTTAAGCCGCTGCCCTAACTAAATGACAAAACCAAAAGAGCTATTCAACCAATTTTGCTATTGTGTTATCCATAATATATCAACCATTCAAAATAATTAATTTTGACTTATATTTTTTTCAGATTGGAGTCACGAATGAAGCAGAACAAGCCGAATTTTCACTCTACTGCATAGTCCAAGGCGATGCCTTCACTATGCCACTGGCTGCTGACGAATACATCTTGGACGTGACCACAGAGCTTCAAAAAGCAGCGCAGCCGTTCTACCTCATCTTCTGCAGAAGTGTGTGGTACCATCCTCTGAGACACGATGCTAATCCCCTCTATACTGAGGTACAATACTGATTTGTACTACTGCAAATTAAAATAAGTTGGTTAAAACAAAGCAACAAATTAACCTTTGTAATGACACTAAGTGGACACTTGTAACCCAGCTATTTTTGGAATAAAACATAAATATTATTTCAAAAATATAGGGGAACAGACAGGAAGGAGCGTGTCAATTAGATTTAAGGCACATAAATATAAGATCATTTAAAAATAATAAAACAGATTCTCAATTTGCTAACCACCTCTTGGAAGAAGCACACAACATAACCGCTAATTCAGATCTGATATGCTTACATTTATGTGATAAAAGCCTCAGACTTAGTCTTTTGGAACAACTTGAAATTATTTTAAAAAATAAAACACAATTCATTTGTACTACTTCCACATGTTTATAATGACCAGGACCGGTTTCGCTCATCACGAGCATTATCAACTGAGCATCATCACGAGCATTATCATCAGTTGATAATGCTCGTGATGAGCGAAACCAGTCCTGATCATTATAAGCATGTGAAAGTAGTGCAAATGAATTGTGTTTTATTTTTTAAAATATAATGTCTTTCCACAAAAAATCGACAGTTAACACCTTAAAAGTAACTTGAAATTAATAGACAATCATGACAATAATCTCCTTAATGACCAAGCAAATATTAATCCATCACCCTTCTTACTTAAACCATTACAAGGAGCCCGTGCAATTACCCATAATCAATAAAATTTCAATGCATTTATTTTAACGACTAATTAATAACACCACGTAAGCTCCTTTTCTAAAAACACAATTATTACCTTGAATGATTTAATTTTAAATAAACATTATGATGTTTGAATACATGAGATGACGTGATATTGTCTATCTCTCCTAAAATATATATAGCTAAGCAAAAATAAGTTTAAGTATAGTTCTGACGATGGCGTCAAGCCGAAATAGCTATCAACAACCCGATAAAAAATTTGTAGAACTAAATACTTTATTATTCTTTCCTATTATAAGGGAGTTCTACTTAGTAAATGCCAATTCAATCAAAAAATTCGCTATTTGTCAATAGATAGCACTATACAATTTTACACCATATTATTGAGCCAAAATAAATTTTTGATGGCTTGCTATTTATGATGATGATAAGAGCGCGAGAGTTAACTTGTTGATGCTCTGATACTACATACAGGCTTTGGACAACTAACTTGCTCGTGGTACTGCAGAGGTTAAGAAAATAACAATAAGTGACATTAGCAAACAAAAAATGTTAGCTTGTAACACAAATGTAGATTTCTACAATAAAAAATCAACAATAATGTTTCTTACAGGTCCTATTCAACCAAGTGGCTCCTGATTATTTGGAGGGACTGCTCCTGGAGCTTCCTGGAGGTGGTAGGCCGTCAGCTGGAGCTCTGCGTGATGTGGCACTAGTCGCCGCATTACTCCATCGAGCTGCAGACCTCAATCATCCACCGCATCTTAAAGAGGTCAGTATTTTCTACAAAAATATATTTTTTATAACAAACCCGTAAAATATATATATATAACGGCTTCTTTCAATTTGAATTTGTTGATACACCATGTTGTTCATGCCACCTAATTGCCGCCCCTGTGGTCCAGTAGTTAGTGCTTTACCCTAGCTAACAGACAGGTCTGGGTTCAAGTCCCAATGACGTTAATATCAAATTCAGATTTTTTCAGTTTAAAATTTGTAATTTTGGGCATGGATGTTTGTAAATAGTTTATCTCTTCATTAAAAACACTCATCGAGCTAGTCTCATAAGATTTAAAAGTTTAAAAATAACTAGAGGGGCTTATTATTATGAGCTTTAATGCAAAATTGTCTAAATTTATCTTATGACAAATTCATATTCTATTGCAAGCGATATTTCAGAAAATACTTATTGACTATAGCTCAATCATTTTCTTTTCAGATTAAATTCCTTTTACCGAAACCAGTTTTAGGTCTTAGAGAAGTGAGACCTGCGAAGTGGGCTTCGCTTGTTCAAGCGGATTGGGCTGTTGCACAACCACTCACTACACATCAAGCCAAAGCACAGGTATGTAGCTGTTTACTATAAACTCTAACCCATTGTAGTCTATGGCAGAAGCTTTGAGATTTTCGCTTCAGTGCAAGGTTTGAAAACCTACCTGGCTTAACATTTTCATGTGACCATGTTTCCAGTTTTTCGACTGGCCTGTAATGGAGTGGTCCACACTGTGGGGTTTTCATCCACTCAGTTGCGGTGTCATACATTCGAATCCCGCTATGAATACTTTCCAAAGGCATAGATAGTTTCATACCTCCTCACCCACCCTGTATCCTTTATCTTGAAAAAAGGGGCATTGAGGGAGCGACTAGCTAAACACTAATTCTTTTTAAACTCCATCCTTCATTCCATTAATCTCACTGAAGAGAGGTTTAGCCACAGATTTACAACCAGTTTTGTCGAGTTGCTCTACTTGGAGTCTAATGCTTCACATTGGGAATGAATATGGTTGAAAATAATAAACCATGATGTGGGGTGACTTTGGCCATGCGGTGAAACTTTGACAATACTCAATATCGACAGTGTTTTGGCCAATTGATGTAAACCTCAAAAAATACGAAAATTATGTAATGATTGGATCTTATTTTAAAGACAACAAAGCAGGTCTCGGCCAAATGATGTAAATTAGAAAAATAAATTGACCACTTTTTGGAAGGGAAACATCATTTTACATTTGTTTTAAGATTAAAAGTTCTGACCCGGCCACTTGATGTGAGCCACTATTAAATCAACATTCCCTACGTATAATCCAGTATCTGCAAACATGAGAATTTACAGGAGTGTATTTCAAAGATTCATAACGTAACTCACCATATAATGTTTTCGATTATAACAGTTTTTACTCTCTCCTAAACAATTTCAATTTTGAGGGTTACATTAATTGGCCAGAACACCGTCGAAATATTAGGTAAGTTTTTACTAAATTAGGCAGAAATTCTTAAGCACATCTTTCTCATAACGATAGTTTTTACTTCATAAAGTAAATGTATATTATCCCAATGTCAAAGCATTAATCTTTTCAATAAGACAAAACATTTATCATACTTAAAATATCTTAATTCGTTAGTTACCGACTGCGCTTCCCATTACAGTGCACGGTTGCTATGACTGATGCCAATCATGATAATTAATGCCATAAATCTCATCTTTAAATGATATATAACTGCAATGTCTGATCGGAAGACACGGCTGGCATTTTAACATTGTGAAAAAAGAGTTACCGCTTCCTGCATACCGAATATAATGAGATAATACTTGCAACGAGCGTGAGAATATTGTCGAAGCCGCCATTGTAAACATGGCATTTGTTAAAAAAAAGTGAAAACAATGCTTCACAGTCAAATATGCACAAGTGCAAAGGTGCTGTATGCCTTAGTCGGGGAAGTCATTAATAGATTATCTGCAATATAAATGTTATAAATTTTCCCACACTCAACTATGCATATAATCACATTATTCATTTCATGCAAACATGTAAATTCACTTCTGCTTATTGCTTGTTATTTTTCTTCTAACGCATATTTCATTTTTACACCTATGCACAATTTATTGTCTATGCCAGGACATTGAAGTCCGTGAAAATGGACTACGTGAAAAAACTCAGTTTTATCAGTAAATTGATGAGTGGCAAATTCTATGTCCTTATGAACAATTACATTGAGGTTTCGGCAAGCTAATGAATGATGGAGATTCCATTAAATATAATAATTTGGAGGCTAGTTCTAAACTCTAATATCTCAACCATATTTTTATGTAATATTTTTGTAGGTTTTGGCAGTGCTATCACAATGGCCGCTGTTTGGCAGCTCGTTCTTTGCCGTCAAGCGGGTGACGGGAGGCGGGGGTGCCACAAACACTAGCGAATGGCGAGATCATATCCTCGCTCTAAACCGCCGCGGTGTTCACTTCCTCGATGTGCAGACACATGAAACTCTTCAGCACTGGCCATTCGCGGAGGTTATCAGCACCAGAAAGGTAAGAATGCACTTAACAAATCAAGTATGGTTTTTCTCTTGGCGTGATTGTTGTATTGTATCATATCTACAAACTTCTTATCGTGATATTGCACCTAGTGTAATGTAATAGTGATTAGGTTGGTTAACCCTTACAGCACGAATTTATTTTCAGTCAATTATCTATTAAAATGCTTACTATGGCTAAAAATGGGTGAATTTCAACAGTAAAAAATGAAGAAATATGTGAAATATACATTAGCTATCCTAAATACATCAAGAAGTAAACTAAACTCGTTGCATTGTCGCTAAAGTAAATCGAAGAAAATGAAGAAGCTGAAAAATATTTAATCTACGACTTTGCAAGCAAAATGCACCGCCAAAAAGCACACGAGCAGGCGCGTAGCCGCATAAGTAATTAATGCTGCGTATCAGCAGTTCAATGCTGAATATCGAGAGCTCTTTTCAAAAATATATTTCCTTCTGTTCTACTTGACATTTTCATAATCTGTCGCCTAATTTCTCTACCTAAAGGTTGGAACTATTAAAGCATATATCCACAAGTGTGGCCGGAAATACGAGATAAATTCTTGGACATGTAAACATGTCCAGCGCATTCATCGGGTCAAGGATGATTTGAAAGTAATGATTACATCAACATTAAACAATATAAACATTATTTGAATATTTCCTTTCAGGTTCGATCGGAGGATGGATCACTGTTCTTGGACATGAAATGCGGATCCCTCCTGCAACAGCGCGTTACTCGGCTTCAAACAGAACAAGCTCACGAAGTCTCCAGACTCGTCAGGCAATATATCACACTCCAGCAGTCCGGCGCTGGACCTCTCAACTCTGATTGAATAAATATAAAGGTAAATTCTTTTCTGAACTCATACTTAATCCTGATGTAGACCATAATTTTGACTCCTATGTGAGTTTCATTTAATGCTTGAGGAAAAGAAAGATATTCACAAGTAGATCCAACTGACCAATGGACCTTGGTGGCTAATAAGGATGAATTCCAACTCGAATATTCGATATCTGAATATATTCGGCCCTTTTTTAACTATTTGAATATTTGGGCTACTAATCGAACACTATTCATAATAATTTTTAATAAAATATTTCACAAAATTGTCGAATGATCACATCACAATTTCTCCAGATTTCAAGTACAATAATGAATACCCCAGGTAGTAGTTTTTTTTGGTCTTCGCTAAACTCGGGTGCTTTCAATATCTTATCATAAATCATAATACGTGAGTTTGACCAATCACTCGGGGATAAAAAAATCTTTTAGAAATACAGCTGGAGTAATCCGGTGCAGCTGCAAATTTTAAAAATAGTAATAGAATGAAACTGTGCTGGAATGTGTATTTATATCGTCTATCTGAGATTTGACAGACGTGGTAAAAGATTTAGTTTATATTATTATAAAATGTACGTATCATTGAAAATATTATATGTATATCAGTGATTTAAAGTTTTTAATAAATGGAGTGTCGATTTGATCAGTTGATAATGCTCGCGATAAGAGAAACTAGTCTTGACCATTATAAAAATGTGGAAGTAGTGTAAAACAAATTGTGTTTTATTTTAAAAATATTGTATAATAATTATTGATGTTTCTTTTTTGCAGATAACATTGAATGTGCCACTTTCGAATACTTCGGAATAAAGCACCTCCCGATTTTACAACAGCTACTCAAAATAGACAATTTTTTCTCAAACACATATCGACTATAAGAATGTACGAAAATGTATGCACTTATTATTAATTACCTGAAAGAATATTATAATAGTTACATAATATATTTAATTATGTGAAATGTCTGTATAAAATTATTCTATAATACTTTTAAGACTACAAAGATTCTCGTAGTCATAGATAATTTATCTGCCACCTTTGAATATATTTGTAATGATCATTCTCAAATTGTTTGCCAACAGCAAAATATCGTCGAGATTGCTTTCAGGTTTTTAATGTTCACAATTCTAATGAAAAAAAGTTATATTATTATTTGTTTTCTTTAAACAATAGAACAAGATTATATTAAACCTAGTAATTATTTTGTTTAGAATTTAGTTTTTATTGTACAATAATAACATCTTTTATTACGTAAGAAGTCATCACTGGAATTTAATACTTTAAAAATACTCCACTGCTTCAAAAATCTATGTATTTTTATATCAATGAACCATAGACTAAGAAGAAATACTGCACTTTTTAAATAATTAAAGTGCTGTTTTTTATGAAAAGAAATTGATTGTTAAAAATAATGTAACAAGAGATAATTATTATCGATATTTTTACAATTTTATACCATAAATTGAATATTTAAATATAGGTAGATTTATTACCTATTTATCTGGTTAGGTTTTGCCTAAAATAGAAAGAATTTTGCTCAAATACATTCCAATGATCTTGTTTTTTTTTAAATTCTATACAGTTGTATCTAAGAATGTTTATTCCGTCCAATTATCATTGAAACTGATTTATATTTTTTAAAACTTTTTGAACTATTCACTATTTGAAATAAATCACCAAACCAACATTTATTCTTTATGTTTGACAAATGAAATGATCAATCCATGTTTAATTATGCTATAAATGACCAATTATTTTTATGTTACATAAAAACAGGGAATCAGATATTTATCCAAAAATAACTTATTTTGTATTGTTAGTGTCTTCCGCTTTTTATATAATTTTTGCAACATTTTTTCCAGAAATATCATTCTTTCCTTTTGTGACTCTGATTAATTGTAAGAATATGTTTTTGTAAATATTAGAGAAAGGAATATTATGGATTTGTAAAGCCGATTCTAATTTGCGAAGGTTGCAATTGTTTTTATTTTCACTTATTATTAATATTTTAAGAAATTAACTTCGCATTACAGTTTTTAAAAAGTTATACAATTTATTGAATCAAAAGATTGAATTATTTAAAACACGTGTGCACAATTCACAATTGGGGTAACTGATTGTAACTGACAAATGAAGGTATTCTGAGTTTTTAATATTAATATGTTTTGGATTTCATAAAGTTTTTCAAATCGCACATATGAAATAGTATTTTGTAAAATGAGACGCCACAAAGATTTCATTAAAAGCAATTGATAATAACACTATTGAAATACAATATGCTATAAAAATATAACTATAGAGATTATTCAACACAACCGCACTGCTTGCTGGTTAGTTAAAGACAACTGTGTTGGTTAATTTCTCCCACTTGTCAAAAGTACAGATGGCCCCTTATATGCTTTGTATAGCAACAAATGAATTGTTGTACTTTGTTGTCAAACGACCTGTGTAAAATATTAAATATATTAATTGGTAAAACGTTGAGTTATTTATTTCGAAGAGAAATATTTATTGCTTTTCTTTAAATTTATGGAAACTTAATTTATTCTCTATCTCTTGTATTCCAATAAAAATTTCAGATAATAGAAACATTTAAATGATATCTTTACAACATATTTCATAAAAATATTGGTTTTGGCAATATTTGTTTTATATTATACCTAAAACTTAGCACACCAGTTCCGTTTCTGTAAGTTTTACAGCATTTTTTATCATATAATAAAATGAATCGGTTATTATAGTAGCGTGTAAAAAAATCAAATAACTGTTTCAAAGAACAACGTACTTAGCTTTCGAAACCCTCAGAATACTTACCGTTTAATTACTGTCAATAGAAATTTAGAAATGCAGTATTATGTAAAAACAGTTCTCCAAAACATAACAATTATTATTTCTGTTGACTTTATAGATAGCATACATGATTTTATTTTATTTATGTAAGGTATTTCTTAATAAATATTTACTGAAGGAAAATTGGTTTTTTAATATTTTTTATAAGGAGCATATCTTTATGAAGAAAACAAAAAATCGAAAAAATGATATAAAGAGTTAGACATATCAAAATGTTCCTTATTTCTCTACCGCAGTGCTCCGCAACCGGTGTGTCGCGGCACAATGATGCGCCGCGAGACGACTCCAGGTGTGCCGCGGTCCAGTGCGACCAAAATCAGAAAAATCAAGCATTAGAAATAGAGCCATTCGGTTGCTAAGATTTCCATTTAAATTATACTCGTTGAATCAAATTTATTATTATTTTGATATTTAATAAAATAATTATTGTATTAGTGTTTGCAGGGATAGTGCAATTGCAATAGTTGGGAATGAAATGTCTCATATCTAAAATAAAAAAATTGCTCTTGAATATATTGGGAAGCATCGATTTTCCAGTGGAGTTATTACAATGTGCGAATGTATCAAAATAATACACATTATCAAATCAAGAGTCTTAAATATGCATTTTTTGGGAAAAAATATCAATTCCGATTGTTTCTCACATAAATATGTTGACTGTTCCGGAGCAAAGTCTTCGTTAGATTGGTTGAACTTTGCTTTACTATTTATTTTTACTTAACCAAAAAATGCCAAAAATCTATCATATCTTCAAAAATCATTCGATGAATTTGCTACATTACTGATATCTTTGAGCAACTCAATGAATAAACAAAAAATGAAAGGTCTTAATGAAAAGTTATTGACATGCTCTGACAAATACAAGAGAAACTCAAAAATTTGGAAAGCGAGTTAAGACTAGGATCATTGAAAATGTTCTAAAGGACTGTATCATTGAAAACAGAAAGAATATTTTGGATTTGACTAAACAAAAAAGAGACAATACTTTTATACACTCAACTTAGTTAAGCGATTTTGTAGTAGTTAAGCTTAGTTAATTTCTTTAGTTATAACTTTTACAAATTGTTCCACACTTTGAATAAGTAAAAGGATCTAAATGGCTTTTATTAAAAAATATATTAGCTGCTATTTCAAATTCATCAAATAAAAACAAATAAATAAATTGTAAAATTTGTTTGAGAAATTTATATATTTTAGCTTGTGGTGTGCCGCGAAATATTAATAAGTGCTTAAGTGTGCCGTAGGTAAGAAAAGGTTGCGGAGCACCTCTCTACCGTATGAAAGAACACACTTGTTTTTATAAATTATATTTTTACTTAAAAACTGTTTTGTACAAATACACAAAATGAAAAAGGTATAGCATTTTAAACATTTGACAAACTTCAAAGTCCAATTATTCAAAACTAGTATTTTTCAGTGAGTGTCTTCCAGAACAACGACGATATGAGCTCTCAAGAAGTGGTCCACCAAGTGATAAAATGGTGAACTTGTTTAGTTTTAGTTTTGAACCTGTTTGTCGGCGTCCGTGGCGCAGTTGGTAGCGTCGTTGTCTACGGTTACGGATGTCTCGGGTTCAATTCCCGGTGCGGACGGTTGTCATAAATTAATCTTTCAATAGATTTATGTATTTCTGTTCGTAGTCATGCATGTCTGTGATGTAAAAAACTCCTCCCTCCCACTCATTCGATCCTCACGGGGCGTAGCGAGAGCGATTAGCGAACCACTAGTTCTGTCCTAGCCCTATTCCTCTGTCTCTACTCTCTTCGAAAAAGAGAGGTTGAGCAACTGAGTAACAAGCAGTTTCCACAGAAAAATTCCGTATGCTCCACGGAATAAAAAAATTTTGGATTATTATTGAGCGGACATGGTACATTAGTCAACACTTTATTTAATTTGACTTCTACAGAATAAAATATTTTTCCAGCCTATATTACACTTTTATGATACTCTTATCACACCTAACTCATTTTTTTCGAAAAATTGGCCCACTTCACTTCTCATTGGCTCATATTTTCAAATTGTACTGTTTTCTTTATTGTAACAATTCACTCATTCTGAAGTCATGACACATCACGAAAACCAAGGGCATGGTGAGCTAGATTGTTGTTTTTGTAAAATATGTGTTGTCACTTGGCGAACCAAATTTTTATTGTCACAAAAACACTGTTGTAAACAGAGTAAATTTTATTTCAATAAATACTCGATGACACCAACAAATATCAAAATGGCGACCGTAATTACACTTCTTACACTATGGTAACCATATATTGAGCTAAAAAAACGATGCTTGTTGGGAATACTAGGGGTAAGATGGTTTGATTTTATTAGCAATTTGGAGGTACGAAAGCGGACTAATGAACATCTAATAATGTTTAAAATTAAAAAGCGACCATGAACATGGCTAAGACATGTCGATGGTTAACAGCCTAAACATGTTAACCGACATTTGGTGAATTTTACAGATGAAAAAAACGTCCTGTATTCTTAAAAATCAACACTATATTTTTATTTTTTCATACAACAAAAGGTAACCAAAATGTCTATCGTATGATACATTTTCTTTTTCTTAATTAGCAGTCGATAAAATAAAAATCGCACTGAAGATATTTTTGCGGTCACAAAAATGTGATATTATTTTATGCAAGATAAAAGCCAATCCCTTTTTCTTACATTACTGTCCATACCGCAGTAAGATTCGTTGATATTTTTTCTATCATCCTCGCTGTAATTTTCGGAACATTTTCTTCCGCATCGTTAGTAAATAAATACATGGATTCTCATGGACGTATCTGCCTTTCCCACTGAATTTATCTTGTCTTTTAGTCACTTATTCACTCAGTCACTTATTTAGTCTACGCAGATTAAAGTTTTTGTCGGAATCTTCATTACGTTCACTACCGTCATTAGAAGTTTCATCAGTGTCACTTTACATAACTAGGGGTCTTTTTATTATTGAATTGCTGGGTTGCATTAAATTTGTCTTTATTGGTGGAGCAGTCTTACATAGTTTATTGCGAGATTCCTCATTAACCAAACGCATTATTTTGTCAGCCCTTGGTGTCATATTTTTTCGTCTTGTCAAGTAAAAATAAATATTTCAGATCTTTTGCGTATTATTTACAAACTTAATAATCATAATTTTTCTACAATATACCTATATGTATTCTGTCCTAAATAACAGTATCATGAAAGGAGCACGACATAGGTTACACAGAAAGCAAGTTTTTGTAGGTTATTTAATACCCTACAATAAACTTCGACTAAAAAACTTACCTATACAAGAATACGAAAAAACAGTATTTACATCTTACATCAGACTTTGGTCAATATCCGTTACAAAAACTATCAAAAATGTGTTTAAAACTAATTTAAATGATTATTACTGGAGCAGTTATTCACAGTTTTTTGTAGGTTATTTACGAGAAACGCCAGAGCTACATATATTTGATGTTTGATATGATATGTCGTGGTCTCATAGTGTTCTCAAGCCAGTCGGTTAAGATAAATTGGCGACTACAGATTTAATGAGTCGAAAATCTTTTCTGTTTGAGATAAAATGTATTTGTTGATTTATTTTTTTACCTCAAATAATTCGGTTAAGATATTTTGTTAGTACATCATAGACATCCTTACCATTCAAAAATTTAAAGTACATTTGGTCCATAATGTTGGTTAAGACGTTTAAGCTGTTAACCATCGATCTACTACCAATGATGTACTAAGGATGTTCTAGGGCAGCGTTTCGCAAACTTTTTCTGCGATGGAACATTTCGCAAACCAGGAAATTTTAACAGAATACTGAGCTTATTTTTTAGGTTGGGTAATTCCTACCAGTAAAATTTCAAAAAATGTTATTAAAACACATTATTTATTTATAAATTATTTTTAAATATAAAAACAAAGATATGAATAAATAATGCACTTAATGACTGGCAATATTGGTAAGCTACATTCTAATATCTGGTGTGGTGTCAAGCCTGTTCCTGCCCTTTGCAGCATAGTAAGAATATCCCGCTTCACATAAATAGGTTGTAGAAAACGGAAAGAAAACAATAGTAGATTGTTTTGAAAAAACGTGTGATTGATTAACACACAATTTCAATTCAAAGTTGATCAAATTTTAAGGAAAAAAAAACCACGAACTTACTTGAAACATCTAGCAGACTTTTACTTCCAGAATGTATACACTGATATTTATGCTAAATATTTAACACGTATTTCCAAGATGTTTTTTTATCAGATTTATGAACAATATTTATCAGCGCGTGTAACGGTTCCGTCCATTTTGACAACTGTCATTAAACTGACAAGACTTTTCAGCCGGTCAGGTAAAACAATATACCCATAGATAATTATTAAAATATACCTCTCAATATCAAATCACTACTGTTTAACATAATATTTTTTTTCTAAAAGTGATGGCCATGCGTTGAAATTTCAAATAGATTTAGAAATGTCATTATACCTATACCTAAATAATGATTTTATTGAATACTTGGGCGATATACTTACTGTTTGCCTTTATCCCTTTGGTTTGTCATGGTTGAGTCTTAGATATTTATGAACAAAACACTTTTGTTAGTGTTTTGAGCATGAATTTTGAATAATAAACAATAAGCCAGTTGTTATGTAAATCTTGACCTTGAGTAGTTGACAGCAAAATGACGAAATTGAATAGGTAGTCACAATGTCTTTCGTGAGTGAAATCATTGTTGTAATCATGTCCCCATAAGTAAGCTATAATAGTAATCCATACAAGGATCGACTATCTTGGCAATATTAGCATGTGTTTCAAAGACAATAAATAAGTATAAGGCTGCTAATCATTTCGTTAATTGTATTTGTTACCAAATTGAAAACCCAATAATGTCATCCTTCGCAGTGACATTTTAAGGTCATACAATCAATTGGATATGCAATAAAGGACTTGATTACAAGCTATGTGGAAATTATTTTAATTTAACTTATTCTGTCATAATTTGACAATGTGACATGTTTTATTACAGACTGCTGTCAAATAAGGGAATCTAATAAATTTTCTGAAGCATCGTGTGACCCATCGTTACAAGACAACTTGATAAATACAAATTGCACAACGCCATCAAATTTATATAAAGTTAAGACTGATATAGTTTCATAATATATATCGTTGATTCATTGTGATAAATAATTTATGATGCCCCTACACAGATTTCAACTGCACTTGATCTCCTAATTAGTTAAGCTGTAAGAAATAAATTGGTGTAAACTAAGTCGACTGCTAACCTCCCCTTTCAGAGATGTAAGAATAGTTAGTCGAGGACTAGATGTTAACTCACTGCTCTCTCTATGCCCCGCTTTTCAGGATTGCGCAGGACATGTTTGAAGCGGCGTAATATATTCATGACTTACTTTAATATTTTGATGATATATTTAGGTACCAATGCGAGGAATATTTATTTTTGGTGGATATAATTTACAACATACTTCTCCTTTTCTACCCCAAAATATACTAAATTTCGTTAATAATGATGCAGTTCTGTAAGAAATTTAATTGCGAATAACCGTCTAAAAAAACCTTTTAAACATCAAGTCTAGTGTCTTGTGAAGTCGAAATAAACTACTTTAGATAATAAAAATATTGTTACCTGTGAACAGATTCGATTTGATTGAATATAATTATTTAAAAAAAAAAAATAAAACAATTATTTTGTACTACTTCCACATATTTATAATGATCAGGACCGGTTGATAATGCTCGTGATGAGCGAAACCGGTCCTGATCATTATAAATATGTGGAAGTAGTACAAATGAATTGTGTTTTATTTTTTTTAAATATAATGTCTTTCCACCAAGAATTGACAGTTAACACCTTAAAAGTGAATATAATTAGTTTGGCTCTCATGTTAATCAGAACAGAATAGTCATCCATGACTGAGTGGTCACTACAATGCAAGAATAAATTCAAAGTCAATGTTTAGAGAGAATTAATTCATTTATTACACAATAATATTATTATTTTATTACCTATTATTGAGTGTTGAAAAATCTGCCATATTCTTTTTCTTTGTGCATGACAGCACCTTATTATTATAAATTTAATTTATTGAAGACATTACTATGAAAACTTATTTTCAACACTGTTGTATTTAAAAAAACACATACAATTTATTTATTATTATATTATTATTAGGATAGGGTTGTGCATAGCAATAATTCATTATACAAATGTGGAAGTACTACAAAACAAGTTGTATTTTCTATAGAAAATACAACAATAATGCATTGAATATTGTTAACCTTGATTGAACCTACGTCATTATGAAAGTATCCATCAACTTTTTCTGAAATAGATTCAATATTATTGTTTATAATACATAGTTTATAGCTTTGCTTGAATATTCGTAGCATCAACTATAAGTGTTTACTCATTCAATAAAAACAAATGCAAGAGTTTTTACTATTTCTGGTGACATATTCCTCAAACAAATTAGGTTTTAGGTTATGTCGATTCCTATTCCATATAAAGAAGCCAATTTAATACCTTATAATTAATGTCGGTAAAAATCTGTTGGTAAATTTACAATGTATATGAAAATAGAATATTCCTGTCATACATTTTCAATGTCAGATTTCATTGTGGAATGAACACTATTTGTGTGTTCTCATACAAAAGAATGATGTCATAATGATACTGTAAATTGCTTTATATATAAAAAAATAAGTATTTGTCGCAACGAATTCATTAAATATTTCTTATAACTATTTTGAAACACTTAGAAATACTGGAAAAACAATATTATGGCAGTGAACGTAAAAATAAAAGCTACGCTTCTGTAGGACTGTGACGTGGTGTTTTAGTTGAGGATTTCCGATCTAACCGGTCATTCCAATTCTGTGCTGTGTATTGAACGTATCCGGGATCTGTCGGACTACTGGGGCCTCCATTATAATTTAAATTATTCTCCTTCTGCTCCTTTATGGCTGGCATCGGTAGCAAAAATGACACCGCCGGTAACTCATCACCGTAAACCTGAGAAGACGCTTCCCTTTTGTTCGATTTGGGAAGTGTCTGTTTTTGTTGTAAGCCAAAATATTCTGCGATCTGCTGCAAAGTTGGCGGTTTCGATTTCGAGTTACTCTTACTCCTGAGAGAATCCGACGTTTCATCAGGACTCTTGCGGTTGTACAGACTCAAATTATCATAGATTCCGTAACCCCTGTTGGATCTGTTTTCCTTAATCCTAGCGAATACGGGGGTCTGCAGCTCAGGTAGGTAATCCTCTTTCACCGGAAAAGGTGGCAAACTCTCTTCTTCGAATTTTTCCCAATGCTTATGCTTTTCGTAATCTGCACGAGGAGATAATCCCATTCGAGGATAACCTCTCTTATCATAGTCCATCTGGCGCACTATGTTCTCTTCGTATTCTTTCATATACTGTTCATTGAGCCTCGCGAGGTCTTCTTTATGATACTGTTTTTGCGATTCCATCTTTTCATCCAACATTTTTAAATACGCAATATTTTTACGCATCTCATTATCATACTTATAAGGATTAAGCTCGATTTCATCTTGTTTATTGTTCTCCTCGCCTCTGTTATTTGGAACTGAAGCACTTCTTTGAAATGGACTGTTTTCTTTGATAGTCCCTCTTTTAGATTCTCCGTTACGCACAGATCCATATTTGGTCTTGGCTATAGGTTCAAAGGTAACTTCTTCTTCTGCATTATCTTCAGAAAACTTATGATAACCTAGTTTTTGTGAATTGATAAAAGAATCAATATCATCTTTATCATCTGCAATCTTTACAGGCTCCCCGTTTGCTGCTGGGAAATCTTTAGCAGCCTCTGCATCTTTCTCTCGTTCTTTTTTATTCTTTCCTTTATCAGTTTTCTTATCAACTTTTTTAAACTTCTCCGGAAAGAACTTATTTTTTGAAGTATCAGGATTGGTATTAGGAGTATCTTTTTTCACCTCATGTGGAAGTTTGGGATAGCTTGTCCCATACTTCTCTGCGTCAGTTTGCGAATGCTTACTTGAACTTTTTCTTCGAGGTCCAGCTAGATCTATTAGAAACAATGCAGCTGTCACTAGCGATAAGACACCTAAAACTGCAGCGTTATCGACCAGGCCATCAGGTATCGATTCTAAGGATGCGAGTTCTAGACCACCTGTTGAAAGAAGCATAAATGTACATTAAAATTTGATGACAATAGCATTAGTGTGTGGCTATGATAGTTATTATCATAAATAGCACACTAACGTACATACTATTACAAGATGTTTTGTTTTTTATAAATATAATATTTTTACTCCAAGAATTGACAGTTCACACCACTCAAGTGATACAATAATTTAAATGAGTAGATTGCCCTTTTAAACTATGTAAATAATAAGTTCTACTTTATAAATGTAAAAAAGGGGGATATCATTAGGGGATACGTTAGCAACAAGTTAATCAAAGAAGGACTAGATAAACATAATGTAACGTGTCCAGTTTCATAATCCAATGTGAAATTTAAAGGTGGACAATTCCAGTTGTAGAAAAATGTGTTGTTCACTAACCTAATATAATGAAGAATAACGCTCCGAAACCTAATAAGAATCCCTCTAGAACACGTTTTCCATGTGGAATCTCACTGAAAATTCTCCCAAGTAGTAAGCCAAATGTGATCATTAAGTATCCTGAAATCATAAATATTTTTTAAGATTTTAAATTTATTATTAAACAGCTACTGCAAATAATGTTATCATTGAAGACGTTAACCTAAAAACAGCAAATGTCACAAAACTCATTTTCAGTAAAGGGTAAAATGTAATGCCTAAGTTATAAGTTATAAAATACCTTTACTGTTTCCATGCAAAATAGCCTGGATGTCTGGTATGTTTTTAGAAATGTGGAATATTTTGATTTGAGGGACTTTTGTAAATATATTTTTTCTAAGTTGTATGGAGTCATAAACAAGGAATGAATGAATGGAATTGAGAAATGCAATAAAATAAAAATGAAAAATAGTGGACATTTGTTGTTTTTAGGCAAAGTTCTTCAATAGTTGTTGTCAGTAGGTAATGAATATTTTAATAAATAATTTTAGCAATTAACATTAATTTAGCTTACAATAAAAAACTAAGATTGATGACTGTGTTTCGTCATTTATTGTATAACTAACTTTTATGCGGATTACGATTATTTCAGAAGTATATTCAGAATCCATATTTTGAAAAAAATATCTATTTTGGGATAAATTAGTATATATACATTGATCACAATAGTTACGATCCGTTTATCAACGCGAAGTGCCAGAATAATTACTGTCTTTGATTTTTCAACATTAAATTTAACTAGGTACTTACATATCTGTCAAATTAATTATTATTAAGTGTGTTAAAGAAAATGACATAATGAAAGCATCCAATAATCTGGTCGATTTCGAAAAATGTAAAACTTTAGTGTAACCATTTATTATATTAATTAAATAGGTTAAGCTTTCTGGTTATTGTGGGTCACGATAGTTTCAACTGACTGAACAATTTCTTGATATGCCTTTATTATCATTTTCACTACTTTTCCTGCCTAGCGTTTCCGTTGGCGGCAGTAAAGTTGTCGAATACAATTCAAATTGTGTTGACAAAGGTTTAAATTTAATTAGTCTATATAAATATAGCCATTAAAATCACATAAATCATGTAGTTATCAGTTCCATGACAAACCAGAACATGATAAAACGGAACATGAAGAAACAGAATAGTGATAGAAGAGAGCGGCCAAAAATAGAGCTACCTACCTACTATGACAATGCAGAAAAATGACTAAAATAAAACACATCAGATTTTTGACATAATATTTTTGTTGTATCTATTTATGAATTTAATACATAATAAAAAAAAATATTTAATTTACCTATAAGAAATAGCTGCAGGTTTTACAGATAATAAATTTCATTAAAATATATATTCCGTAAATGAAACACGTTAAGAAGGTCTTAGATTTTCAGATATAATTATGTTTATTACTTATAATCGACATTTAGATTTATGTATATTATGAAGAAAATAAATATTTATTGAAGGTCGTAATGCAAAATTTGAATTAAACATCTTTTTAGAACATGAAGGAACAAATAAAACAAAATTAAACAGAAATACATAGGTACTCTAAAACTTTACCGCCAAATGACCAACAGCAATGATTTTATAAATCAATAACCATTGTTTATTCACAGACACGATACCTACTCCACGCAATAAGCATTAACTATAACTATAGTACATTTAATCTGGGAATATATATACGTCGCCCATGATAATTCTTGGTTAGCTACCAAAGTAGACCATTTTATTTATGGCAGAAAAATGATGGTAAGTTCTGCAGAGACTTCGAAACATTAAGTGAGACGCGCAATAGGTGTGTTAATTTAATACCCAGATAGGTACTAATTCGTAAAGTACATCGTATTTTCAGCGGATATGTAATATGCAACGAATACGTTATGTAAAAATACAATGGTCGTATATTTAATTTCAAGTAGGCTTCTATAATATTATTATACATCGAGGGTCATATTGTATGGGATGGATTTTCCATTTTTAAGTGAGATGTAACGAAGCGGCCAAATGTTGAGTGGAGAGTTTGCGAGAATGATCGTACGAGACGCTACCATAGCTTTGCAATAGGAAACAGCTTGATTCCCTCTGATGTGTACATAATAATTGTAACTGTTTATGTATTTGCAAATTGTTTAATAAGTAAGATTATTTAAGTAAACCAAATAAATATACTTGAGTTTGCCTGTCGGCCCGCAGACCCAGAACTGTCTAGGTAGGTAATGAGTGGTTAATCTTTTTAGCCTTTCGTCCACCTGGTTGCTGTTTTTTACAATTTGTAACGACATGGTATGGATGTCTTTGGTCTTTTCCAAAATATTCAACCCAGTTGCCCCCCCCCCCCATCAAATCATGAAAAAGGAGCGGGGCCCAGAGACTGCGATTAACTAGTTACGAGTTCTTTTGTAACTCTTAATAATTTTGATTTCCAAATTCTCTGTGGAAAGATAAATCGGCAACTGATAGTCAGTAATAGTTAAACATTTTATATTACATACTTACAAATTTATATTACTGTTACAAATAATTATAACACCTACATGACGATTCATAATTATTTCGACACAATTTCATACCCACTATGAAACGAGTAAAAATACGCTATATACAATTATTATAGTAGCGGCTGGCCAATAATACGTCACGAAGTTGACAGTTAAATCCCATATGATATGCTTTAAAAGAGAATACGAGGTCAGTTGTAAGATTCACGAGCCCTACAATATTTTTGTATTGTTGGCAACGTAGTAACAAAGCAACACAAGGGTGTAGTCGGTGTGGAGATTTGATAATTCGATTCAATTGTAATGAGTGCCGAGTTTCAAAGTATTAATAATCATAATGCATCCGAGTAATTGATTAATCGATGAAGTGCGTTTTATTTTTGTAAACAGAAATATTATTACGTGTCAACGTAAATGCTAATATGATATCGTTTGATTTTTTATCAATGCAAGATTTATTTATTATTTAGAAGATACCTTATAACAAAAGCAGACGCGAAATAGTGCACTTCATATATGTATTATTAACATATGTTAAGAATGTATAAATTAATATAATATATATTTAGGACTGAATTGATGAGGCTTACGAGGCTTATTTGCTATAGATAAAATGATATAAGATACTAACTAGTACATACTTACAAACACTAAACCAGAGACTGCGTATTTATAATGGATGTGTTGTAATAATTACACCAAAGAAATAAATACCGATTATTTTTTTTTGGTGCTTACTAAAATTGATTAAATTAAAATAGGTATTATGTGTTACAGATAAAAAGGTTGAAGATAAAAATGCAAGTTTGCTAGTTTTACCTAATGTGATTGGAGAAAACCAGAAAAGTTATTGAATCGCACAGGATTATGAAAATACATTTAATTTAATTTAAATTTAATACAGGCATTAATTGTCTTACAATTTTGTATTATGTGAATGATTTATTGAAAGCAATAACATATTATATAATTATTACTATTAATATGAAAGACTTCTTAAAAGAAAAAAGAAAGAGAACCTTTCATCTTTAAAGAGAAAGTTGATAGAAAAATGCGTAAATGCGTCAACTTTAAAAAATAATGCTAAATATCACATCAAACAATCACAGTGAAAAATACTTCAATCCACTTAATAAAGGCTCAATGAAAATTAAACCTCTTCATAAAAAAGACATTAATGTGAAAATGACAAAATTAATTTTTTTTACCTAGTAACGAATTGAGCGTGATACCTTCTGATTACAAAACGTAGCTCTAATCGCTGGACTACAAATACAGACGTTTCGAATTGCAATATAAAATTTAACTATTTGCAGTGTACTTCAAATGGTATTTATTTTAAATTGTTAATGCATTCTATAACTAATATAGTACTTGCTTTGATAACCTATATCTGGTAATATTAATCGTTTTCTATACTAATACGTTTAATTTATTATTTGTACTTAAGGTTTTACTATTATAAATGTCTAAAATAATGATTAATTAAATGTTATTATCAGGTCGAAAAAAACAAGCACTAATGTCATGTTCCAAAGTAACCATTCATGACAGAATGTCACCAACAGTAAGAATAAACATAAGTAATTACAAATGTATACATTTTTTTATAGGAAAAGAAAATAAAATATTTCATTACCTCCATAAACTGCATCTGCAAATGATGCACCCACTGATCCCCAAGTAACGTTGCGAAGAAGTGACCATTCCCTTGATATTTTTTGTAGATACAACGATAATCGAGCAGATTCATCATCAGTCACTCGCTTACATACGACGCAGGCGATGCAAAACAACTATAATAAAAACAATAAAAAAACTTAATACCTGGAACTTTCAACATTTTAGATTACTGCAAATCTTTAAAAGCAAAGTATTGTCAAAATACGTACAACTTCAAAGATTTTTATAGCCACCCATTTATCACAAACAACCATGTTTACTAAACGTTTATTATTTCATACTATTGTAGGTAAGAACATTTGTAGATAACGACGCTGTCATCTTTACGACATCCAACGTACAACTGACTATATTCGAAAACAAATTATTACATGGCAATGTACATTATCGGCGTGCATTGTTTTCAACAGTCACCTAACTGCAAATGGCATGGAAGCTAAATTTTCCTCAATAGGACTCGACTTAGCGTGAGCACCTTGAAAAGTCGACGCAGTTATCTTACATTTCCAGGCGCATAAATGAAACAGGTTAACAAATTCTATCATACATCATTTTTAACAAAAACTACTCAAATAGTAACAGAAAAATCACACTGTGATCTAAAACAGGAATTGAAAAGGAACAGAAAACACTTGACAAAATTTTGCGATATAGAAGAAAAACACATTCAGTGCAACTGTCGAAATTGTTGCACGAAATAGTTTAATAACTAATTTAAGTAGCTTGGTGGAGCATTTACACTGAAGTCGTGTAACGAGAACTAGTTGTATTTAGAAAATATGTGTATATTCATAAAAATAATAGATTTGGGTTAATTAATTTAGGCTGTAAAAGAGGAATAATTTATCATACATATGCATCTTTACTTTATACGTAATCTAAAATTTGTGTTACATATTAAGCATATGAAGTGAAAATTAATTCCATTTAATGACCTTTATTAAATAAAATAATAAAATGAAATTTTCTTAACAGCATCCTGTCATTTTATTTTTAATCTTTCTTCTCAACAACACCCCTGTTATGAAGAAAGTCACGCGTGTATCGAGTGATTACAATATGGTCGACCAATAAAAAAAGTGCAACGGTTTTTAGAACATATTCGGACGACAAGTGTATTAAAGGTACCACTGATAATTTTATTTAACGACTGTAGTGGGTTTGTTATTTGATCTTTATTTAGATTGCAAAACTTTGGCGCAGTTACAAAACAATAACATTGTCCCGAAAGGCGATTAGTAAACGCAATCCTTTTACCTTCATCATTTAATCCCATGGTATCTACCTAATGTACCAGGTACTTCATAATGACTATTTCTATAAAATGATTGCAATATGCGATTGGAAGGAAGATTTACATTAATTTATTGTATTGTTATGTATTTCCGTGATTTTCTTTCATTGAAAGAATAATTATATTGAAAAAATTAAATTACTAAAACAAGTATGTGAAGATATTGGTTGTACCTTTATAGCATCTCTAGTGCGATATTCGATTCCTTTTCACCCCCACCACCTTTCCCTTAATCCTTTAAACTAAAAACTTGAATATCATTAGTGCAATTTAGGTGTCGCGATTGTTTGGTCGTTTTTGTTTAGTCGTTAAATTTGTGTGTTTTACTGGGGGGTAAATTCTTAGAAAAGGGTGTGAATATATAACTAAATCTGTCGCCTACGTTTATTTTTGTTGGTTCACTCTATGTATAGTCAATTCTTCGAGATGTCTCAGCTGATTAGAGATGAAAAAGCTCGTTTTAACGAAGAAGAGGTATCCTTGGGACAACGCCTTTTGGCTTTAACTCAGTCTGGTGATTACACTCTGACTCAAGTTAACGGTCAGAAAGTATACAGAAGGACACCGGAATCGTGGTCGGGACCAGAACCAGGTCGCGCTTGTGAGGTAAGTCCCTCGCTCTTTGAGGATTTATTTTTAAATTTCGAAGTTTTCTGATAAACCAAGCACTCCGTTTGACGTTGTAGCATATTTGCCTCGCCTCACGCCAAGATTAAGAAGTATTATCGCTATAAGAACGGAATCGATTTGTTTAACTGCTCATTGTGAAATATGAAACGATGAAATGGACGGGTCCATTTCAAAGCTGTTTTTTTCCAAAGGGTTTACTGATCATAGTGCAACGTTTTATATTCAATTGAAAAAAAACGAAATCTCGCAACTTATAATATTATTATCTTACATTTAATATTAGGGTTTTTAATATTTTTAACTAGTAAAAATTATATTCCTCTTATAGAAAGTCAGAAGCTGTATATTTTAAGATAACTTAAAAATCATTTTATGTATAGCTTGTTATAGGTATTACGATTCTGCGAATTGTATGTAATTTTGCTAGGTTTACGACATCCATTTTGTATTTGTTTTAGATTTTCATTGGGCGTTTACCGAGGGATATCACAGAAGATGAACTGATTCCGTTGTTCGCCAAAGCTGGAGTCCTTTTCGAATTCAGGCTACTGATGCAGTTCTCAGGTTACAATCGCGGGTGAGTGCAATTTCCAATAAACATAACACACGTCTTTATTTTTTTATATCTGTCTTAAATTTATTGTTTTTATAATATATAGCCAAATGCGAGATTACAAACTTGTAAAAATAAATTATGCGTAGTTGTTCTCTATTGAAAAGTGCCCGTCATCATATTATTATTATAGGTGTATACGTATATTTCTCTCTTTCTCGCTCAATCACATGTAAAGTGAAGAGTGCGAACGAGATACAAGAACATACGGGCTCATGCTCTTGTATCTCACTTGCTTATACACCAGTGTGCTTGTGTGATAGAGATAGAGATACATCCATCGCACGCCGAAGGTATATATGTAGCGTATTTTAGTGAGTATTTTAGGAACTATTTTTTGCACTTGTCATCTTCTTTCAACGGTTTTTTCGCCACCGCCATTTTGTCCACATTTAAATGAAGTTTTGATACTGCTATTTATAAGTTTCCGGCAATAAGCGTATTTATAGCATGCACTAGTTATTAAATAATATCAATTATCATTTGAGGATTTTTCCTTCAGCGCAATGCGCGAATTATTTTTTATACTGTAGTGATACCACTACTGTTTTTACACTGTGTTCATAAATAAATCATTTTTTTTGGTGGCGACATTTTGCCGAATTTACGTGTCCTGTAATAATCCGCACAGTTGTATACCTAGTATAACTTGACGGCAAATCACCCTTCATCGTTTATAGATTATAGTTTTTAATATTATAATTTCAGGAACATAGCTAGGTATATTACATTATGTGCATTGCACTACATTTTATACTATAATTCTGTTGTTATTACTATTATTTACTCATAAATTCAATGTGTTACAGTATTTTGGCGCCGCCATTTCTATTACGAGTAATTTTTGTCTACTTTTACATAACTAGTAATAGTATTATAACTTCACGGTAATACTATTGCTGATATTATTATTTCAGCGCAAATTACTATTCGTAGTATTAATATTTTTAATCATTCATTATCACTGCTATGTATTTAGGTAGTAAGCGTGCCTGTTTTCTGTTTTTTGTGGGGCAACATCACCCGTCACTGGAAATTTTTACTAACGATTTATGCACAGGTATATCTTGAATAAGATTTAAAAAAAGTTTGGTTATCAGATGCTGCTTTTTTTAAAAAAATTTTTAACTTTATATGATTCTTCATAACGTGTCATAATCATTTTTAAATCACGCTGGAATTGCACAGGGTGCATATAATGCAGTGCAATACGTGTTAAAGTGAAAAAAAAAACAATGAAAACAAAATATCGGTTCTTTTTCTTGGACTGTGTTGGTCTGCAAAAAAAAACGGAGCAAAAAGAGAATTCAGTGTATTATAATTTATATAATTCCTTTATGGAGTTTTCTTATTTTCACAATCTTCACCATATTATGCAATATGCCAATTCGTCACCTGAAGTAGGATTGAGGAATAATTCAGTTAAATTATGGTTATTTTTAAAAAAATTTGGTGATTTATTTTCATGTATTTAATTTCAGGTATGGATTTGCAACTTATGCTAATCCTGATGACGCGCTCTCCGCTATCGAGATTTTCGAAGGCTACAAGATTCGGCCGAATTGGACTCTGGGTATGCAACCGATCTACAATAATTATTTATTTAATTATTGGTTATTGTAATAAAATGATTTGGTAAATGTGCGTATTGTCGGACGTTGTCTGAAAATGCATTTTTTTCATCAAAAAGCATGTGAAACGAATTGTTTTAGGGTAGAACAGTCTTTTATCTAGCTAAATATATGGAAACTATTCAATAATGATGAAAGAAAACGTTATAACAGTGGTTTATCGCATAATAGTTGTGTAGGTATGTCACAAAATTTATTTTTCTTTTTATTCACGCTGCGGAAGCCGAAATAGCTATCAGCTAATAAAACTTCGTCGGCGTCCTTGGCGTAGTTGGTAGCGTAGCTGGCTACGGTTACGGATGTCTCGGGTTCAATTCCCGGTGCGGACGGTTTTCATAGATTTCTTTCAATCGATTTATGGATTTCTGTTCGTAGTCTGAGTCCTCCCTTCCACCAATCCCATCCTCACTGGGCGTAACGAGAGCGATTAGCTAACCACTAGTCCTGTCATAGTCCTATCCTTCTATCCCTACTCTCTTCGAAAAAAAGAGAGGTTGAGCAACTGAGTGACAAGCAGTTCTCGTAGAAAAAATTCTGCCAAGATACCTCCATTTGGAGACCATATGCTTCACACTGGGAGCGGACATGAAAAAAAAAAAAACTTTGTAGAACTGAGTACTTTGATTTTATATCCTATTATATTTGAGTTCTCCCAAATAAATAAATGCCTTACGTATAATAAAGGTAGTTGAATTCGTAGGAATCTTCATTTAGACTCTTATGTGTTTGCATCAAACATGAATATGTTTGCATCAAGCATGAATATGTTTGCATCAAACATGAATATGTTTGGTTTTTAGGTTGGCAATCCTGAGTTTATTGCAATATGGCGGTCGAAAATAAAATTTCTGACATACACAACTATTATGAAGATTTTTTTTGTTAGTATTTTGTCAAAGTTTATTCATTTTTTGCGTTCGGTAGAGGGTCCTATATTCTTCACTATAACCGCATCGGTTAATCAAGGTATAATCTAGAAAAATAATTGCAACGCGTTTTTAAACTGTATTTATTTCTAAAGGTTATTATTAGTTGTAATTCTAAATTTTATCAGTTTACCTTCTTAAAAATAATATATTATAATGATTAAATGGGAAAAAAAACTGCTAGCTAATAAAAAGTAAAATTTAATTTAGTAGAGAATAAGAGTAGATACGTTTCTTCCCGCCAATTTGCAATATGTCTACAAATTAAAAAAAAATCATATATTAAAACTAATAAATAACTCAGTTATGTTTTCCATTCTTCTGTCTGCTATAAAACGGCATGTATGGGGCGAGTGGTTAACAACCAGTCATCCCAACCCCACTTAGAAGTGTGACCTGTTATTCTCGTTAATTAATTACCAAATGGTCCGTATTTGAAGCAGACATTGTTTATATTTTATAGGTAAAAAAATATCCATGAAAGATATCCGCAAATAAAATGGTCAATAATTTCCTTTTTAGGTGTCTGCCCTTCTTTGAATAATTGCCTGGTGTTCATTGGCAAGGTTCCTCTGCACATCAGCACCGAGCATATCGTCAGGTTGCTGATTTCCATCTCCGATGAAATCATAAAGGTGAGCAATGAACATACATTTCCAACTTCTATTAGTATAATTAATATTATTATATTGTCAGCGTAGTGGCAGAAGTCGTTAATTCAAAAAACCTTGTTTCAAGATAATCGACTTCTAAAAACCCACGAAAATTAAGTATTTATATTTTAATACATTAACTATAGATGTTACCGACCACTGCTTTAAACTTGTAAAAATCGTATTTCTTTAAAAAAACACAATTTATTTGTACTACTTCCAAATGTTTATAATGATCAGGACCGATTTCGCTAATCGTGAGAACTATCAACCCATAAAAATAAAATCACGACAGGGCTATTTATATAAAATTGAATGTTAACAATTAAATGGTGTAAATCAGTTGGCTCACGAACTATGACAAGAATTTACTAGTAATCAAACAAATTATTTGTAAACGTAATTTAATAGTCTACAATAAAAATGTTAAGGACCTCTTACAAATCAATAAATACTATCTGAAATAAAAAATGGAGGCACATAAAAAATTCATTATCTGAGAAAAAAGTTTGAAAATAATTCGTAAAAATTTATTAACTATCATAAACGAAATATTAAAATCCCAATTTTATTTATAAACTCCTTTCAACAAAAACAATCTTTAAAAAATAAATCACAGTTTATTTTGGACCACTTCCACATTTTTATAATGCTCAGGTTCGGTTTCATTTATCGCTAGCATTAAGTGATTGAATATAAATCTTATTTATACAAAATTTTGTGTTAATGCTTTCTTACATAATTGACTTTTAATGTCGCTTAATTTTTGATTTCGGAACATTTATAAACTTCTTTCAAAGGAAATAAAATTTTAAACATAAAACAATTTGTTTTGTACTAGTTACACATTTGTATAATGATCAGAACTGGTTTTGCTTATCGATAGCATTATCAACTCATAAAGTATAAATCTTAAGAAGTATATTTATGTGAAATTGTGTGTGAATAATTGAAGTTATATCAAACAATTGGTTCAAGAACTATGACAAGAATTTACAGTTAAACAAACAAATTATACATGAACGAAACTTAATAGTCTACAACTACACTGTTAAGACCCCTTTAAAAAAATAACTAATAATCTAAAATCAAAAATTAAGCCACATTAAAGTCAATTATGTGAGAAAACACTAACAGTCAATTTTACATAAATAGTCTTGATAAGATTTTGATAAGATCATTTGATAATGCTCCCGATTAGCGAAACCGGTGTTGATTAGTATACAAATGTGGAAGTGCCACAAAACAAAAAGTTTTATTAAAAAAAAATATTTTTAATTCAAACACTTCTGGTGTTTTTACACCACAATTATTAAATGATTATTACTGTTATTTTTGCATTTAAGAAAAACACGATTTAAATTTGTATGTTTGATTTGCATCCCGTTGTTTCAAGCGTCGTAAATTCCATTTATTGGTAACGTTTAAATAGCGAGTATTTAGTTCCGCATTGCATTAAGTTGATAGTTATTTCGGCATCGCAAAATCGTCAGAACAATATTCATGTCATCTACATATCTAATTCTGGCGCTAGCCAAAATAGCCACTTACTTTGATTTATAATTCTCATGAAACGAAATGATTTTTACCATATTATATTAGCGTTCTACCAAGTGAATACAGTCAATAAAAAATGGGAATACAAAACTGAGTTGATAATTTCCATTTCTAGGTTTGATTATCAAAAGTGAAGAATTAATATTATATTCGAGAAACAATTTCGGTATTGATGGTTTTTTAGCTCGTTCAAATCCCCCCCCTCCCTGTTGTCGATAGAATTTTTAATGGATTTTAATTAATTCCGTGTTTTTGATTAACATAACTGTTGATTAAGTTAAATTCAAATAAATTAATAATTAAATTATGTCATTTTCTGACGATGAAATGATGCCAAAATAGCCACAAGAATTTTTAATTTAAACTATGGATACATTGTTTTTGCGCCACACTGTATATTATATTAAAATTCTTGAAGAACTAAAAACTGTCTATTTTTTTTAGCTAATTTAAATGTATATTCAATGCTATATAAATAGGTTTCGGAACTGCAGTCGTACTTTTGTCAGGTGCAATGCAATGCATACAATTGTTGTATTTTTAGAGAATAGGACATTGAAAGTTCTGAAATGGTGAGTCCCAGGTGGCGAGTCTCTTATTTTTTATTGATAAACACTGTACAACTAACCGTAAAATGTCGTAAGTACATATAGTAATAAGGTATTAGCAAGAAAAAGAGCAACATTCAAAAACTAGTAAAATTATTGGATATTAGTAACATAATAAAGAATGATAAGATTTCGAAAATAATTTACCGAAGGTGATTAACTTAAGAACTACTGATTGAATACACTATTTTCGGTTGCATGGCATGCGTTAATATTTCCCCTAATGCTGGGGAAATTTGGGAACTCTGGTCACACTGATAAATTAATTCGTTTCTTACTTTTCTTAGCAAATACTTTATCCCCGGTATTATTGAGTGGAATTAAAAGCTTTCCTTTCTGTTTCTCCTCCTCTCAATACTTCATTTCATTAGAAATAATGCCATTCGCCTGCTTCCGTAAAGGTTTAGGCATGTTAACAAGACTGCATTCGATACCAAACACAGACTGTCTGACAAGGCGCGGGGAATGCAATAGTGCGGCGAGTGAATGCGGGAGGCGGGCGTTACTTCCAGAAAATACTGTGATGACGTGCCGTGTAAGTCTTGCTATGTTGGTAGCACACTACTTGGCCACCGCCGAATTTTGAACTAAAATCTCACTTTTGGATAAACATCCCCAATTGCCATGTTATGCAGAATAAATACCTTTAGAAAATTCATGTCTACTTTTGATAATCATTGATAAAATACCAGAGGATTGTTTTTACGTTAAGATAGTGTTGTATTAAAATATCAATTATAATTTATTTTTGCAAAATTATTATTTAAACGTAAGGATAGTGTTATACTATCAAAAAACTGTTTTTCTTGTTGATTTATAAATATGTAAGTTTGGTGACGTGCATTTAGAACAGTTTTATCCTACATAATATGTCGTATTATATTATTAGACATATTATGTCAAAAAACTGTTCTGTTCTTAAGAATACAGTGGAAATAAGTGGCCACGGCGTGTTAAATAATTCAAAACGAATCTGTGGGAAAGCTTGGGACGTTATATGTAAAAATCTACCAAATAACCAATAATTTCCATCAGTACCGTACTTGCAAAACAATCAAATTTTTAGTGTTGCCAAGTTACTCGTTATTAAATACTTCAGAATTTTTTATAAAGACATATATTTTTTTAAATATTCTATAGATACAGCCTTTCCTTGTGGAAAATCATTTTCAATATAAAATTTAAATTGATAACGTTGTAATTGCACTTTTTATACAATTTTAATTTCAGCCTTCTCATGAAAGTATATAAAAATAGTTTTGAGACAGCAATTAAAATTTGTCGGCGTCCGTGGCGCAGTTGGTAGCGTCGCTGGCTACGGTTACGGATGTGTCGGGTTCAATTCCCGGTGCGGACGATTTTCATAGATTGATCTTTCAATTGACTTGGATTTCTGTTTGTAGTCTGAGTCTTCCCTCCCACCCGTCCCATCCTCATGGGGCGTAGCGAGAGCGATTAGCTAACCATTAGTTCTGTCATAGCCCTATCTCTACTCTCTTTGAAAAAATAGAGGTTGAGCAACTGAGTAACAAGCAGTTCTCGTAGAAAAATCTGTTAAGATACCTCCATTAGAAGACCATATGCTCCACATTGGGAGTGGACATGGATTAATAAAAAAAAAGTTTGAATGTAAAAGTATTTTTTTTACCATGTCCGGTCCCAATATGGAGTATATGGCCTCCTAATAGAGGTATCTCAACAGAAGTTTTTTTCTATCTGAACTGCTTGTTTCTCTAGTGTTACTCTCTTTTTTTTTGGAAGAGTGTAGGGATAGAAGGATAGGGCTAGGACAGCACTAGAGGTTAGCTGATCACTCTTGCTCCTCCTCATTTTTGAGAATCGGTTGGGTGGGAGAGAGGAAGTTTAAGACATCACAAACATTCATGACTACGAACACAAATCCATAAATCTCTTTAGAGATCTATTTATGAAACTGCCTGCACCGTTACTTGAACCTGAGACATCCGTAACCGTAGCGAACGACGTTACCAGCCGCGCCTTGGAGCCGACATTATTTACAAAAAGTATTTGTTTTCATTTATGTCTTTAAAATTTGTTATTAAACAAATAATTTTGGTTGAATATGGCAATATTCTTAACGCGATGGTGGCGCCATCACTAGCGGCCAAGTAATACTAGTGGTGATGTGAGGTCGAGAAAAAACCCGGTTTTTACTCGGGTAATAAATAACCAGGGAATATACTCATATGGGAAAATTCGGTTACACTTTAAAAGCGTGGCATTTTTTAAGTATGTCAACATTGAATATATCCTCAAATTTAACGTTACAGTGAATTATGAGTTCAATGATATAGATGGAAGTAAGGAACTTTAATCAATATCGGATCACCTATGAAATCGATGTATACTTGAAGCACAATATATTTACAGAAAAATTCCCGTTTTTATGTATAAAGTTAAACTCGGAAAGAAAAGTATCATATTGAACAGATCATTCCATTTTTTCTCAATTACCCCCCGCCATTACAAAATTCCCGGGCTTTTTTTGGAACACTAGTTTCAACACAGCACCCCTTCTATATCTGCTTTTGTTATTGCCAGCTTGTTTTAATTGATTTGTTGCTTCACATTTTTAATTTGTGCTGAAATTCTTTCGAATGTATGTTTAATAATTATACATCTATTGCTGATGATAACGATGGCATTGATGTTAAATTTAATGTCACATAATGGCACTTCATTTTTCCATAAGAGTAATGACTAATGGTCATGCATATTATGCGGCCTTTTGAAGTTATGCTACGTTATGTAGAATTTTCTTATTCACACAATAAATAATTGGCTGCGGATGGTCGCTTTTTGCGAAGAGTTCACATGCTCAATAGGATGGTCCAAAAGTGTGTGCCAATATTATTATATAAGACATCGTAATTATTTTTGTTGATGGTGTAGGTGCAATTACATTATAAAAGAATAAAAATAACGGGTTCTAGAATATCTAGATTCAATTTTCATTATATTTAAAAAAAATCCAGTTTAACTTTATTCACGATAGACGATATCGACTGTGGAAAGGTAAAGGGACGTAACCCACACACGAAAAATATTGTGTATAGCCCAAACAAAGCTTGTATTAAATTGTATGCATTGTCATTATCGAACGAAAATCCTTTTGTCTTTCTTCAATCGGTATATTATATCTTTATGTATAAATATAGTGTATTAGCACGTTTTCTGTGAGTTACACATTTTTGGTGTGGGTTACGTCTTTTTTCCTTTCCACAATCAATATGTTAAGATAATTTAACTGTCAATTATTGGTGGAAAGGAATTACATTTTTTAAATAAAACAGGACCGGTTTTGCTCATCACGAGTTTTATCAACTAATAAAAATAAAATCATAACACAGCTATTTATTTAAAATTGAATGCTAACAATTTAAAGGCGTATAAAACAGTTGGCTCACGAACTTTGACAAGAATTTACATGTAATCAAACGATGGTTAATGAATATGTTTTTATTAGTAATACTAAAATATATTAGGTGGTAGTGCCACCGGTCAACATTAGGGAAAAGCTCTTGATGCGTACGATGCACAGCAAAGTGTGTGTGCTGTGCTGTGCCGCGCAGCGCAGTGCAGTGCATATCTTCGACGTTATGGACAGACGGATAAATTCAGTCAAATTTTTATAATTATGTTTGTCATTCCAAACAAAATTAAACTTAATATCACAAATAAAGTTACCGCAAATCCATCAAAATAACACATTCATTTTTAAACACCCAGTCAATGTCCACATATTATTGTGGTGACCTGTAAATAAATGACAAAGGAATCAGTCATTTTAAGGTCTTGCTGTGGGAAACAATAACTCTCTGAAAACAATACAATGCAAAGCCAATAAGAAGTTTTTTTTCCATATTTATTTAATAATTTTCTATTACGTCAACTCTATCGAAAATAAAATTTTGTAGTTTAGTTAGAAGCACAATATTTATTTAAATGCTTATTCTGTATTAACAGAATGAAAAATAAATTCCTAAAATCTCGTATTTTTAAAACAATGCAGCCAGTGGCTTAGCTAAAGGTTCGTGCCGCTCGGGGCGGTCTTTGAATTTACTGCCCCCCCCCCCTTACCTTACATTTGAGTTGTGGTACTAGAGCCCTCATTTGTCCCCTTTGTTGTTTTGTCAGTGTTATGATTTATTCCTGTTCTGATTTTGGATGATGTTTAATCACTGTTCTGATTTGCCACTGAACAATATATAATATACTTAGAATGGTCCAAGCATGACTGTTTAAACAAGTCAGTTTTAAGGAAAAATACTGATAATAATTTTTAGTGCTTCATAGAAAGTAATTAGCTGTTTTAAAAAATGTATCAACATATTATACAGTAATTATACGAAAAATAAAAAGAAAATGCCGGGTTGGTAGTAAATGTCAAAATTTAATTATTTAACGTATAATAAAAAATGATATTCAAAATGAGTTGAAAACGATCGATTTTATTACTTGGTCAGGGGTGGGGTGGAATATACCAACAATAGGCGTAGGTAAGTAAAAAGGATTTAAGAAAATAAAGTAAAGGAATAGATGAAAGCGAAAGACGCCAGGAGTAAGGAAAGATAAAGGGCAGGAAGGAAGGAGTGTCGCTTGTGGCCCAATTAGCAGAAAACCGACTGGAAATAAATTGTAGCACTTTGTCGGAGAGATGTTTTCTTCACCTAGAACAACCAAACATTTTTCATCTCAAATAGATGCCTAGAGAGACGAATGGGTAGAATTTTTTGTACTAAAGATTTGATTTATATGTTTTTAGGTTTTTTTTTATATAAAAGATGCTCTTTTTAAAGTATTATTTTCTAAATTCATTTAATATTTTTCACTCATACGTATCGCTTGACTAATTACAATAGGTGTGATTTGATATATTGTTGTTTGTCGAACGATATATTACATTAATATATATAAAACACCTTCAGCGGTTTCTTAACGGTTTTTCATATATTCAGAAAGGTTATTCGTAAAAAAATATGTATTCGTTACTTTTTAAATACATTTATAAGTTTTATTTTAAAAATACATTTTCTAGTTTGCTTCGCAAACTTTTTCATTCCACGGGTCACAAGATTTGCAAAAAATAAACCTCGACCCTACCAGAAAATTAAATTAAGTTAGTTTTAAAAAGATTTATTTGACATTATGTCGTAGGCAAAAGACGATATGTCGGAAATCGGCAGTTTTGAGTTATGAATGCAGTACTATAGATTTTAGAACAGTATTGTTTCAAAAAACATACTCAGCCATATTTCATGTATTTTTTACGGATTTTGAAGAGATCAATATGAATTAAGTCAATTTCTTTCTCAGTAATAGTGAAAAAACACTGTAATTAATATTACTATTAAATCAAATTCGTAAATAATTAATGAATCTCGTAAAGTGAATAGTTTAATAAATAATGGCTTAGGTATATAAATAGAAAGTCAAATTTTGTACATTTTCATGTACTTTTTCTTATTAAATTTCACGATTTTCTTAAAAGTTGATTATCTCAAAATATGTTTTTTTTGTTTACTAAACACCTTTTGCCACTTTACCGACGACATATCGCCGTTGTTCTGGAAGATACTAGTATTGAATAATTGGACTTTGAAGTTTGCCATTATAAAAATATTTTTGTTCTTTCATACTTTATAATTTGAAATAAGGAACATTTTTGTGTAACTAACTCAGTATGTCATTTTTTCGATTTATTCCAGAACAGCGACGACATAATATATTTCTACTCACACCTGTGTTCTACAATCGCCTGAATGTCAAAATTTTAATAAAACCATGAATAATAATATATGTTCTTAATATGAAAGACATAATATACTTACGTCAATAAATAAATGTATAATTAAATACTTGTAACTCTACTGGAACATTTTGCTGTAAATAGTTTGGGAAGCGCTGTTATAGAGCATGGCTGGTGAGCCTTTTCGTGTCAGAAAGTTACATTAAAAAATGAGTTCAAATAGATGAATAAGTAATCCCTGAATCTTTAATGGGGTAAAAACCTAATAATTAATTTTTTTTCACTTTGCTGTTATCGAAACAATAAAACAAAATTGAGACGTGAGATTCCATCGGCATGTTAAATATAGAATTATAACGGAAATTCAAGTTCTATCATTCGGTGACCATTCGTATTTATTTTACCAGAAAAGTACAGTTTTTTTTTTACATTGGTCTGGTTAGTTGTGAGATGTAGGCAGTGCAGTTTATGGTAACAAAATAAAATTTATTATTTTATCTAAATCTTTTGTACCTATTCTTTCACAAAAAAATCACCGCGATATTTTTTCAAATTGTATTCTACCATGGCGATTTAGAGCGGTTTTAAATATCCTGCTTTTAAAGTTGAATATTTTGTTTAAAACCATGTCCGCTCCCGATTTGGATCATATCGAGATTACACTGACAAAAGGCATTAATTCATAAAATCAAGTTCTCAGATAATAGGATTGATATAAAGCATTATTAATTTTTCAAAGTGCTCTCTCTTCAAAGTAGAATATACGCCATATAATTTTGCACTTTTTTACTACACTGACGCTTTCTGCATAATACACAGAGCGTGTCAGTGTATTAGTATGTATGTATAATGTGATCCTAAATCCTAGAGCCGGACCTTACAGCCGGAGTGCACTCTATAATTGTTTGTTTTATAAAAAAAAATATTTTCATTGTCAAGCATAACATTGTTGGCATAAAAACCGTAAGATTTTGTGCCGATGAGTTGTTATAGTCATATAATGGTTTCTACCAGAATAAAAAAATAACTATGACATAGTGCGGTTTTTTCAAAGTTATCATTAGAGTGTTAAATTGCATATATTTTGACATTTAAAAAAGAAAACCATCAAAAACTGATTTAATGCGTTTTGTCAGTGTACCCTCGATATAACGTAGTAGAGTAAAAGAGTAGGTATATATGGATAGGCCTAGGACAGGACAAGTGGTTAGCTAATCACTCTCCCTACGCCACCCCGTTTTTAGTATCAGATGATGGGAGGGAATTTAAGGTATCGTATACATCCATGCCTACTAACAGAAATCCATAAATCGAATGGGAAATCGATTTATGAAACTGTCGAACCCGCGAGATCCGTAACCGAAGCGTAGGACGTTGACCACTGCACCACGGACCCGACAAATAATACGATCATGCTTAATATTCAATTTTCAGAAAATTATTCCTACGTCACAACAGTAGATTTGCGCGTTCGGGGAAACAGCTAAAAATATATTATCTATGTTTGGGTTGGAACAAAAACAATGAATGCAATCAAACAGTGTGGTTTTGCTGACTGCAGTCGGCAGCATAAAACAGAGTTGAAGAAATTCTGCAGAAATGAGGTCAGAGTTCATAATATCGCCGATCGCGTGCCGTACGATTATCTAATTTATTCACATATATTTTACTGCCAAATCGATCGCCGTCGTGTACTACGTCTAATATGGGCTTAGGGATAACATTTTTAATTACGTTACTTTTATTTCATTGTACGTTATATTCTTTCTAGGCAGGTACATAGGTTTTTTGACCAAAAATAAATGCGGTTTTTAGGAGTGGTATAATTAATAACGCATTAGGCCTTATTATTTCAATCAATTTATGGATCTCTGTTCGAAAACACGGATGTATGTGATGCTTAAAATTCCCCCTCATCCATCAGATCCAAAAACATGGCGTGGCAGGAGCGATAAGTTAACCACTGTCCTGCAATAGTCCTTCTATTTCTACTCTCTTTGTAAAAGAGAGGTTGTGTAAATAAGTAACAAGCGGTTCTCAAAGAAAAAATCTGTTTATAATATATACGACGTTCGCTCCAAATCTGGACGTAAATGGATTCCAAAGTAAATATTTTAACATAATTTAAGACATCGACTGAGGGTGCTTGATGGAATTTCAATATTAAATTTGGATTATTGAGATTTTGTTACATGGAAGTGTACAAAATCTCAATAATCCAAATTTTAACATAAGTTGTTTTACGTGTGCGAAGTAGTTATAATTTAGTTACTTTTTTTCAATTTTTAGGAAAAGTAAGAATAGAAAGATAAGGATAGGAAATGACTAAATAGTCTTTAGTTAATAAGCTAATAGCTCTCTATACGTCCCGTTTCATAAAAGTTTCCATGCCTGATGACGCAAATCCATCGACCGGCTGAAAAATCAGTGTTTGAACTCTCAATCAAGTTGAACGAACGCTTGCTAGCGTTGACGTTGCGCAAACATAGTATATTGCATGTAAAATAATTAATTTCACTATAAAAAAAATATGCCGCACCAAAAAAATTTATTTTAAATGTAAGAAATATCCCTCGAAGAAAAATAGTTTGATTGTAGCAGAAATATAAATTGAAATAATCTGATTCCACTCCAGTTAAAAAAAAAAAATTATTTACATTACTTGGGTTATTTTTGAATAAAAATAGCTAGCAAAGATTTACTTTATTTTGGCACTGTCAAATTAATCGTCATTCAAATCAGGAAATGTATATGCGGAGAATTACTTTGACATATCATTCGCGTAAAACAAACTGTGTTTATTTCAGCACAATTGAGTCTTAAGTCTTAGGTGACTAAGTCTGAGACACTTTTGGTAATAGTTTGAAAGCCCATATGCTGCTGTGTTACTCCCAGATATTTGGTAGAATGTATCTATTTTCAGCCCTCTATTTTCAGCCCTCTATTTTCACTACGGTCAACATATTGTATTCTTCAACCAAGATCGTACACCCTTTTTATAGACCAATATCGAAATATTCGGGAACTTTGTCGGCTCATCTGTGTGGATTTAATATTTTTTCCTTAAAATAAAGTGTCACAAAAGTCAACTGAAATGGAAATAATAATTAATATTCCTTTCATGACTTTGAATTCGTATTTTTCTTATAGAGTTCGCGAGAATCATCATCTCTTGAATGACGTGACCGAAATTTAAAAACCTAAATCTACAAATAATAATTATTAATATTAGCTGGGGCGGCTGAAAGGAATCGAGCAGCTCAAAAGCAAAGCGAAACAATTTATTTGTGGAAGCGAAAGAATATATTTTTAATATGTCCGCCGTTTGATGAAATTTTCAATGAAAGTGTCAAGAGAGATGAATTTCCGTACTCTCGAAATAAATACTCAAGCTGAAATTCCGCTACGCCATATCTCCCAAAATTAATTACTTACTTATTGACAGCTAGTAATAAAAAAGATGTCTTGTAGCAAGCTGCCGATACTCTCGGGCGTTCATCTATTAGGACACAGTAGCCACGGGTTCGATTCCGCGATAGATTTTTCAATCAGCAAATATCAGTAGTCTTTTTAGAAATCAATAAAACCATTAACAGTAATGGAGGATTAGTAAATAACATTTTAAACAGAACAGGCGGCTCGCCATTATTAAATTTATTTCCTTTTTTTTTCGCATCCAGGTGCCAGTAATTGATTTGTTTATAGTGTAACAATGTTTATAGCTTACCCCCTTCCACACGTCCAGTAAAATGTAATAAAACCCACCCCCGCCATTTTAAGAATAAAATCATCGTTTACCTTAGAAGTAAATAACCTTACGATACGGTTAGTCTGAAGATGCTTCTTAAAGAGGCGAAACGCGTCACGTTAGTGACAAACCGAGTGGAATAACTAAGTTATCAATTTTTAATTTAATTTTAATTATCAGTAGTCTCTTTGTCCCATTCTTCTATTCTTACCCTCTACGAAAAAATGAGTTCATCGACTAAATAATAAGCAGTTCTAGTAAAATAAATTCTGTTGAGATACTCCATTAGGGGTCCATATTCACCTCTTTAAGAGTGGGTGGTTGTTTGATTTGACCTGTTATATTTAAAAAAAAAAGAAAAAAACGCTTATTCGTGTCATGTTAATAATTGATATTAAGAAATTATACTTTTAATGACAAATTGTCGGCTACGTCCGAATACCCTATTTGTAAAACTGAAGTGTAGCAACTCTGAAATGGATTTTGAATGTGAAACAGAATATTTTAGTCTAAGAGTTGAAATGCACTAAGAAATTATTGTATTTTGGATTAATTCACATGCATGTCCGCTCCCAATGCGAAACATAATGAACTCCTAACGTAGTTTATCACAACATATGTTTTTGTACGTGAACTGTTTGTTACTCGACTGCTCAAACCGATCTTTTTCGAAGACAGTGGATAGAAATATATAATGATTTATTGATTTGTATTCGAAGGCTGCCAATACTCCAATATATGAAGTATGTCTCAACAGAACTTGTTTTACGAGAACTGTTTGTTACTTAGTTGCTTAACCTTTAATTTTTTGAAGGCAATAGGGATGGACAGATAGGTTCCTCGTCTCGTTTTTAGAATCGGATGGGTCAGAGGAAATTTTAGACACCACAAAAATTCACAAATTAATTTATGAAACTCCGTATTTCGGACTCGAACCCGTGAGTATCGCAACCGAAGCAAACGACGTCGATGACTCGACCACGGTCCCGGCAAATATTACAATATATAGTAAACATATTATTTATGCTCTGAAATGTGCGCGGCTTTGCGTTGTTTATGAGTTTAATCCACTACTATAATAATGTATAATTAATGAGAACGTATAGTAGGGATTTAATAACTAGTTACTTGTAATCTTGGTCGTGTTTCGTTGAAAAAATAACGTAAGCATACTTATTTACACCTGCACCTGCATATACCTTTTCTATGATTTATTTCTCGCGTTTATCATAGATCAGCCATTCTCAACACAGTTTTTTTACACAGGTTAAAAACACGACTAAACACTACTGAAAAAAAAACGGGTGGTATACTGTTAATGGACTCCTAATGGAGCTTATCTCGACATATTGTTTTTCCTAGAAGAATCGCTTCTTACTCAATTACTCAATCTCCCCTTTTAGAAGATATTACTGATATAAGGATAAGTCTAGGATAGGACAAGTGGTTAGCTAATCGCTGTCACTACACGTCTGGCATATTGTCGGATTTTTTTTAACCATGTACGTTCCGAATGTAGAGCATTTGGAATCCTAATGGAGCTTTGCTCAACAGACGTTTGCTCTACAAGAACCGCTTGTTACTCAATTAATCAATCTCCCTTTTTTGAAGATATTAGGGATTTAAATATAAGGCTAGTGATTAGATAATCGCTCTCGCAACACTCCGCTTGGATAGGATGGATGGGAGGTAATTCTAGATATTAGAGATCGTCATACCTTCGATCAGAAATCCATAAATCTATTGAAAAATCAATTTACAAAACTGTCCTCACTGGGATTTCAACCCCGTGAATATCGAGACCGAAGCCAACGATGTTGACCACACGACTATGGGCCTGATTACTATTCTCGGCATATAGAGTCGGAATGGATTAGTAACGCTTTATCTCATTTCATAGCTATGTGCATCATAAATATTATATTTGTTGGATTTGTATGTTTGTCTGTCTTATTTAACGGACAAAAAACACACTATCCCTCTTTCTCTCTGTCTGCGCATCATAAAAATCAAGCACTTTGAGCGAAATTTGACTGGTGGCACTACAACTTGATAATTTATTGCTGTTGTTTTTGGTAATTTATAAAGTTGCGATTGCGTTAACTCTATTTTGTCATAGAAGTTGTCCTCAAGTAGGATTTTGTTCCAACCGAATTAAATATTTTAAGTAATTTGAAGACTCCTTCCCACCCATCCGATCCTTAAAAAGTGGCTAGCGAGAGTAGCTAAGTAACTATTAGAAATCAAATACCTTCGAGCACAGATCGATTAAAAATCAAAAAAGGAATGGGATTTGATTTCATGTACATCACAGTCGAAGGCAACGATGTTTACCACGCCGCTACATGCTCAGCAGATATAATAGAAACGGGAATAACATTATTAATTGAAAGGTATGAAAAAATAATTTTCAATTTTGAGGTTCACTGCGCTCTCTGGCTATGAACACGCCAGTACTAATAATAATAATATGAAATTTTCCCTCTGCATGGAGAATTTGTTTTTCCCCCATTATTAAAATTCGATTATCGCTTTTTGCTCGGTTATTAATTTTCGTTCAGGAAAACAATCTATATTCAGTTTCCTTTCACACACATAATATCGCCCGGACGTACCTACGAGGCAGGTCACCAAATTTTTTGATTTGAATTCTACCAAATACGTGTATACAAGATAATTTTTTTTCAGATTTCAGTCCATATTGTGTATAATGCCCTCCTTTGCATCTAAATACATCCATCATTGTTGTAATTACACCCACAAACGGAGCCAATCAGAGACACCCGCTGTTTTTGTGACCTCTTCCATTTAAAATTGAAGAAGAAAATATTACACTGCAAAACATAATTTAAAAATAAATTATTTATGTGAGAAATATAAGAAAATATCTAACAAATAAAAACGCATCCCCCTTTTGTATTAACATGTGTATAAATATTTTTTCCGATATACAGTATCAAAATAAACTCATTTTTTTTTACCACGTAGAGAATATGGCCTCCTAATAGAGGTATCTCAACAGAAGTTTTTCTATGAGAACTGAGCTTTTTACTCAGTTGCTCAACCTCTCTTTTTTCTAAGAGAGTAGGGATAGAAGGATAGGACTAAGGTAAAACTAGTGGTTAGCTAATCGTTCTCGCTCCGCCCCGTTTTTAAGGATCGGATGGGTGGGAGGAAGTTTTAAACTCAATATACAACTAAAAATTTCTTAAGGTTCTCACAGAATTTTATATATAAGTAATCTTTTAAGGTCGAATTTAGAAAACTTTAATTAGATATAATTATATTATAATACTTTTGTAAATTAATGAAAAGAATAAAATGTTTTTTTTTAATTCATTGAAAATTCCATAGATTTCCCAAATTGATCTGTACATATTTGGTATGTATTGATAGTGCAGGGCGTGTAGGCCCTCGTTTCACACCCAATCAATGTACCTACAGTAAGCCGTTATGAGATTAAGCAATCCTTCTAGTCTAATTATCGGACTGTCACGTACATCTATTGTGTTTTTCATAACTGATTTTTATGAAATATTTGAAAACTAAGATATGTACATAGTAATTTTTAATAAAATCTATTCTTCCAGTTTCGCAATTGCTAGGCATTATTCTATGGTACGAATTATTTCAACAAAGATTCTATCATTATAAAGCAATGAAATGCACGAATATACCGAATGAATCTATTTGTATTGCGTAAGTTTGTTTTTCCGCTAATTGCTTGGCGAGAGGTGATCCGTTGATGGTTTTGGGCACAATTCAAAGCTGGACCGTGTCAAACACGATTGGGTCGTGTCAAAATGTAATCTTATAAGGCAGCATTTAGAAAAAAATAATTAGATATAATTACAACGAGGTAATAATAAAATCCCGGATTCATCAATATTGCCGTACTCGAGCACAAATACGATATCAGACTTTTTAACTATGTACGAATCGTGACAGTTGGTTTTTAGATGTAAATTAACTGATATACCAATTTATAAAATATTTAATAATTTAGAAATTTGGGTTGCTAGTCAATATTCATTAAAAAATTAGCCGATACAACTCCAAAATATTGTAATAATCTCATACTAATCGGTTTAATATTTAAGCCGTAATCAGCTTAGTGATTAAGATTAAAACATTATGTATGCATGGTTTGAAATATTTTAATTGTACCCAAGAACTTAATACATACTGTTTTGGGTATCGCTAAATCTTTATTAGAAAATAGTTCTATTAAATATTTTGTATGCACTTAATATACATAATAAATATATAAGTTTTTATAAAGGCATCGTTTTCAAATGCAAATTACCGAAATTATCATTTGAATCAGATATTAATTAAGGAGGAAAACATATGATAATTGTCTTTTATATGTTTGTTTAAATCAATTAATGCTTTGATTCAATTGTTAGAATCGATATGGTAACAATGAGGATGTACAAAAACTATTTGTAGTATCTAGCCAAAATTCAAATAGAATTGGTACCTAACGTTTACCTTGTGACACCGCGCATTTTATAGTAGGCATATACCGAGCTTTTTCAAATAATTGAACATTTATTAGTTTCACTGGAACAATTGAACACATGAATAATGTATAGTTATGGGTGCTAGAAAATAATATAACAGTGTGTCACGGAAAGTTTTTATGCGGTGAAATCAACTCGCTCCCCATTCGACACCGCAAAGATATGGAGATTTCGGTAATAAACAATGTATGTAATTATAAAAAAAAATATGTATATAAATTTGGATTATTGAGATTTTGTACACTTCCATGTATTTTACATGGAAGTGTACAAAATCTCAATAATCCAAATTTGATATTGAAATTCCATCAAGCACCGTCGATGTCTTAAATTATATATATAAATGCATTTTCATCAAGAATCGACTCCATGAAAGTAATTAAATCAATATACAATAATTAGACCATGGTCAGGTAGTCAACGTTGTTGTGGTCGGTTGCGAGAATTTATGGGTTCGAATCCTAGCTCGAAAACTTCTGTTCGAAAGAATGGAAATATGTGACGTCTAAATATCCTTCCACTCATCCAGTCATAAAAACTAAGTAAAGCGAGAGTGATTAGCCAAGCATTTTCCTAACACCATCCTTCTATCCCTACTCTCTTCGTAAACGATAGCTTGAGCAACTGAGTAACAAGCGGTACTCGTAGATTGATTAAGCGGTTCATTAGGCCTCCATAAATATTCCACATTGGGAGCGGGCATCGTAAAAAAAAGATATTGGTCCTCCATGATTTAAATACTTGACTGGGAACCACTCGGTTCCGGTGAAAATTATTCACATTACGCGTAACTTGTTATTGTTTATAATAGATGTAAAATCATTAAATTTGCCAATCTCATATTTATATAATTAGCACGTGGTCACGTGGAGTATCGAATTAGACTTCCCATTCATAGGAGAGAAAACCATGTGAAAATAATATTTATACAGATATGTGGTAGGCATGTTGAAATGTTTGAATTTTCAACAATTTATCACGTTACTTCTTTTATGTAAGAGGTTACATAATAATATATTATTAACAGCCTATATTTAGTGTACAATATATAGTTTTGTATTATATTTACCCTTATGAAAGTTCCCAACATAGAGGATAATATATAAACAGGTGAATAAATTCATTTTACTTACTTTGCTTTTTATTTACCTTTATATATTGATCTTCCAGTTCATTACTTAGACATTTCCAAATAACCCGTATTGAGATAATGGGTAAAGCGATATTCAAATGGTCACCATACATATTATTGATTTGTACCCGAGTTTTATACTTTTTATAAACAGGTTATGTACTTTCCGAGTAGTCAGTAAACCATATCCATTATTTCAAACTTTTTGCTTATCGCCATGGCCGAATTGTAACACTCCGCTCGAATCCACGAAAGGAAATTTGCATACATTCAATATCATACGGATTAATATTCTCATCTTATCTTACTTTTTCATTAACCTCTCTGAAAAGGTAAAGTAGATTAAGTGACTATTTTTACTAAACATAAGTCAATATCTGACAGAACGCATTTAGGCAGTTTTTGATAATTTTCTGTTTCTGTAGAGCTGATAGAGTTAAATTAATGTCAAAATGTATGCAATTTAACGCTTTACGTACTGGCAGACCGCATCAAATCAAAGGATATAATTAATGGCTTTGAAAAAAAACAGTATTAAGTCATATAGCTATTTTTTTTATTCTGACAAAAAGCATGGTATAACTATAACTCATCGATACCGAATCTTATGATTTGTATGCCAAAAAGATTATTCTTCATAATGAACAATTTTGTTTAAAAAAACATGCTTTTGAATGCTTGAGAGAGTACTTTGAAAAAAAATATTATCCGTTTATCCCGGAACTTGTTTTTATGACTTAATGCCTTCTGTCAGTATACCCTCGATATAATACATTATTTTCTACATTAAAACTGACAGCATTTTAGAAACAAATGATGAATAAAAGACTCAATGAGTGATACTACTAAATTGAAATTGTTTTGTTTGAGACACTAAATGTCTCAATATTATTAATTAATAATAACATACGATTCAAATTAATTCCTACATAATGAAGTAAACGCATCAGTGTCGCTACTAAAGTTCCCCGAGGTAGCGAAGGGCGTCCTGGCACGTATTCGAACGCGCACCCGCGAATGTGAATTAATTTATTCTCACCCTCCTCCCAGTGCCGCGTACGTGACGCCCCTGCGGGATGAACAGGCGCGCAATCTCTAACAATCGAATTCACTTTTTATACACGCGAATCATTTTTGTTATCTGCACAAAAATAGGGCTACGCCTGTAGTTTCTAGATTTTTTTTCACTTCCTTATACTTACCGTATTCTACTGGGGGAAAATGTCTTCTCACAAATAATAATTATAATAGGATAAAATAACAAAGTATTTAGTTCTAATACTAACTAGTTCTGACGATGGCGTAGAGCCGAAATAGCTATCAACTACCTGATAAAAATTTTGTACAACTAAATACTCTGTTATTTTATCCTATTATAATGGAGTTTTACCAAGTAAATACCAATTCAATCAATAATAATTATTGTTAATTCCCTTATATTCGTATAATTTAGCTCAAGGGTGCTTGATGAAATTTCAATATAAAATTTGAATTTTTAAGATTTTGTACATTTCCGTGTATTTTGTCACTAAAGACCAGGGTTTCGCCTTTTGGCATCTTCAAGTATTCGAGCACACGAATGAGTTCTAACTGACGAACTTCGTCAGTTAGAGTATTTAGTCTATGTGCCGCGATAAATAAATGTTATTTTGAGTTGTGGGTTGTGCATTGTATGACATGACAAAGCATATTGTCTCCTAATGGAGGTATCTTAACAGATTTTTTCTACGAGAACTGCTTGTTACTCAGTTGCTCAACCCCTCTTTTTTCGAGGAGAGTAGGGATAGAAGGATAGGGCTAGGACAGGATTAATGGTTAGTTAATCGCACTCGCTACGCCCCGTGAGGATCGGATGGGTGGGAGGGAGGACTTGGACTACGAACAGAAATTCGTAAATCGATTGAAAGATCAATTTATGAAACTGTCCACACCGGGAATTGAACACGAGACATCCGTAGCCGTATCTAACGACGTTACCAACTGCGCCACGGACGCCGACAGATATGTTAAATGTAAAGTTAATTTTGTCGACTTATATGAATATGGATTGTTTATAATTTCTTTTGAGATATTCAAAAGGTTCCGCAACGCCGTTTCACCCCGTTACATGACAAAAGACCCTGGTTTTATACATTAATATAAACTTTTTTCTAACATTCTCATCCGAGTTTAATGTGGCTCCCTCGCTACCGCGTTCAAAATTGAAACGGCGCCTGCACGATAGCGACACCTTTTTTGATTCCATTGTGAAGCGAATGAATCACATCGCTAATCCACTTTTGGAATATGCAGCCAAATTTTCATCCATGCTACGCCATACAAAGGATCCGCCAATGCCGCTTGATGTATCAGAAATACGTCACACGATAAAATAGACTCAGTTGTATTCGGGGCCAATTAATTTATGTTACAAATATAGAACTTTTAACGTGTTAACTGTCAATTATTGTTGGAAAGGCATTATATTTTAAAAATAAAACACAATTTGTTTGTACTTCATGCATATGTTTATAATGATCAGGCCCGGTTTTGCTCATGACGAGCATTATCAACTGACACCGCCCAGACATCTTTGGCGAACCTTGGCATTCAAAAAAGTTCAGAATCGCCTGTAACCGTTCCCATGATTGCAAAATCATCAAAACGAATATAGAGCGTTATACTAAAACAGTGTTAAGTTAAACAAACCGCGTTCTTTTGTTTTATAACCGTCTTGTATAGATTTGTGAATGAAATACAATTCAATTGGTGTAACAAAACGGTGTTCAAAACAAATACCCAGCATTCTATAAATACACATTCGCGGAAAAAACAGACTTGGCATCGAATGAGATGATGAAATGAAGTAAAAAATGAAGTAAAACAGTCGCTAACGTGATATTGCTTGTCGAGTGACGATATGTGGTAGGACTCGGGCACGCAACCGGGTGTTCACTGTCTTCCATATTCAACGTGATTTATTAATTGTTTCAGCTGAGCCAACGCTTCTCCGCCAATTGCAAGAACTTGTTGGTGGAGTTCAAGAGTCATCGCGGTGCAGCCATCGCGCGCAAGTCTCTCATCCCGGTGGTTGCAGCCCACTGGGGTCCAACGGTGACAGCTGATTGGTCAGTGCCAATTTGGGATCTGGACATGACACAAGTAAGTGATCGTTACATTTTGTCACAATGTGAAATTTTAAAAATATCCTTAGTCATTCTGTTTTGATCCCTAAGTAATTTAGGTACGTACGATTTTAAGCATCGTCAACATTCTATATTGTACTCAAAGTTGAAGCCGCCACCAATTGCTATAGTTTCACATTATAGGTTTATTCTATAGCGTTACAATTAGCAATGCTCTTTTTAAATTGTTTTAAAAAATATTTGCCCGGATTGTCCATGTTATATATTTCTCGGACAGTCCGGACAATTAATCGCATATAAGGATTGCAATACCGGTCAAATATCGATATTTCATATAAAATACCGGTTTTGCAAATATAATAGCTGGGTCTCCGTAGTGCAGTTGTCAACGTCGTTGGCATCGGTTACGGATCTCACGGGCTCGAATCCCAGTGCAGACAGTTGGATACATTGATTTTTAAATCGTTTTATGGATTTCTGTTCGAAGGCATGAATGTTTCCGATGTCTAAATTTCCCTCCGATCATAAAAAAACGGGGTGTAGCAAGAGCAATTAGCTAGCTACTTGTCCTGTCCTAGCCTTATCCTTTTATCCACAGTTTCTTTGAAAAACAGGTTGAGCAACTGAGTAAATAGCAGTTCTTGTAAAAAAAACTTATATTGAGTTACCTCCTGTTTTGTTGATTTACATTGAGTTTTAGTGATTTAAATAAAAAACAGAATAAATAAAATTAAAATAAAGACGTTTTTTGACAATTTAGGGTTAATATATAATACATAAATAATATGAACAATTAATTTATGAAATATTGGAATATTTAAAACTTAGCGAATGTATTTTTTAGGAATCGTTAATTATGTAAGTGCGTTATTACAGAGATTTAATTTAAGGATAGATCTACCGCCAACAATCGACGGCCAGTGAAATAGTATTGTTGTCCGTGTGGTCTGACGGTATGACGCGTTCTGGTGGTGTCTCTGCCCTAACAGTGTTGGCAGCTTGTCTGTGTTACCATACGTATTTATTCGCTCCCCACATATTCGAATATTCAATTGGAATCCTTTTCGTCTGCGATATGAGTATGATTGGAATCTATCGTCCAATTTTCTATTTTATCACTATATCTTTGTTTAAACGTTTCTTTCTTTCACCGTCGTTTTTATATCCGCCATACAAAAAAAGAATCGGTTGTTTTCCAATATCGCAAACTCAACGCTAGAAAAAATTCAACGCAGCCTTCGAGAGAAAACTTAAATTAACGTAGCACCTAGGTGTATATTTCACGAAAAAAGTGCGTGCGAGACGGTGTTAAGTACTTAATAAAATAGCAGAGAGAATCTTCTCGGCGCCCATTTGTAACACGCCGTGACTTCGCTGCCACGTTCCACCTCGTTCTGGAGAAAATTGTTCAGTTTTTGAAGCCGCCACCTTGGGGATTTTCAACTTTGTGCAGTGCCTTTGGTGACAGAGCAGTGGCTCGACACCCGCGGCACGTCCATTCTCTGCCTTTTGAACGTATAGTTGAACGTTCCAGTGTAAAATTACCGCGTAACTAGATGATTAAGTAAACACCAATTTACACGAGAGACTAAACATTAAATATAGTGCAAAATTATTGGATTAATATGGAACCTACAAGTTTATTACAATTAAGCAAGTGAATATAAAACATTCACAGCCACTTGCGCATGCCAACAGCTACGACCAGTGGCGGCCGGTGACAAGAATATTAGGGAGTGCAAAAAAGACTCACCTATTTATACAAGAAATCCATCCTCCGATTCTTGGATTTTGAAAACACTTCAATAACACGAACATTAAAATCCGATATTGACGACACCAATTGTTTCTCTACACTTAACATCGCAAGAGCATTTAGTCTGTCTTGAGTCATGGTATTTCTCAAAAATGACTTGATCCTTTTTAATGTTGAGAAACAACGCTCACTTTCCACTGAAGTCATCGGTATTGTACAAATAATCTGTAATAACTTAACACTTTCACTAAATACTTCGATTAAATTATTGTTTGTAAAAAGTTGAAGTATGGACAATGCTCCATCGGTGACGTAAAAATCTTCCCTACTGTATATGACAGTTAATTCATTTTTAAGCTTTAGTTTGTCAATGAAATCGTAAGTTGATGTTGCAATATTAAAGTCCGCTAAAGGAAAACTTTTGTGATAATCCGAAAATTTTTCGCTAAAAAACAATTTAGCTGCTACTAAATGATCATGGTATGCGAAACGATCTTTCGTTTGATTCACTAAAGTATCGCATACTTCATTACAAATGACATAATGGGGTAAGTCATTTGGTCTAGGTCTTTTGTAGGTTGGACTAGTGACATTTGGGTATTTTCTCGGATATTCTGAATAGAACGCGTAAAACTTTCGATATCCTTATTTATCTCCAAAACATCTTTCGACCTAGATTGAAGTTGCATAAAAAGTATATCACAGTGTGGCATAACTTTTGCAAAGAAATCTAGCCAGTAATTGAAATGATCTTCGTTTAAATATCGAAACAGCATTCCAGCTTGATTGATGGTATCAGCGTCTAAATTTACGGTTTCTAAGATGTGCTCCATACACTCTTTCAACTGCTCGCGATAAGTGTGCACGACAGTCACTGTTCTTATATTAAAATTCCACCTAGTTATTGGTGCTGAAGGTATTCTTCTATGAACTATTTCTTTTAAAATGTCAGCTCTCTTCGCAGATCTCGAAAAAAATGATGGAAAAGATCGTAAATTTGCAAAAAGTTCCGAACCATAGTGTTGGCTGAAGCACTTCTCTCCATTATCAAATTCAATTGATGTGCATAACAATGTATGAAATGTGCGTATGGATACGAAGCTTTTATCAAAGCCTGCACACCACCTAATCGCCCACTCATCACTGCTGCACCATCATAACTCTGCCCGATTAATTGTGCTGGTTTAATGTCGAGAAATTCCAGTTCCTTCAAAATTTCAGATGCAATACCTACCGCAGTATGATCTTTTGGGATAATAAATTTCCAGAAACGTTCATGTATCTTCCCGCGCAATTCGTACCGTATTACCAAAACGAGTTGTTGCGTAGTGGCTATGTCAGTTGTTTCGTCCGCCTGGATAGCGATATATTTGCTCTGCGATATTTCATTTTTAATTTCGTTGCGACACACCTCCAAAATTGAATCTAAAATGTCATTTTGAATTGTTTTTGAAGTTCCCTTGAAAACACTGCTGCTCTCTAAGTGCTGTTTCATTGCGATGTCAATCTCTGAGACGAAATCAATAAGCCCTCGATAGACACCTGGATTATGGGAATCTGCAGTTTCATCGTGTCCCCTTAAAGCTAATTCAAATGCACCACAGAACTTCACACAGTCAATTAACCTTGATAAAATATATCGATTTTTATCTACACGCTCATTAATTTGTTTCACTGACGCACGATACCCAGCATCCAATTGGGAACGAATATCTAACGATCCCAATACCGCAAGTTGCATTTCATTTAAAATGTGATTTTGAGAGCTACCGTGTTTCTTTATTTTGAATGATAGGTGAACCAGGTCCTTAATTCCACTCTCAGTCCAGTTAGATTCACCTCCAAACAACAGACACGGAAAACAGAATACTGTATTAAAACTAGTACAGCCACATAGCCATGGTGTTTTTTATACGTTTCTACATTAAATTTCCGAGTAAACACTTTATTATTAAGCGTACACTTCTGAAATAAATTTAAGCTTGGCATAGGACGACCTGCTGCTTTAATTTCCAGCCTTTTCGAAAAATCCCGACGATTTTCTTTAATGTATGAGACAGAATATGCACTATTCATTATTGAAGCACGTAAATATTAGACGTATGTTAAAGAAAGTAAATAAATTTGATGGTATGCGTTTCTTTGTGGCAGGCTCAATACACTAGAGGGCCTTTCGACGCACGAACTAAACATATGCGACAGGTCTCTGCGAGTTTGAATACTTCGGGAACAGTCGTCATAATTCGGCAATACTGGTGCAATGATCCTGAATAACTAAAAACTTCGTATGAAAGTCGAATGTGTGACACAGATGACGTCACAAAAAAAAAAAGTTTCCTACGGAATCCCTTCCACTTAGGGAGCGCTGAACCAAAATTGCACCGCCTCGACGTATTATTATTAGTATTTTTTCTGGCGCGGAATACGAGGTAGCATTGTGTGAATCATCGCTTGATGCAATATTTTTTTTACGGGGAACACGCGGGAAATTTTAAAATGAGTGAATTGCTATGTTTGTATAATATCGCTTATTACTTGAATGAATAATAATAACTTGAATATGGGAGTACATAGCACCATTTGCTCCTTTGCAAGAGCCGTCCCTGGCTACGACAATACTGGAGATACACTAATTTCGCGTACAAATCTAATGTTATGTATTTATATCATTTGCATAATCTTTTATTGTTGGCATTCAAGTAATTTATCGATTAAATTGAAGTTGCACATTTTTCTAGTTTTGAAGACGAGATATTATTAGAAAGGGTTGTCTTTTGTGGATTGTGATTAATGAGGCGATTTAATTTTTTTATTTCATAATACTAAAATGAAAAATGCCGTCAATGTATTGAATAATTATTAAATATACATAAAATAATATCATGTTATTGCTTTTTTCGTATCATTTTTTTATTGGATCGATTAGATTGTACAGGAGTGACAAACCTGCGGCTTTAAGAGTCTCAAATGTGTCCTTTTGATTGAAATAAACAAATACATAAATTTCATTGTTTTCCTTCATTTACAAAATAATTAAAAGCGGCCTTATTTGATTTTAAGATAAATGAATTTGGCCTTACGACATGAAAAGCTTCGTTACCCCTGATATCGAAGAATAACTTCTTTCCCTTGTATAGTAAAAATATAATAGATTTGATGGATCTATAATAAATGGTTTAGAATTACTGTCTAGAATCTTCGTAACTCGTAAGTCGTAAATTAGCACGTTTCTGAGTTTCTCATTAAAACTGCTAATTTCATTTATTATTGCTGCTCTAGTTTATCATGTCAAATAATCGCACGTGTATGACATGCTTAATATTAACGAAATTTTACATTCGTTTTATGCCTACGTCCCAGACAGACTAGCTAGGTCCTGCGAACTTTATACCGTATCCCTGAGCAATTAATATGTAATGTAGAACTATTTAAATTTAATATTGTTTAAATCTTGATCGTGCAATTGCTAGGTTGTTGTGTATGTAAACTAAGAAACTGTAAAATTTATGAAGAAATTTATTTAGATGAACCCAAGGTGATCTATAAGTTTTCAGACATTTATATTCTGTAGCCGAGTAGTCAACATCGTTTTCTTCAGCCTTCGTGTGAAAATTCCATTACGAATAAATTTATAAATTAGTTTTTCGATCAGTTTATAGATTTGCGTATGTCATGTCAAAATTCAACCCAACACATCCGATCCTAAAAACTCGATTACCTAACCACTAGTACTGTCCTAGCCTTATCATTCTATCCTGACCAAAGTCTTGGACCACTTGGCTATAGGCCCGGAAGGATGCTTAAGATAGTCGTGCGAAATTATTTCCTTTCCGCGTGCTTCAATTTTTTTTTTAATGTCAGATCCCAACGTGAAGCATATGGACTCCTAATGAAGATATCTCAACATAAGTTTTTTACAAGAAATGTTTGTTACTTAGTAGCTCAACCCCTCTTTTTTTTTCGAAGAGACTAGAGATAGAAGTATAGGGATAGGAAAAGACTAGTGGTTAGCAAATCGCTCTCGCTACTCCCCCTTTTTTTAGAATCGGATGGGTGGGAGGGAGATTTTGACATCACAAATATTCATGACTACGAACAAAAATTCATAAATCGTTCGAAAAATCAGAATTATAATCTAATTACACATAACTCGACAATTTTTAATATGAAATCATCGTGATTGCAATAGTTTTAGGGGTATTCAGTTTAGTATAATAAATAATTTTCACGGGTCCGTGGTCGAGTGGTCAACGTCGTTAGCGTCGGTTGCGGTGCTTACGGGTTCAAATCGCAGTGGGACAGTTTTATAAATTGATTTTCTAATCGATTTATTGTTTTTCTGTTCGAAAGCATGAATGTCTGGGCGGTCTAAAATGTCTTCTCGCCTATTCGATCCTAAAAAACTGGGAGCTATTACAAAATACAAAATCTCAACAATTCAAATTCAAATACATTGGTATTACAAGTTGGTTGCCCCACTTCCATCGTTATGTGTATGCAGCCGCTGTTTCACGGCCGCCTTCCATAACGAAACACCGATCAAGAAAAGAAACGAATTTACTCCTCATATTCTTGGCCCGATGCAGAGCTGCACTGGACCGATCTTTTAATCACGCACTATTGTGATTAAGAAAAGATAGAAAGAAAAAAAAAGAAAATGTGACTTACTCAGCCACTTAGTTTAAGCGATACTAAGTATCCTGTGTATCCTTATACTGAGAATCCGCCGTAGCGCTAGAGTTTAATCTACTCCACGTTGAATCTAAAGAGGAATCGAGAATATCCCGCTCTCCATATGATGTTGCAAATTTATCGAATGCCTCAAAGTTGACCTTGGCCTATTCGGCCCGCATGAGTACGGACCACAGCAAATAATCTCGGGGCCGTGACTAGCGTCCTGATGGTTGTATCCACAAGTGCAATCCGGCCTTTCAACCAACTTTCCCAGCCCAAATAGTTTACCGTTGAACTTGCCATGGCCAGTTAAAAACTGGCGAGCCCAGTATCCAGGTGAAACACACTTTACCTCGTGTCTCCAGGTCACGTCCGGGAAGAATAAATATATTTTGCGCCCATTGGTGGATGCGTATTAGTATGTATGGATCCTGTAATACTAGAACCGGCGTGCAAAAGCAACTTTAATTCTTGTACATAATCGATTGGATTTATTGTGACCGCCATTCATCATTATGCTATCTGTTCATCGCGTCTGTTATCAAAAGAAAACACAAACAAGAAATACGAGTATAGACAATTTATTATTAAACCACTTCGTTTTTTTATGTCGCATCCGAAAACTGTTGGAGTCGGACGTGACACGCGTGATACGTCACAATGCCCCCTATTAAAAGCGCCGCGTCGCTTTTCTCGCGCCAAATTAAAAATACTCGCCAAACCAGGAACGGACGGGGACGTTGTTCATTTTATGTTCGTTTGACTTGCCCTATATTGTCTTTTTATAAATACGCACCATGATAAATTGTTTACTAAATGTCACATGTTAGTTCAAATATAAAAAGGTAACTTAGTTTTAGTGGTAACAGATCCAAAAGAGGACATGTTTTGCCATTCGACTGAAACATAATCCATTTAAGAAAAGGTCTTACATTAAAAATTAGCCTACAAACGTATTTTTGACAATCAAATTTTTATGTACCGTATATTCCCAACACGGAATTCGATTTTCCACATGAAACGATTGAAAATCCATTTTAGATGTCAAATTTCCCTATCAATGCAAAATAAGATTTTATTATTGTATTTATCATTCTTTTAAAAAAAAAAAATTGGGTACGTGGTGCAATGGTAAACGTCGTTTGTCAGTTTCATAAATTGATTTTTCAATCGATTTGTAGATTTCTGTTCGTAGGTATGGATTTTTGTGATGTCTAGAATTTCCTCCCACTCATCCGATCATAAAAAGGGGCGTAACGAGAGCGATTAGCCAACCACTAGTCATGTCCCGCTTTATCCTTCTATCTCAACTCTCTTCGAAAAAGACAAATTAAGCAATTGAGTAACACGCAACTCTCGTAGAAAACCCTTTTGTTGAAATACCTCCATTAGAAGCGGACATAGACACAATTTATCTTTGTACAATAGATCAGGAATAGTTTCTCATCGTAAGCATTATCAACTGAAGAAAAATCAATCTAAACAAGGTTGTTTATATAAAATTGAGCGTGGCTTAAAGTGTTTGTGTTTTACCAATAGCCCTTATCAATACAAAATGAAAGTTGAGCTTTGTCATTCCACTCGCTGTGGTACTAAATGCGACACGTGTTACGTTTCTTTAAGAACATTGATTTTTTATTGAAGATATATTTCAACAGAGATACCGCCGAATCCATCGAAAGCCCTTATCAAACCTCTGCATATATGGAGATATATTTGTCTCAGAAGATCTTCCTTAGTGCCCCCTAGGGGTAACGATTTTCATTTTGTCTAATTATTGTTTCTCCCCATGACCGGAGTCTAACTTCTGACGATGCTGAAATAGCCGACCCACGCAACCCGCGCAGTATCCCCAAATAAGCGAAACCGAAATAAAATCCCTTAACAAAGTGAAAAAGTGTATTTATTGAAACGTAAAAGGGGTGCTAGCGCCGATTCTGTTTTTGTGTTTCATTTGCGAAATGAAATAAAACCCGCTCACGTCCGCCGATAAAAATGTTTCGTTCTGCCCGTCATTCACATGCGCCCCACCCCACTGCATCCCCTCATCCTAAACCCCTTAACGCTGCCATACCTCACCTTGGTGCCGAGTCGTACCTGAATGGGCTGAGCTATTTTGATCACTGATCTTTCGTAAATATCTTGACTCACATTTTCGTAACCCACCTTCAGTTTCAGGACAATTACTGCTTCTTAAGCTCATATCTTGCTTGTGACTGCATAAAATAACGTTTTTTTCACTATGTCTGCTCGCAATGTGTAGCATAATGTCTTTTCAATTGCAAAATTGTATATCTGAAAAATCTGAATTTTTCAGGAGAGCATAAAAACAGTTTAAAAATAAATTTACCGATTGACAGACTAAATTTCCTATCAAATGTAAATCGAAACAATTCTGTGAAACTAAAAGTTAATACATTTATGGAAAATTCACTGGCGTTGTCGAGGTTATATTGACTGAAGATCTAAGATAATCGCATTTAAAGTATTATTTTTCAAACTACGGACTTTCAGAAGCACAATTATTATTGTTTGTTTTTCAAAAAGATTTTTTGTACATTATAAAGAATAATGTTTTTGGCATACAATTCATAAGATTCGGTATCGATTATTTATAGTTATATCTTGCTTTTTGTCAGAATAAAAAATAGCAATATTACTTAATATTGTTGTTTTTAAAGCCGTTATATCCTTTGTTAAATTTCTTACATTTTGAGATTTAAAAAAGAAAATCACCAAAAACTGACTAAATGCGTTTTGTCATGATACCCTCGATATATTGTTCGATTTATCTAATTTACTCAAATATTTACTACATAAATAACGCCCCTTCGTCCGTTCTACTGTGCATACTTTAAACCTCCGCCACAAAAATTTGTGGGTATTATTATTTCATATCTTAAGTTCCTAACTATTTGATGTAAAATATAAAAAAAATCACCGCTCAACTCTCGCTCTTCGTAACGTTCTCAATAATCCTCATAAGTAAGTCTTCCCACAAAGAAAATCGAACCCGCGACCGTTTCCCGCCAGTCAAGTGCTCACTTACACGCTGCATAAAGAGCACGGATGATTCTGTCGGATTTTACTTCCTCCATTCTTTGACGGGTCGGTTGTTTTTCTATGCCTCTCGCTTGTTATTATTTTAGCTTTCTCGTGCTTATGGGACCGACTTCATTTTATATCACACTCCTGAATAGATGGCTTGAGGTTTTTTTTTTATATAATATAAGTAATGAATAAAAAGAATATCTAAATTACAAGCCTCTTTTTATAAGCCAATTTAATCCTTCAATGCAGTGCTTCTTAGTGAGAAATAAGCCCCCTACCCGAAACAAATAATAAATTTAGTTATAAAAATCTTTATTTTACATTATATATTGTTTCATATACACATGTATACAAAATCGCCTCCAAGACAAAATTTTGATAAAATCATAATTTATGTAAAACGAAAAAATGCATAAATTAATACTTGTAGGTCTACTGGAATATTTTGAGGGTCGCAGTTTGGGAAGCACTAGTTTAATGCGTTAATTTTCCGTTATTGGTGTAAATACATTATATGCTGATCTGTTGAAAATATTCTGACATAGAAAATGTAAAATTAGTACAAAAAATGTGATTTGTTTTTAGGAAAGTAATTTAATTCTATTGAAAAATTGACAACAGTATGTGGATATGTAGACAAATGTGTATTTTTACAAATGCATTTGTTAATTTTTTTATGTCCGATCCCAGTGTTAAGCATATGGAATCCTAATAGAGGTATCTCACCAGAAGTTTTTTCGACGAGAATTGCGTGTTAATTAGTTGCTTAACCTCTGCTGTTGAGAGTAGGAATAAAAGGATACGGCTAAGACAGGACTAGTGGTTAGGTAATCTCTACACGGATAGTTCATAGTTCGTGTACTCGAATGCCTGGAGGTGCTGAGAGGCGAAACTCGGGTCGTTACTAACAAAACGTATGGAAATGTAGAGATTTTGAACGATTTAAAAAAGTATTTTTGTTTTTTGTGCATTTTTACAATTGTATACAATATGGCGCTTAAATTCCAATTAAATCAATAGCAAAAAAAAAATATTAATTTTCTAGTTTTTTGAAAAAAGTAAGACAATATCTTGATAATTATCTAATATTTATTACCCTTTCAGAGCAAAATCAGTTTTAAATAGATAATATGTAAATACATTTTTAAATCGTGTTATTTCGAATTCGTGTACAAACATAGTCAGGTGTAATAAATTATATGTTATTTGTATCATAAAAATTAATAATTTGTCGGTTTGTGGCGCAGTTGGTTGCGTCGTTGGCTACGGTTACGGATGTGTCGGGTTCAATTCCCAGTGCGGACGGTTTTCATAAATTGATCTTTCAATCGATTTATGGATTTCTGTTCGTAGTCTGAGTCCTCCCTCCCACCCATCCGATCCTCACGGGGCGTAGCGAGAGCGATTAGTTAACCACTGGTCCTGTCCTAGCCCTATCCTTCTTTCCCTACTCTCTTCGAAAAAGAGAGCTTGAGCAACTGAGTAACAAGCAGTTCTCATAAAAATTCTGGTAGGGTACCCTCATTACGAGACCATATGCTCCACATTGGGAGTGGACATGGATTTTTTGTATCATAAAAATAAATACAATTATTTACTTAATAACGTCGTAGCGTTATCATTTATTTTAGGTATCTTGTTCGGTAGAAGTGGCGACATAGGGATGACATAAAAAATTGTAAATACATTTCGGAGTATTTCCCAAAAATAAATCTTCTTTTAGTAAAAATAAAATATAAAATATAGGGACGATAACGAGTCGAATGATGGAAAATGATGTGAGACACATTGAGATAATGAAGCAGAAATAACATTTCTGGAATACATTTCTAGATATATATATATATACAAATATACTTATCGGCTTTTTTCTTCCCATAAGTACTGAAAAATGTCGTTCGGATTGGGAAAAAGGGAATTTTGTCCTACGACATATTTTATAATAATTCAAGATAGCTGGGGCGTAAAGGATGGTAAGAAAAATAAATACTCTTATTTTACTAAAGTGTAGTTTCAATATTAAATAGAAATTGTTTTCTTTTTTTTAATACTGCATATTATTGCGATACGTGTGTCGCACACGCATAAATATCAAGACATTATATTGTATATTACTGTTTGAGAAAACTGACGTATTTATATGTTTTCAAAAAACTCGAAGGATGTCAGTCGAATTGAGCGCAATTGATTTTATTTACCATATAATATATATAAACCAGTAACTGCTTTTAAACTGAATACAAATTAAAAAAAAATGCCTTAAATGCTTCGATATAACAAACAAAATTTCCGATCATATTATTTGCACCTTTTCTATGAAACTAAATTTTGATGCATTTTTGTAGATCACATAATATTTTTAATCCATTTGTGGAAAATTCACTCGCTTTGTATGTACATTCGAGGTTATACTGGCAGAAGGCGGCTAAGTCGTAAAAAAAAGTTATGACATATATTTTTTTAAAACTACGTTCTACCTAAGAACAAGTAATGTTTGTTTATTAAAAAGATTTTTAGTACATTATAAATAAAAATCATAAGATTTTTTGTCGATGAGTTAATAATGATATACCATGCTTTTTCTCAGAATAGAAAGATAACAATCTGACTTAATACTTTTTTTCAAAGCTTTTATAACTTCATGCGTTCTATCAGTACGTTTAGCGTTAAATTGCATACATTTTGACATTTAAAACAGAAAATCATCAAAAACTTACTTAATACCATCATAATCTAGATATATACATTATGATTTTATTCAAACAAAACTATTGAAAAAATTGACCTATGTCTTTGGCTGATGTAAAATAATCAACAGTTCTCATAAGTGCGTTTTTGTCTTCTTCATGCAGTGAACATATACAGCAGATGCATAATACAGTATCTTTGTACTTACTTACTTTTCCATTTCCTTTAACAAAATGTACTTATGACTTCTTATGGCGACGTATTTGCTGTGTAGTCGTTGGGGCTAGAAGGTATCTAGGCTCGTATTACAAGAAAGCATAGCATCTTTCGAAAGCTCAATTTAATAATTAATAGCTTCTCTTTAATCGTCTTGAATTTCGTGATGGAACAAACCATTTTGAATAATACATTCATGACAATATTTACCTTGCTCCACCCACCATTGCGTTTCCATCCTTTAATTTTATACCTCAGTATCTATTGGGAGTGACTTAGAAGCAACTGCTCAAGAGTTGGTGGTGTGCACTTAAGTGTGCAGAAAATCAATCAATTCAGATAAACGAAAAGCTTCTATGAGTTTACTCGCTCAAATTTTATAAAGACTTAGTAATTTTCCTTATTTGTCACCAAGTCAGCATGGCCGATCAGCTCAATGAAAGGCTGGACCGACTTGTGCATCTCTTCCTGCATTAAATGATTACATTTCAAGAAAGATTTTCAGCCTTTTATGCTCTCTACTCAGAGTATATGGCCATCCAAGATTATCTAAAATAAGCCAGTCTACTTGATTCATACCAGCGTCTGTAGCTCCGCCCATTAAGTCTTATAGATGGTTATCAGCGGCCTTTCAGGGTGACGGAATCCATCCGGTTGGTAGAAGAGACATGCAAGATTCTGGCTCCCCTGGGTCATCCGCACATTTTAAAGCCAGGTCTATCGTCGCTTTTCTCTTTTGGATGTCATAAAGATCTTGCTCTGACCTCCGAGTTCCTCACAAATTCAATACTTCCATCTCCTAGTCTCTGTTTTAGAAGCACAGTATACGGTTACTATGCGGTTTAGTGAGATACAATGACTCGGAATTGTTAAGCAGCACTGTTAGTATGAATTCGTAAATTAAATAAAATATTGTTCAAATTTATCACTCTCTGTACTTAATAAATGACAAGCAAGGTGCAATTGTTAAAGAACATGACGGCATTTGATATTAAGGCCTAGTCAAAGATCTCTGATCCGTCAATGGAATTGAACGTGACAAGTATCGTGAAACGTGTCTGACACTGGTAGTACTCGACGATGACAATCAATGGAAGTAAACTGCTCATTGGAATTCAAAATCAAAAAAATTTACCCTCATTGCGGTACACCTCTTATTTTGTGATTGTTTCAACAGAAAAGCGCTTTGGGAGCATAATAAGGACTGCATGTCCGAAGATATATTTTAAATATTTGTAGGAATACGATTCCAAAGCTGTTGCTTGACGTGATTAAGCGGTAGAGACGGATGCTGGTGATGATGACGGTTGATGCTGTCCAGAGTTCAATCGACGGGATGACGACAGGAACACGATGGGACGGTTGTTGCGTTGCGGCGTCGATACGGAATCTTCCTCGTTGTCATTTGCTTGTCTATTTATACTGTGTTTTGTGATCTAGTTTTGACGGACATTAATGGTCGATGACCTCTCATGCGGTGTCAGCAAAATGATGGATATCAGTCAAATATGATCTAGAACGTCGTGTCTCGTCACAGGTATATTATTTGCCAACAAACACTGCTTACTGAGAAACATAATGTTTCGATGCAGGCGAGTAGTCATATTTCCAAACCTGCATCGTCAGGTCTCGCCATATATTATTTTAAATATCTTGCATTGAGAAAATCCTTAGGAAGCACTTGACTAGAGTGAAGGTGGAGTAATTTTTACGACTTAACGAACTTGTGCATTCAGTTGACGAAATGTTTATTTTACGTAGCTTTTTAAAAGAATGGAGTACCATGTATGTAAACCGTGTATTATAAATTATCATATTGCTAGTCCGCTGTTTCGTTTTACGTTTCTGCATCGTAGTTTTGTATTGCCGTGCGGTATGGCCTTTACTCAGTTGGCTAAACGATTTCTGATGCTGCGCTTATTTACAGCTATGCGGGAATGTACACAATACGTACATATTACATAGGAATACCCATCCGTTTGCCAGCTGATATTATGTCCTTACGATCCTCGGCGTATTATTCTTTATTTATCCTGCCATTGCCAGTGCTTTATTCCGGCGTCTGGATCGGTTTTATTTACAATGGAGCGTCGTAGATTACATATACATCTAGTCTATATAATAGGTATGTATATATAATTTCGTATGTAATACATACAACCGTCTTCAGGAAAAAGACAGCTAACGGAAAACGGAATATCTCGAGCAATAGAAGAAACAAAATTGGTTTACATTTACTCTGATATTACCTTAGAAATAAATCACCTTGCGATATAGTTATCTGATGATGCTTTTTAAAATGGCGAAACGCGTGTCACAGTAATTTAGGAACACAGCCAGTGGAATAACAAAGTTGTGTTGTGTGGTATCAAAAGTGGTCAAAGCCTTTTTTATAGAAAATGAGTTAAAAAGAAAAAACGTTTTACAAATTAATACAAGTTTTATTTATTTAAGATCGACTGAGGGTGCTTGATGGAATTTCAAAATCAAATTTGGATTATTGAAATTTTGTCAGCTCATTCGTGTATTCGAATGCCTGAAGATGCCGAAAGGCGAAACCTGGGTCGTAAGACACGAAATACATGGAAATGTTCAAAATTTCAACAATTCAAATTAGAAGTTTTATTTTTGTATTTTACAGCATTTTAAGTAACTATTATTTACACGTAAAATAAGTTGATATGAAGTACTTTTTGTGTAAAAAATGATTTAATTTTAGCTTTGACCATTTCTGATAAGAAATTGAGGGTTTGACCACTTTTGAAAAAAAAACCGTGAGGATTTGTTAATCTTTGATACACAGTTTTTGCTCGCCCACTACAGGTCGGCAGCCATTACTGTTGATTACTATGAACTAATGTTAGGTCATGTGACACTTTCACTGAATGTGATTAACCGATTCAGATTTACCCAGATATGATATGAAAAAAATATTTAACCTGCGTTTCCCATTGAATACTTTTGCATCTGATAACAACGCAATCTGTGTTGAATTTGCTTAGCGACTGTAAATATGTTACAACATACATGTCACATATAATAACTTTTCATGCGAATCGTGAAATTTGTAGATAAAAAGATTGAGCGGAAAATTATTCATCATTTAAAATTATAAAACTTAAAACAGTGAAATCCTCACTTCGTGGGTTTTACAAGAAGTATGCCTAAAAGGAATAGAAAAGTGTTAAATGAACTAATATAAGCGACCCCTATCTTGGGCAATTCCGGGTAAAAAATACTAGACGTTTTCATAAATTAATTTCGGCCAGTTGTCATAAATGATTTAAATTCAATTAGAAAACTAAGTTTAAAAATATTTTACCCGTCGATAGTATAAATCACGTGGAATAGATGCGTCTGATAGTTTTATATTATGGAATCTATATATATTACCGATTTTCCTTAGCGCTCCGAGAAAAGCGAAGAATTTCCCGATAACTCCTGGATGCCTAAGTTAATGAAGCGAGTTTTCCGAGCCAAAAAGAAAGTCGTGAAAACTAGAGTTGCGAGCGTGAAGCAGCTGGAAAACTTTAATCTTTTTGTCGATAGATTTTCACGAGGAAATATAGCTGCTTAAAGAAAAGTTATCATACGAAAAAAATGTAATTGATTTCTGATTGAAAGAAATCGAAAAAAGCGATGAGTAGATTTTTTTGTCAATCGCCACGCTAACTATTATAAATATTTAGATTTTCGAGAGATTACGTAAGCAGTAGCAATGAGGTTTTATAAAGTATTACAATAAATCACCGCTGCCGAGTTGTACTATCAAGGCTTTCTCAAGGCAACTCGATCGTCTTCGACTGCCTTTTTATATTCTTTTTTTACCGTGTCTTCCGCTCCCAATCTCAAGTGTATGGACTACTAATAGAGCTATCTAAAGCAGCCCTCGTACAAGAATTATTTAGACTGTTAATACCTAAGGAGTGATTAAAATGTTTAGTTATTTATTGAAAACCCTTTTTAAACCATGACCGCTCCCAATATGGGGAATATGGACTTCTAATGGAGGTATCACAACAGAAATTTTCTATGGGAACTGCTTGTTACTCAGTTGCCCAACCTCTCTTTGTCGAAGAGTGTAGGGATAGAAGGATAGGGCTAGAGCACGACTATTGGTTAGCTAATCGCCCTCGCTAAGCCCCATTTTTAGGATCGGATGGGTGGTAGGGAGTTCTAGACATCGCAAACATATATGCATACGAACAGAAATCTTTAAATCGATTGAAAAATCAATTTATGAAATTTTCAGTACCGGGATTTTAACCTGAGAGATCCGTTATCGAAGCCAACAATGTTGACCACTGCACCACGCACTGATTTAATAACATAATTAAAATAATTGAGATTACTGTAAGGGTGTTTTATATAAATAAGTGATGTGTAGAGTTTCTGTATAGGTGGCGAGAATTAATTTCTGCATATCTGAGTTCTTTTCTCGTATTTTGGTGAAATTCCTTACAGTGTTTTTGTTTCCTACTACCAAGTGGCAAATGGAGATTACGCAGTTCATTTCAGGGCAAGGTGGTTTCGGCGCCAGGGTCTTCAGGTTTGGCCGGACAGCAGATGGGTCAACATGCTATGAAAAATGTGATTGTGTAATTCACCTACATCCAGTCGTCCACAAAAACTGCTTGTGTTTGTTAATATAGTCAGGAATCCATTTCGATACCCCAGTCAGGAAGGACGTTTTAAGTTAGTTTGGACGGGCTTAATCCTCTACTGTCCATTTTATTTTTGTAGACTTTAATGAAATTCTAGGATTATCTAAAAAATATATTTATAATACCGTCGACATAGTCGCATGAATGCAGTACGATCGGTTTTCAGATGGTATATCTTCTGAAAAAACAAACTCAGCGATATTCCATATTTTGTTTCGTAATTTTAGGATTCAATATGAATTAAGTCAATTTCATTCACAGTTATTAGTGGCAAAAAGCTGTAATAAATATTACTGCTCAAGAGAATTACTAATAATTAAATCGAATTTGTAAATGATTAACGAATCTCTTTTTACTTTAATAATTAAGATATAATTTAAGACATCGACTGATGGTGCTTGATGGAATTTCAATATCGAATTTGGATTATTGAGATTTTGTACACTTCCGTGTATTTTGTCACTAATGACCCGGGTTTCGCCTTTCGGCATCTTCAGGTATTCGAGCGCACGAATGCCTGAAGATGCCGAAAGGCGAAACCCGGGTCATTAGTGACAAAATACATGGAAGTGTACAACATCTCAATAATCCAAATTTAATAATTAAGAGTTAATGTATGTAAATAGGAACTTAAATTTCATGATTTTCATAAAAGTCGATTATCTCAAAACAAGGGTTTTTTGACTAGACGCTTTATACCACGATACCACTATACCGATGATATTATAAATATCATTTTATTTTTTTCCAAGCATTAATATGTTTTAAGGGGTTTTCAAAGGATTTTCGTAGTTGTTACAGTTAGGATCTAAAGTAATATTAACCAATGTCATTCTACAGATTACCACTTGTTACACTTTGAAACTGAGGCATCAATATCATACAAGTTTGGAGTGGAGCGGATTTACTGTCGCTTACTTACTTAAGATTTTTTATCCTTTTGGTGCCGTCTTCTTTGGAAGATTGGCGACCATATTACACAACGTTGTATCGAAGTCGAATTGGTCAATGAGACACTTACAGAGATCGTGTAACTATAATTAAAGAATCTCTTTCTAAACACATATCAGTTGCCTAAAAAGGAAATTCTGTAATTTTTTGTATACATTTGAAAAACATATTAAATCGTGACTCTGAAATTAATTTGTACTACATCCCAATCGCAAAGCGTCGAATACAAAGCTTATGAAGTTGTTACCGAGGCCATATTTGCTCTACTTGCATATGGTCTAACTCAGCTGTACTCAACATTTTGAAGTCGCTAAACGTATATTAATTTATAGAAATATTATCATCTATACTACCCGGAATCTAGATACCAGTTATCTCCATTCACAGCACACGAAGAAGAAATGACGTTGCGAGTTGAAAATATTCTCACTCGTCTGTTTTTTGTATGCTCCCAATGCGGAGCTTATGGTTTTCTAATAGAATAATCTCAACATAAGTTTTTCTACAAGAACTGCTTGTTATTGAGTTGATTAGTCTCACATTTTCGAAGAGAGTAGGGATGGAAGAAATAGGGCTAGTTAGCTAATCACTCTTGCTACACCTCGTTGTAAGGATCGGATGGGTAGGAGGGTAGTTTAAACATAACAAACAACCATGCTTTCGAAAAGAAATCTCTTTTAATCGATTAAAAAAATCAATTTATGAAACTGTCCTTACTGGGATTCGAACCCTTAAAATCCGTGACCGAAGCCAACGAAGTTGACCACAGCACTACTATTTTCTTTTTGCTGTGTTTAAATCATTTTTTACATTGAAAAAAGCTAGCAACTTATAATTTTATAATTTTTTTAATGTATAATATCATATTATATTTACATAAAAATACGGTGACCACTCGCCTACATCCATATTTATGAACTCGTGTTTAATCACGAATGGATTAAATTAATGGTTTATATATTAATTAAGAAGCAAATAAGTATATGACATTTGATATGACAATAAAAGGAAATATTTTTGCGATATTCAATCGGAAGCAGTAATCCAGATGAAAATCAGTATGAAAGGAATTTTGGGACATAATCACTTAAATGACCCGCGGGACATGGTTTGAAGACCCCTTCCCTAGGTCTTCACGCCTAGTCTGGCTCGGGTTTGAGACGGAAGTTTAATCAGGGACTTAAACAGCTGTTGAGGAGATTTCAACTAACTGTCTATATATAAGTACTTAATATGAACATAATGTATGTGAACTTGGTTAACCGCTGACAAGGGAATATCGCTTTATTTAGAATGGGTTCGAGACTAGTCCATACACCAGTCGTATTGTATTTATTTATAAGTATTGATTGCTGGATAGAATAATGGGTATTCACTGTTAAGCTGTTAACTGTCAATTATTGGTGGAAAAGCATTATATTTTAAATATAAAACAGATTTTTTTTTGTTTGTACTACTTCGAAGTGTTTATATTGATCAGGACCGGTTTCTCTATCAACTGATAACGATGAAATCATAACAGGACTATTTATATAACATTGAATGTTAACAATTATAAGGTATATAAAACAGTTGCTTCAAGAACTATGACAGGTGATCAATCAAAGTATATATATATATCAATGAAATTATATAGTCTACAATTAAAATGTTAAGGACCTCTTATAAATTAATAAATACTAAACTAAAATAAAAAATGAAGCCAGATTGAAAATCAATTATTTAATTATCAAAATATAATGCGTTTAAAAATAACTTATATCTTCTGCAATTTGATCACATTCTCATCTCTGATGCATCCCTTTGGGTAGAAAATAGTAATAATTACATCACATTTGTGTAAGATATAAGTTAGTCCCATAAGTTTAATATATTATAAATTTTGTAGAGCATTTACGACGTATTAAGTTGGTCTCATTGAAGCGTTATTTGCAATGTTTTTTCGAACTTATCTAAAATGATCAAAAATTGATCAAAGTTATACTCAAGTCCAGTCCGCCCATCATAACTATATATTTAAAACAATGAATAGTTGTAGCATTTATATTATCTGCAAATGCTCTGTTGGTATTATTATACATTTATTATCTCTTAACATGAGCTCAGCTGGTGATGACATCTAGCATAAATTTATATCATATACAATACAGGTTAGTTTTGCGACAAATTTGAGAAAATGTAGATGAAAAAACTAGACTTCACGGTTCAAAACCAGACTGGAAATACTGGATGAAATGACCATTTTGGGTAAAACCGCAAAGTCGTATTAAGCTGGCGACGATATATTCTAATAGTGTCATTTCATATCAGTAAACAACAAAAAATATTTATAATGTAACAGCAAAATATAAAAATTGATGTAAAAAATAACAATTATAATATTTTCTTTCGCAAGAACCTTTACTTTTACTCAATTTGCTTATGTGATGTAACGTTTCATTAAAATCGATTGTTAGCTAGAAAACCTCTTATTGTCGCGTCGCCAACAAAATAAGAACGTTAATAATTATTGTTATTATCACAATTTCCTCCATGCCTATTCACGTCACATCGTCGTGTTGTTTGTCATTCCGTGTAAATATGAGCTGCCACTGTTATTTCCTAACAATTCATTCATTTATTAAGTCTTGTTTACGCACTTATGCAACTTCGAAGACAACAGCTGAAATAGAGCTTCTCAAAATATGAACGCATTAACTAATCTACGAATTTACTGTTGGTGATTTAGTATAACAAATATGACTATTTTTTTTGTGTGTTGATTTATTTACCGAATTTCCGAAATGCCCACCGGGGCTGCAGCTATTGATTTTCATTTTTTAGTCTACTATTCGTTGCATTATAATTAATCAGTTGTTGGCTCCGTGATGCAGTAATTAACATCGTTTGCTACAGTTACGGATGTCTCGGGTTCAAGTCCCGGTGCGGACAGTTTCATAAATTGATTTTTCAATCGATTTCTGTTCGTGAAGTCTAAAATTCCCTCCCACTCGTCAAATTCTTACAAAGTGGCTTAGCGAGAGTGATTAGCTAACCACTAGTCTTGTTGTAACTCTGTCCTTTTATCCCTACTCTCTTCGAAAAAGAGAGCTGGAGCAACTGAGTAACAAGCTGTTCTCATAGAAAAATTCTCTTGAGATACCTCCATAAGTAGGCTATATGCTCCACACTGGGAGTGGACATTGTAAAAAAATAAATAATCAATTCGTTTCTATCGCTGGACGCTTGCCTACAGTGCCTACTGTCATTATGAAAGAATTACAGCTCCAAGACTCCCGTTACACACCCTTCATATGCACAGCCCGTGCCATTGGCTATAGAGCTCACTCGTTGCTCCCTCGTCCACTAATAGACTTTGAGATATGTTCATTGAATTATGATCTGTATTTAAAGTTGAGAGATGGTATTTTAAGAATATTTTTATAAGTCAACCTAGCGATATTGCACCTAAGCAATTTATTCGATATAAATGCAAGATTTCTTTGGTAGCAACGGAAAAAACCCCCACTGCCGCTCATAAAACCTTGAATCGTAGATGTCGGTTGATTCAGGTTGACGACCACTGATTTATATGATAGTGTCACTTGTTTCGCTCTTTTGAACGCGCTCTCAAAAAAACTGCACTGTGTCTACATTGTGGAGCATATCTATATCAGGTTACTTTTAAGTTGTTAACTGTTTATTCTTGGTAGAAATGCATTATATTTTAAAAATAAAACAACTTTTCACGTCATATCATTCGTTGATAATGCTCGTGAACAGCGAAACCGGTACTGGTCATTATAAACATTTGAAAGTAGCACAGAGAAATTGTGTTTTATTTAAAAAATATGTCTGTTTATTTTTGTAAACTGAATTCTAGGCTTGTAGTTTCAAAACCCTTTCCTATTCGCAACACCTATATATAAATATGAGTTTTTTCCCAAAAAATCAACGAAAAAGTGATTTTTATCATACTATATTTTAAAATAAAAGAATGCTTGTATTAATGTGAAATCATAGTTCTTCATTTTTCCCAAAACGCTTTCATTGATTTGCATGCAAGGCTTAAGAATTACAATACATAAAAATATAAATCTATACAAAATGCATCTCCACCTGCTGAACGTTTGAGAAATTTTATATTTCATATTTAATTTAATTTTATATTTAATTTTGTATTAAAAATGAGTTTCCACAAAGTTACAGCCGAATCCATAGAAAAAATGTTTGAGAATCTCTTCGTCGGCCAATATTTTGGACACAAGACAATTAAAATAAACGTGTCACAAAACAATTATTTTGATCGCATTAAGAAAGTGTCCAGAGCAATTATTTTTTACTGTTTTGGCTCTTATTGTCAAATAAATAATAATATATTACACTTTACCTACGCTAATGACAACTTCGGCTAACGATTTTATTAACTTTTGCAATATTAACATGGTTATGAAAATTGCGCAGAGTTTTGTAAGTTTTTTGAATTACGACCACATTTTGGTTTTTTTGAAACATTTTGACTGTGGTCACCTTTCGGCGAATGCTTGATTTAAATCGTTTATAAAATAGCAATCTTTAGAATTCAAAAGAAACACGAATAAAAAATACATCTATAATTATGACAATTTTTTTTATATATCGGGCAAACTAAAAATCATACTTTTGACAACAGAGTTTAATCTATCTATATCTCACTGATTTAAAATATAGACTGAGGCTGTTTGATGGAATTTCAATATCAAATTTGAATTGTACATATCCATACGTTTTGCCACTACCACCTCAGGCTTCGGCTTTCGGTATCCTGAGGCATTCGAGTACACGGATGAAATCAAACTTTCACTTCACAGGAGTTCACCAACAGTCAGTGACAAAACGTGTGGAAATGAATACAATTTAAACAATTAACATTTGATATGGTACTGAAATAACAATGATTCTAATTCTCAAATTAGAAACATAAATATTTAATAACATTTTAAATAGGAAAGTTGGCTCACCGCTATTAAATTTATTTCCCTTTGGATTTACAACTCCAAACACTAGTAATTAATTTTGTAATTAATAGTGTTGTGATAATTAGTATTATTACCGTTTGAGTCTTAGCCCCTCCTCACGTCCATTAAAAAGAAGCAAACCCACCCTACCCATAATTTTTAATTTAAGAATTAGAATCATTGTTTACCTTAGAAATAAATAAACTTACAATATAGTTATTCTGAAGATGTTTCTTAAAGTAGCGAAACACGTTACATTTAGTAACACAGTTAGTGTAATAATTAGGTTTTCTATAATTTAAGACATCGACTGAGGGTGCTTGATAGAATTTCAATATAAAATTTGGATTATTGAGATTTTGTACACTTCCATGTATTTTGTCACTAACGACCCGGGTTTCGCCTTTCGGCATCTTCAGGCATTTGAGCGCACGAATGCCTGAAGATGCCGAAAGGCGAAACCCGGGTCGTTAGTGACAAAATACATGGAAGTGTACAAAATCTCAATAATCCAAATTTAATTAAGTTTTCATTTATAGTGTTAATATATTACCATGAAAAAAAAACACATTTAAGTATTTTTTCAAAACTAAGTCGTCTCAATTCGTTTTTTATCATGACGGATGATATTGACGATATTTCTCAGAACGAATCCTTAACGAATACTGAAGACTACCTGTTTGGTAAATTGTTATATCATAAAATTTACATAATAATTGCATTACAATGTTTGTCGTAAATCTTTGTCACTGTTTAAAACGTCCTCTATTCCCACAACACTTAATTCACAAAGCGATTGTTGCAAATAGCTGTAATCAAAAATATTTTTTCTAAATAAAAATAATAGCACTGTACTAGAAGCATTTTTATACAAACACATGCTGCATTCGTATCTATTGTCAGGACTCAAACCTTGAACCTTGGGCGTGGGAAACCACACACCGACCTCGTTTTTGTTAATAGAAAAGCGATCTTGACTTGCGTAGAATAAATGAATTTTCCTTATATAACTAACGTTAATGTTAAAATCGACGGTGTTTTGGCCAATTGATGTAACCCTCATAATTGAGATTTTTCAGGAAAGGGTAAAAACTGTTTTTATCGAAAACAATATAATATGCTGAGTTGCGTTATGAATCTTTGAAATGCACTCCTGTAAATTGCCATAATTGCTAATACGGGATTATACGTAAGGAGTCTCGATATAATAGTGGCTTACATCAAGTGGACGGGTCCGAATTTTTAATCCTAAAACTTATGTAAAATGACGTTTCCCTTCCAAAAAGTGGTCAAACATTTATCCGAAACCTGCTCTGTCGTATTTGAAATGAGATTCAACCATCTCATTTTCGTATTTTTTGAAGGTTGCATCAATTGGACAAAACGCAGTCGATGTAATTCACTAGATAAGTTTTACCGGCTCGATTTGTAAAAGAAATAATATTAATAATACAATAACTAAAAGAAAAACGAAATTTATTAAACATCCTATAATCACAATAATATTAAATATTTATCATATTCAAAAGTAAACTTTCAAACCTTTTAATGGAAATAAAACAGTAACTGTATAAATACGTTTAAAAACAACACATATTTTCCTAATTCAGAAATTTATGGAAATGTATAAATATGTAACGATATATGACGCCATAGATTTACGAAACATTATGTCTGTCATTATTTGTGTAAGTATTTATGTCATGTTAGCAATATAGACGAGGCTTATTGGCAAATAATGTTTTATTTTGTAACGCACTTGAAAATGCTGTCAGCGAAATCAAGTAGTGACCGATATACGACGCGGATTCTGCATACGTTGCGATAAAGGTGAACGCTCTGATAAGGCAAGGCATGGCGACTAAAGCAAAACAGCCGACGACGGTATATATGAACATTGAAAAAATAACCGTATTCACATACTTTCTATTAAGATTTCACCGATTCACTTCACAAATTTTCCCAGAGATGAAACAGTGCAAACAATCATTAACTAAATCGTATTCATTCTGTCATTGCCGGTTGAACTGTAAAAATCTCCCCTGAACTGCATAAATGTCATTATATTCCTACGGTTAATTGCGTCAAGCATAAAACAATTGGAATTATATTCCAAAAAATATTTAAAACATATTATAATCATGAAAGTGAGTTTAAAACAATATAACTATAAACTCTACGTTTGCTATATAGCTTTCACTTTCATCGCGAGAAATTTATCAGTTGATAACGCATGCGATTAGCAAAACCGGTCCTGATTATAAGCATTTGAACGTAGTAAAAGAAATGTGTTAAAATAGAAAGAAAACTGTCGGCAGCGTGTAGTTGCTGTATGGCTTTATTAACATTGAATCATAAATCAATCGTTATTATCTCTCATTCTATGTTCCGTTTATAACTAACCTTCTATGACAATAATAATTATTTCAGTTGAAAAATTATTAATACAATCATGAATACTGTATTTATATTTAAAAAAAAAAAACAATTATAATTGAGCAACTGGAAGTAATCCGTGCGCTTTAGTATTCTGATTACAGCTATTAAAGTAATTTATCAGGTAGTAGAAATAGACTATCATTTCCATCTCGACTGACTCGCGAAAAATAAAAAAAATAGACAGCAACACTGGCGTGCATTTTCTGATAAACGTAAATATTATTTAAATACGGACTGCTAATATCAATTAATTAACTAAATGTTTAACCTTCTCATATCGGGGCTTAAGGATCGCAGGGGTCTTAATAAGAAAGTGCATGATTTGAGTTAAGCCCGGTTTTGGTAATGTCGTTGTCATATTTACTAATAACAAATAACGCTACCTCACACCATGTAGCCGTTTATAAGATGTGATTGGACATACATATTATTATTATCTACAAATGAAAATATAAAGTTGAAAAACAAAGGTATATTAATTACCTGTTTTTCCAATTTCTAAAAATATGTTTTTTTAATTATGTCTCATAAATAAATATTAATTGTGTGCTTGAAATAATGTTATAATATGTTCCTTGAACAAAAAATATTGGTGGGATAACTAAAATCTTTAGTGGCGCTTATCTCAAAACTGTGTTTATGTAGATAGACTTCTGTAGTCCTAAACCCCCGACATTGTTTTGGTAAAATAAACGGTTCATATTGGTAATGCAAATAGTATACAAGACCAGTTCTCATAAAACAATTTCTGTCACGATACTCAATTCGGAGTCCACATGCTCCTCATTGGGAGCGGATGTGGTTGATGAAAATTATAGGAACGACGTTAATTAAATATTCCCAGTGCCATGCTGAAACCTCACAATGTTGAAGGGTCCTAGAAATTTACAAATAATCAAGAATTTATTCGTTAGCTTAAAATTGTTTTTTTGCAGATAGAGATATTTTTGAGATTTGTTCTGTATAGATATTTTTTCGAAGTTGCGATATGTAGAATTAAATAGTAATACAACTATTCATCCCATTATTATTTCATATTAAAAAATTGTTAAATCAAAGTGAAGAAACAAAATCTTCGTTATCGATTGTCCCATAACACGAGTTAATTCTGTACAATTTATATATATTCTTTACTCCTTTGTATTACATTTCCCATGTCACTGGGCAAGGACATCTGATGTTCATGTAAAATAAATTGTTTAATAATGAGACGTTGCGTTACTTGTGCAGCGAGAGAAAAATGGTTCGGGCGTAGTTCTAGAATACGGTCACCATCATTAGTGCTGATGAGCGACTGTCAAATGAGGAAACTTAATTTCCATGGAGTCTCCGTTCATCTCGGAAGGCATGCAATTTAAATTTATCTGATTCATCTGTGATTCATTTATTCAGTTATGACACATAAATAGTAAATGCAAAATCTATTCAACATTATAATACAGACTTCACTTAATGTAAAAAAAATGATACTTGATACAGATGTCTTTGACAGGATTGCTAGAGGGTGGTAGGATCGCCAGTTCCAGGACAATCCTCAAGAAAAACGCTAGTTTCCCTGTCTGTTTGTTTTCAGATACGGTTGGTTAGTTTACAATACAAAGAATTTACAATTATTTACAAGTTAAGATACGACATACAAGGAACACAATTAAAACAGAGAGAAAGCGATTGACAAACAAAAATATGCTAGCCGTGATATCGGATAAGAGTGAAGCGTTTCACCCCCACTCTTAGCGGACGGCAGTCCGACAGCGAAAGCAGATGAACTAAAATGTGCGTCTTTTTTGTAATTTGTCACCGTGTTAACCGACGGTTTTTACATCTGAATTGCCATAATCACAGGTGACTCGAGGCATTTTTTTTTTGGAACGCTGTAAAACTAGGGTGTGTTATACTTTATGTAATATCGATTATGTATTACATTATATTCATAAGAAATTTCTACGATATTTCTATTTCAAAAAATTTAAATATTTTCCTTTTAATAGTTCCCTAAAAGAGTATTACCCAACTAAATTTCTTTTAGGAATGCTATCTTTTCACTCTCTTGAAGCACGAAGATCGTTTTCGATTCTAAAGCATTTCTCTCTTCTTCTTCAGGGACGAGTTTATAATCCTGAAATTCTCATGTCTATTAATTTACATGCTCCTAATTGTTATCTACGTGGCCGAAACCATATCCAGACAATTTTTATTCTTAAAACTTGTTCTTCGCGTCGGTCATTCGAGTCACCAGTTGCCAGAGCCGTTCGGATGATTAATGCACTGCCTAGAGAGCTGGATATTTTCAACACTAAACTATGGGTATTGTTCACTAAATATTTTTTCCTTTTAAATTAATAATGTCTTTTTTTTATTATTTAGTAATTTAAAAAAAAATGTTTTTATTTTCATTATTGTTTTTATTAGTAGTACTGTTTTTAATAATTATTATTATTATTGTTGTTACTGTTATTATGTTTGTGGAATGCATGGCGCATTGGCGTCAGCTGTAATGCCATGCATTTCAATTTTTTTAAATTTACAATAAATAAATTATACAAAAGCTATTTAGTATATGTTCGCTCTCATTCAACGAAAATTATCTCTTTTCTATCTTATCCTCGTATTAAAAAAATCTTTACATAAGACCCAAAAACTAGTTCAGAATTAACTTTGAATCGTTAATCTTCCACAATTTCGTCAAACCTGGGTTTTGCCTTTCGCCATCTTTAGGCATTCAAGTTCACCGATGAACTAGATCTAACAGTTGTTAGTAAACAGTTTGTTTTTTTTTTACATATAAAAACAGAATTAACACAGTAAGGTAGTCATATTATCGAATATTCTCAATGATGCAGATTATTTTAACAGATTTAAATATTTTTGAAACCATTCACGTTCTCATTGTAGATCATGTTCATATTTCAGCTTTTGTCGAAATTGAGTTAACATATACAGAACTTTCGTTTGTATCATATCTTTATGTTGAAAAAATATGGGTATTTGAGGAGATACTGTATCATTGAAATGCATTATATGTCCATTTCGCCTAAAGTTTTACGCATCTAAAATATTCATATTCGATTTTTTTAAAACAAGCAAAAATATCTTTGACACCGATATGGACCATAATGAAATATTTTAACAGAAGCTTTTCATTCGTTAAAGATCTCAACTTCAACGTAAGGATAAAAGGAAGGGGAAATAAAAAGAATTTACGAAGAATAAAATATCGTTCTCTCTACGGCCAGGTTTTTGTATCCAATGAATAAATTGACATTATTATAACATCAAAGAAATCCAAAAGTCGATAAGATTTTATTATTCATATACTCTCGTTGATGAACAGTTAAGTCAAAGTTTCAAAATGACTTAGTTCTTTTTCATTGTCGTCATTCCACGATGTGTTACTTAGTCATTCTGCTGGATGATTCAATTATCTGGCATCTCCCGTAATGACATTGTTGTTTACTGAATTCTGTGTGTAAAAGAAAAAACATGGAGGATATTCGGTTAACCTTGTTTGGGGCTCACGCGACATTGGGTACTTAGCGATGTTAATAAGGCGGGATACGAAGCCAGGCGTCTTTGAAAGAAGCTGATGTTGTTTGGTAATTTAATAAGTGGTTAGGTCAGATTACATTTGGCCAGAAACTACACCGTGCAGCGCGATCCGTGAGAGGAGACCTGGACCTTCTTAACATAGTAATCACCTACGACAAGTTAAAATATAAAGATTATTTTGCGATCGTTAAACACCTCAAGAAATGAAATTTGAATTGATTGAATTATTCCAATGTTGAATGCGTGATGCGATTAAATAACAGGATGGAGGATGATGTTGGTAATGCAGCTCAGAGTGGATGTTCACGTTCGGAGAGCGGCGATAGACTGATGATCCCTTTTATTTATTCTTCACTCGTTATATTGTGTTTTCCAAATATCGCATTTTATAGTTCTCACGCTTGCAGACGGTGTTCTATTACAATCAAGTATTTATTTAATTTTGTACTTGGGAATATGACATTTCGCAAATCTGCAGCGTCCTGCATCCTTACAGAACTCATACATCAAAGACATGATTTTTATAATCAGTATTACGTAAAGTATAATTGCCGGCTCCGTGATCGAGTGGGCAACGTCTTTTGTTTCGGTTGCGGTAGTTATGGGTTCGCATCCCGATTTATGGATTTCTATTAAGCAATTTATAGCTTCGATGTCTTAAATTCTTTCCCTCCCATCCTATCTTAAAAACGAAGTGTAGCAAGAGCGATAGGTTAACGTCTAGTGCTGTCCTAGCCCTATCCATCTATCCCTACTATCTTAGAAAAAAGCAAGGATAATGTAACAGGCGGTTATAGTAAAATAATTTTTGCTTTATTTAAAGATAAGCTACATTAGGTGTCCGTATGCTCCACATTGGGAGCGGACATTAAAGTATATGTAATAACTGAATTAACCAAATATACAGTTCATATTAAAAATTATTAATACCAATATATTTATAAGAGAACTAATTATTTTGTCGGTAACTAACTCGATAAGTGGCCAGTAAGAAAAAATAAATAATAATCATCTTTGATCAGTAAATAATTGCCAAATAAATAAAGGTTAAGTAAGGTTAGACTTAAAAAACTGACCGTTTAATATAAATATCTGTCAGTATATTTTATTTACTGACCATGTGTTTACTGACCATTTATTTTTCTTACTGACCAAAAATTGAAAAAGTTGCTGACCCAATAAATGCAAGTCTATGTTAACATGCGTCCTATGTAAAGAAGAGTAAAGTTATTTAAGTTTTTATGGCAATTTCCAGATTTTTTTATTTAAGGCAGATAGATAATGTAGTTGACAGCTAATTGGTTTCATTATTGATTCATTATTTTTTTTTACCGGAAAAATATGTATGGAATGATTTGAGAATGTAAATAGCGAAATGAAAAATATTCATTTCACTAGAAGGCCACTGGTTGAAACCCTGGTCTGCATCCTGAACAGAATATCTGAACCTATTTGTGTACAAAATTTAGTGTTTTAACATTTTAAGTCAGCGGGATACGTCGTTGAAATAATTAAAATAATATAAAATATAAAAATACTTCTGGCTTCTTCGCCAGCAGTAGAAAATATATCCTTTCAGCCAGTCGCAATTAATCCGGTGTCGGTCGGATTAAAGCCATTACACGCGAGGCGGGAAGACAACCATAGTCCCACATCATGGGATAGGTATGTAATACGTTGCGATGTATAGATTCTACCCTCATTAACTACCCCGCTATTTATCTCACTACGCGTTTCAGTGACGGGCGAGAATAGGGTTCTTAGTTTAATGAGGAAATAGTGGGGGTTTTTTTTACACATTATAAATATATACAATACATATCTACTAGGGATCCCAATGCCAATCCCGGGATCACGGTCAATTATTCAACCCATAATAATAGGATTGTCTGAATTTGAACCTGTACCAAAGTTTTTTCATGGATATAGTTTTTTTTATAATATATTTAATTATAATTTAAGACATCGACTGTGGGTGGAATTTCAATATCAAATTTGGATTATTGAGATTTTGTACACTTCCATGTATTTTGTCACTAACGACCCGGGTTTCGCCTTTCGGCATCTTCAGGCATTCGAGCACACGAACTGGACTCAGTTCGAGTCCATTCGTGTGCTCGAATGCCTGAAGATGTCGAAAGGCGAAACTCGGGTCGTTAGTGACAAAATACATGGAAGTGTACAAAATCTCAATAATCCAAATTTGATATATATAATTAATGTATTGTGGTCTTTCTCCTTATCATATTTTATAACATCCGTTTTTAACCAATTTGAAATGAAAGACAAAATAAGACCTCTTCTTAAATGAATGGAAACAATATTTTTAAGTTGAATTGAAGGATATGTCATCTTTTTGGATACCATCTGGTAAAATCTACTTTAATAATGCAATAAATACAATAAAATACAAAAAATATTTTTATTTTTATGTCGATTTTTCTGTGAATAACTCTGATTTCCAATAAATAAAATAAAAGCATTCCAATGGACAAAAAAAATATTAAATCATACATTTCAATTGAAGTAATAATAGACGGAAATTAAATTTTTCTTATAATTTTCCCAATCCACTATTGCTTATTGCATTAGTAATATCATTAAAGAATTTTGCTCAGCTAATAGACTTTTGATGTAGCTATATTTGTGATTTCAGATTAGTATTTATTGATTTGTAAGAGGTCTATAACATTTTATTTGTAGACTGTTTTATTTGATTTATGCATAATTTGTTTGATAATCAGTATTTTCTTGTCTTAGTTCATTTTTACACTAAATTTTATATAAATAGGCCTGTTATGTGTTTATATTTTTTATCAGTTGATAATGCTTGTGATGAGCGAAACCGGTCCTGATCATTATACATATGTGGAAGTAGTACAAATGAATTGTTTTATTTTTTAAAATATAATGTCTTTCCACCAAGAATTGACAGTTAATACGTTAAAAGTGAATACTATCATTGGATTTCATCTGTATTTATCGTTGTGGCTGTAGGTTTAGACACAATTCATTTTCGTCTTAGTTGTTTAAAAAAATATTAGACATGATTTATTATGGATTAAAAAAATTTATTCACTGGTGTCCCATTTAGAAAAACAAAACAATTATTACTAACGATTCTTTACACAAAAAAATCACAGTCGGCATTTGAACCCTTGTCCGGTATACGAAATAGGACGAAACCCTTAAAGCGTGACCGCTTGGAAATATATTATAATAGCGATGAAATCGCATTTTTTTTTTATAAATACTTTGTAAATATATGATGAAAAAAGTAAAAATTCAGAGCAATTGAAATCTAAAGCGGTCTTTATAATTTTGCTTTTTGGGGCAAAGACCCCCTAAAAGCAGAGGTCAAACAAAATTATCATCTAAACACTTCAAAATAATTACTGAAGATTATACGGTCATCGGTGTTTTTAAAGTGTATTATTTTTGTAACTTAAAAAATGCTTTAAGGAAATAATCGCTGCTGGGGGACAAACATTACAATGCATAACAACACGTTCTAGATACGACATTCTATACAAATTTACGAAGTATCGAACAGCACTTGTATTATCCTAGCATGTCGAGACTTGGATCTAATTTTTTCGTTGAATCGTTGGTTAGTCACTATTGAGTGGAAAAACGAATCAATACGTGGATCATAAAATGAATTCACAATAGTGAAATAGAAGAAGCGTAATAAATAGTGGCCAATTGCAAATTAGTCGTTTAACCCTTTGATGTTACTGCGATGTATTGTGTCATTGCCGTTCTCATATGTTTATTGAATTATTATTTCTTCATCTATGTATACTCCACATATATACCAGTTATTTTTGGCAGTCACATTATTTGTATTATTCTTTCAAATATACCAAATATTGTAAAATGGTTGAAATTTGGAAACAAATCTGTAGCCATACAATATTGAGAGTAAAAAATCATTTCAGTTCGACTCTTGGAATCACCGTCAATAAAGGGCCACGTATGCTTAAAGATACATACGCAATAAACATCTAGGGACGAATTGGAAGTAAAATCTTCTAGATCATTATTTGAAAGAAATAATGAATTTGGATTCTTGGTGCAACGGTCAACGCCATTGGTTTCAGTAACGGATCCCAAGGGTTCTAACTGCAGTTTGATTTCTGCTCGAAAGCATGGATATTTGTGAAGATTAAAATTCCCTCCCACGCATCCTATCCTAAAACCAGGCCGTAACGAGTGCGATATCCTGTCCTAACCCTATCCTTTTATCCATACTCATTTCGTAAAAGAGAGGCTGAGCAACTGAATAACAAGCAGTTCTCGTAGAAAAACTTCTGTTGAAATACCATTAAGAGTTTCTCCACATTGGGAGCGGACATGCGTAAAAAAAGATATCCTATTTTCCTTTACGCACACTATAGTGTATAGTGCATGCGACTAAGTCTTATCAAAATTGTCCTCAAAAATTCAGGACAAAAAAATTTAAACACTTACAAAGTTGTTACAATTGAATACAGCTTGTATGAGCAGTGCGACGCCGATGGTGTGGACAGTAAGTTGAGTACCCCAATTATAAGAAATCTTAGACCAAGAGTATTTTTTATCATTCGGTTCAATAGTCTCACAGCGGTTTTATTATCTTTAAAGATGCCGGGAAGACACTTAGCCAACAAAGTTATAGTGTGAAAAATATTGTATATCACCATGCCAAATCTATAGTAAAGTTGTATTTTTTCGTACTTATATGCAGAAGCGCCTGTAGACAATGTGAAACAGCGCACAAAAATACAATGAAACTCGTTAACTACTTGTATTATTCATTGTCCTTTAAAGCTTTAAAAAACAGCCTTCGCACGGTTGCCCGTTGAATTGGAGCCTTTTTGTTTGACGAAAATTTATATCTTAGCAAAAAATTACTAAGCTCTGACAACAGTTTTTTTCACCCCTAATTAATAGGTCCCAAAACTCCCAACTGTGCGTTTCGAAGCCGCCCGAAAGAGAAGTCTCATTTATACATTTGCAATATGTAATAAAACAGAAATGTTTTCATTTGGTTATTCATGCACGCAATGATTTAATATAAACATTAACATAAGACATATATTTTTTACAAAAGAATCAATATTATTTATCTGATTTTTTTGTACCCACTATCTCGGAAACCAAGAAGTCATCGTATCGTCTCCTAGGGCTTCTAGGTCTAGTCACGTGGTCAAATCCTCAATTATAATCTTACATATTACATTTTTTTCAATAGAATATAAATTTGTATTAAAAAGGTAATGGTGTCTGTTTTTTTTCACCTTCCCTCTATTTGAAAATAAAAGCTGGTCGATTAGAAATCAATAAACCGCCTACAATTCTATTCTATCATTTTTTACCATGTCCGCTTCCAATATGGAAAATTTGAAACGGTAAAAACAATAGATACAATCTTAGAAGAAATAGGCTAATGTATCGTATTACATTTAAGGTGTTAACTGTCAATTCTTGGTGTTCTTGGTGTTCAAGCGTTATATTTAAAAAAAATACAATTTGTTTTATACCAGTTCCACAGTTTTATAAAGATTATCAGGACCGGTTTCGCTCATCGCGAGGCTGATGAAATATAAATGTATATCAAACGATTGGTTCAAGAACTACAAGATTTTACAGATATTAATACATACAAATTATGCATAAACGAAATTAAATGTTAAGAACTTCTTAAAATCAATAACTAATAATAACTGAATATATGTTTATTTAAAAAAAACTCAGAAGTCCCTCAAATAGCTCTCAAAAATATACCACTATTGTAAAAACCGCAATACTCCAGACAGACTGATGGATGTCAATTGATATTGCTAGCGATGAGCAAAACCAGTCTTGATAGTTTATAAAAATGTAGAATACAAAACAAATTGGGTTTTATTTTTAAAATGTATTATCTTACCTACCCTACCTAACATGTTTAGTTTTATTGAAAAATGAATTAGTGAATAAGATATGGTTTTTATTTATATACAACGAACAGAAAATTCCGAAAATTAACACACGTGAAAAAGTAACTGAATTACTTTTTTTTTATTAATGCGTCTATATCTATTCATTAATTTCCTAATATTTGGTTTTGGTGTTCAAAAGAAAACTTGGACCAAAAGCCACAAAACATAATTCCTATAATGATGTTAATTATTTTATTCCACGGCTAAAGACAATGGCTGCGTCTGATGATGATGATACATCTAGTTAAGAAGTTTGAATTCAATTATTCGGAGTAAAACGTCCGTCATAAATTTTCATCCGAGATAAGTAGACACTGCTTCTTGGTTCGTAATGAAAGGCAAACTATGGGTCACTTAAAAATGTTTGATGCTGAGGGTGGGCGAGGGCGGAAGAGGAAATATTAAGTGGTTTGCTTTCGCAAGACGTGACCTTTGTAGAAGAGACGATGGGAAATCCCCCAGAGAAATGTGGAGAGTAAAATGCTTCTGTTTGGCGTGTCGACGGGTGAAATATTGGATCGGAAAAAATATTACAAAAATTATTTTAAGAAAATTGGAAAAGTTAAATTTGGTTTCATGCAATACACTTGGATATTTTTCTATTTGCCTTAATTTCCAGGAAACTACAGATTTCTTCTCGTCACTACCATTATAAAATATAGAAAAAACCGATAATTTCAGAAAGCTAAGAAAAAAAGAACCTTTTGATTTTAATTTTGCTGTTGAATCCTACTTTACTTTTACAGTGTCCGCTTCCGATGTGGATCATATAAACTTCTAGTGGAGATATATAAACATATTTTTTCTGCGAGAACAGATATCAATAAATACGACAGAAAAATAAATTTATAAAACTGTTAATACTGGGATTTGAACCAGAGAGATCCGTAACCGAAGCCAATAATGTTGATCACTACACCACGGACCCGACTGGATTAGTAGGAAAAATAGATATAAATAATAAATAAACAAAACAAATAAAGCTAGATGTAAAAAAATGCGAATTTTCTATGCTTTATAAAATGAAACATGTCACACAAAATTTGATGAATACGTTCAAATTAAATTATTTAGTACAAATGAATTCAATTAGATTTAACTTTCATCGGAATCGCTAATTAATTTAATAAGATTTAAGTAATCAAAATTTTCGCTTAAGCAATGCTTGAACGTGTTGCGGCATTTGAAACAATTCTATGCTTCTAACACTTTTGATATTTTTCTTAAAACTTAGTTACGAATACGCTGAGGGTTTCAAATGTGACCATTATTCGAAGTGCAAATAAATTGCACGCAATATTGCATCAGTGTGTTCATCACGTCAAACAAACCATGAGAACCCGCGAGCGGTGCGGGGAATACTGTCGTTGGGTAAACACACGAAAGAGAGACGTCTACGTCGGATTGATGCTAGTATTAAATAAATACTCCGGAAAACATCGCGAAAGAACGGGAACAAATAATAATAATGCAAAATCCTCCGATGGAATGATTTGCGACCCCTGGGGGCTTACGTCAACCTCCCACCACATTCACCTCATAGAGGCGACGTAGAAGTAACGGGTCACATTTTGGTTGAATTTTAGAAATTATAATTGAAGCAGGCTTTAATCATTCTTTTTGTCGCGGGTGCTATTAATCCTATATGAAGATGACAAAACAAAACGTATAAACTACAATGTTAACAGAGTTTGCATATTTTATAATGATGTATAAAATTTTCGAAAAATACAATAATACGTCTCACCTTCTTTGATGAATGAAATAAATAAAAATATAAATACGTACTGCAACAGTAGTAATTTTTTAATTCTCTTTGTTTCTTTACATAGGGGTTAAGACGAGGGTTAGGAAATTTTTTCATATCGGAAGGCCGCGTTCCAGAAACTTCAGTTATATGATATTATATCGTCGCTGTTCTGGAAGAAAACACTAAATCGAAAAATAAACATATTGAACTAGATATACCAAACGTTCCTTATTCGGTACTCTACCGTATGGAAGAACACACTTCTTTTTATAAATCATACTTTTACTTGAAACAGTTTCGTACAAACTAAATGAAAAAGGTATTGCATTTCAAACATTTGATAAATTTCGAAGTCCAATTACTCAACACTAGTATTGTTATGTTAATGTCTTTTCCTAGAACAACGGCGATATTATACATACTTATGAATAGGACAATATAATAGTATGAATGCAAACAATAAAATAATAAAAAAATCCATCCAAAAGGCATAGCAACCCGCTGCGTTACACAATAAGAGTGATAAAATTCAGCAACACTGCTTATATCAAAATATATTTAAATGCGGAGGTTTCCAAATTTGTATTTAAGGAACACAATGACTGCTCTACGAATCGAACGTGCCAAGACCTACAATGTACATTTTTTATCATCTCGTGTGTTTATTTACAATTATTATCGGATCCGTGGTGCAGTGGTCAACGCCGTTGCCTTCGGTTACGGATGTCTCGGGTTCAAGTCCCGTTGCAGACAGTTTTATAAATTAATTTTTCAAATCGATTTCTGTTCGTAGACATGGATGATTGTGATGTCTAAAATCCCCTCCCACACTTACTATCCTAAAAACGGGGCGTAGCGAGAGCGATTAGCTAACCACTAGTTCTGCCCTAGTCATATCCTTCTATCTATACTCCCTTAGAAAAAAGAGAGGTTGAGTAACAAGTAGCTCTTGTAAAAAAACTTCTGTTAAGATACTTCCATTAGTAGTCAATATGGCCCACATTTTTGCTCGGAGATGATAAAAAAGTACACGGTTGCACCATCATATTTAAGCAATATGAATGGTGGCCGCAAACCTTCGTTTGGAGACTCCTGTTACCTTAATTGTTGAAATTCTCTGCATAACTGTATGTAAAAAGCATTAGTGGGTGATGTTAGATAAAACGTTAGGTATCATTCAGCAAAACAAAATAGGAACACATACAAATTTTACATATATGTATTTATTCTAAATAAATTGATTGATATACAATATGGTGCACGACTTATGTTTCACTCGCAATATAAAGCTGTTCGCATACAATTGTAAAGCCGATATTTACTTTGAATTATTTCGATGTAAAACGATTTTTCACAGCTTGTTTCACCAAACATACAATAAAATACAGTAGAAACTCGATAATACGAACTAAACGGGGATTTGGATGGTTCGGATAGTGCACAGCATAGTGTCTGTTTACTCGAGATAGTATAGAATATGGTTGAAATGAATATTTTTTGGAAATGCGTAGTACATGTATAAAAATATGTTTTGTGAGATCTTTAACAATTAATTTTTTTCATATGTGGAAGTAGTACAAACGAACTGTGTTTTGTTTTTTCAAATATGATGCCTTTCTACCAAGAATCGACAATCAACACCTTAAAAGTTATCAATTTTCTGCTAAAAGCAAGATGTCGTTGTCGATGCCGTCAAATAAAACATATCGACACTATCTATGTATAATCCCATGTCTACAAACATACAATTTTACAGGAGAGCATTTCAAAGACTCACAACGCAATTGCAAAGTAATGAATAACATCTATCTTATTCAAAATTGGGACAGTGCTACTATTTGAAATCTAACTTCTCTGTTGTTTGATGCCTACCCATATAGAACTGACCGCGTAGATAAAGAAAATGACAAATACATATAACACATATTTTGCACTTGATTACATGTAGGGATTGTTGATTTCGTCGTTTCCACTGCAAAATTGTATATCTGCATATATGCTTTTTCGACTTTTTGTATTATTAATACAGCAAAAATTGCCCTCAAGTGAAGTGCATGCAAAATAAAAAAAAAACTGACAAAAACCATAATTAATTAATTTATTCAGTTCATTCGTGCGCTCGAATGCCTGAAGATGCCGAAAGGCGAAACCCGGGTCGTTAGTGACAAAATACATGAAAGTGTACAAAACCTCAATAACTCAAATTTGATAATGAAGTTCCATCAAGCACCCTCAGTCGATGTCTTAAATTATAATTAATTAAATAAATTTTATTATTATCGTCATAGTGGCAGAAGGCGCTAAGTTGAAAATACAATTTTTCAATTGAAAGGCCGACATGATAATATACTGGGTTCGTGGTGTGGTGGTCAACGCCATTGGCTTCGGTTACAGATCTCACGGGCTAAATCCTAGTACGGACAGTTTCATAGATTGGTTTTTCAAGCTGTTTCTGCTCGAATACTGTCTAGAATGCTGTTGCAGCGCGAGCGATAAGCTAACCACTAGTCCTGTTCTATCCCTATTCTTCTATCCTTACTCTTCGAAAAATAAGAGGTTCCTCTATACAACCATTTATATTAAAAGCATAAATTGTATATGATAATACATAATTTTATTAAACGAACGAAGTCTTATTTAAAATATGTTTTATACTTTTAAATACAGTTAGGCTAAAACTAATCCATACGTAATCACTCCTCGATCTCGCCGAGCGAAAACGGACCTGATTACATTATAAAATTATAGAATATGTACAAGAATTTATATTTTACGGTAAATAATGTTAAACATATTCAAGAGTTATGTATTAATGATGCTATGTTTTTTGTTAGCTTTCATTTTATGTTTGTATGTATTTCTATGTTGGATAATTTTCTACATAGTCTCTTGCAATCGTTCTGTTTCTGCACACGTATACAGGAAATGTATTTTGCGTTCATTAAAATTTCTCGCTTCATCGGTACTACTCGAAAGCGAAAATTGTGCGAAGAAATAAAATATAAAATAAAAGAAAAATCATCTGCCGATCTCGGGAAAGTTATCAAACGGTTTGAAAAAAAAACCAAACTTAATGCCAATGCGATGTTTAAAACATTTTTGCGTAAGGAAAAAGTAAAAAAAAAGATATTCCATCAGCCAGCAGGAGGTACCACAGGGAGAGCGGAATTTTCAATGATGTTTGCGTTTTTCCTGAAATTAAGCGCAGTTGGACGGATTTGATTCGCATAAAGTTACAAAAAAAGTTTTCCGATAAATTTTTAATTATTACGTACATGGTAACTTTTTGAATTTTTACCGATATTTTAAATGCTGTGGGCTTGCCATTTGCGTAGGTTTCTGAAGAAAAGAAATTTCAGCAGTAACAGATGAGCGATGAGGTATTTATACAACAAATACGTTAATTTCTTAAATATGTTAAAAGCCAACTAAAAAAAATCTGAGAAAGCTGTCGTTTCACCCACTTAATTCTCGAATATCGTTGTCCATTTAAAACCAAATTTTATATTCGTTCTAAAATTCGATTATCTCGAAACGTGGTTTTTCGACATTCTTTTTTTTTGGCTTTCTACCACTATACCGAGGATATATTTATTTACGAATATACGATGCGTTGCTGGACCTGTAGCTGAGTGGGCAATATCGTCAGTTTCAGTTACGGTGGTCACGGGCTCGGATTCTAGTGAGGACAACATCATAAATTAATTCTCAATAATACTCCAGCAATGCTCGTCACATTGTTAAAACTCTCTTTTTCGAAAAGAATAGGAATAAAAGGATGGAGCTAGGTCAGTAGTAGTGGTTAGTTAATCGTTCCCGATACGCTCAATTTTTTAAGACCTTATGAGCGGGAGACAGTTTTAGACACCACAGAAATTCATACCATCAAAAAATATATAATTAAAACAAAAAATCAATTTAAAAATCTGTCATGAATTGATTTTCCAATCGACTCGTATCACAGATAGCTACCATGTGGAAGAGGGATATGAAGAAGTTGTCCGTAGCCACACTAACAAGAATTTTAGCCAGGACCTGGTAGAAAAAAAAAACTGTCCGTACTGGGAAACCAACGGCGTTGACCACTCGACCGCGAACTTGGATCCGGGTTTTAAAAGGAGAGGTTAAGCAATTTAGTAACAAGCGGTCTAGTAGAAAAAAACTGTCATATCGTGTACCTTAAAAAATGAAAATTGTTTTGACGGATTTTCACTAGTTTTTTCTCTCAACAATACTTAAATAATAAATAAGCTTTTGAGTATCATTTCAATGTCAATGTCGCATTTTTTAAAGTAACGAGGCTTCGCACTCAGGACCGACTTATAAATAAAAACTAAGGTCCATCCGTTTTCATGTGATACGTGTGTCAAACTTTTTTGAGCTTTTCCAATTTGTAAATTGACATTAAAAATCAATTTGGGTGTAGTAATATATATTTGTATAAGGCCAGACTTTAAAATTGTTATTTTTTTGTATTCAACTCTTACAAAGTTTAGCGTCCGTAGAGAGCTTTTCCTTTTTCTCTGTTTTATATATTTAGTGTAAGCCAACCTTTTAAAGTTGATACATCATTTCTACATTGAGTTAAACGTAAGCGATCGATCTTAATGAAAATATTTGAAAACGACATCTTATTTTATTCTATTAGCAATGACCAAAGTGTAATATGATATGCTTGAATTATTCTACAGATTTTCAGCTTTCAGGGTGATTGCAAGAATCAAAACACGCCAGTTTGGTCCAAGTTATCTTTATAGCGGTTAGTTTGTTCAATATACAGCTTAAGAATTTACAATTACAAATTTAAAGAAGCACAAGTTAAAGAAAGTGCGTGGCAGGCAAACGGTTGCCATATGGTTAGTCTGGGGGGACGACGACAACGACGACCAGCTCTTAGGCACCGCTCAACGACCGAAAACGAATTGGCAAAGAATTTCAAAAGAGCAGGATTTTTGTACCCTCTGAGCTCCACCACTAGGTCCACTAGGTCGATTTCGAACCACCATCCTAAATGGGACTATTATTATTGAATTTAATTGAACGACTCTACAAAAATGAATCTGGGTTGCCATGTCACTGCTTACCTTTCTTGCTAATCGCCTTTGTGAGAGGGAATTCGAGGAGAGTTCCAGGTACAATTCGCAGCTGGGTCGTACCAAACACGATTGGATCCTGTCAAATATTAAATTGAAACCTATTCCTTGTATTATGTTGGCGTATAAATCTGCTTTGTGACCAAACAAATATTTATTCATCACCCTTAATTAAACCATCATATAATTTAAGACATCGACTGAGGGTGCTTGATGGGATTTCAATACCAAATTTGAATTATTGAGATTTTGTACACTTCCATGTATTTTGTAACTAACGACCCGGGTTTCGCCTTTCGGCATATTCAGGCGTTCGAGCGCACGAATGAACTCTAACTGACACGAACTGACTCGAACTGACAAAATACATGGTATTGTACAAAATCTCAATAATTCAAATAAACCATTATAAGAATCTCACGTAATTACGCAAAATCAATAAAAATTCAATGCATTTACTTTAAAGATTAATTAATAATATCGTATAAGTTCGTTTTCCAAATAGACAATTAGTCTATCTCTTCTAAAACATTATATAAAGCTAAGCTAAAAGAAGCACAGACAGGCTCCGTTCCTCTTCATAATAATCTTCGACTTCATCCTGAGGAAGTCAATTCCACCCGACCGAGGTGTAGCCGTTGTCCCCAATCTGAGGCTATGCGACCTCGAGTATGCTGACGACGCTGTCATATTTGACAAATCTTTCGAGGGCATTCAGGAAACAATGGACAGGCTGCAGAGCAACTCGTATCGCATTGGTCTCAAAGTCAATGCGAGTAAAACCAATGTGCTCTGCAACAGTTTCTGTCCAGACCCAGACTACCCTCTGACGAGCGCGGGACAAGACATCGAGAGAGTCGACGGCTTCAGGTACTTGGGGCTACACACCACGGGAGATGGCAATCCGCGTAAAGAGCTCGCAATCTTATTAGGGATAGCTGGAGCAACTTTTAACTCAATGCGGAAAGTCTGGGACCAAATGCCACTTATTCAATGCATGCATCCTGACGGTGTTACTTTACGGTTGCGAGTTATGGCACCTCACCAAGGCACAGAGTAACCGTATACTGTGCTTTGAAAACAGATGTTTGCGGCGAATACTAGGGGGAAGGTAGTTTGGTTTTGTCAGGATCTCGGAGGTAAGAGAGCGGAAGGACCAGCCTCTTATTACGTCCAATTATAAAACATGTATTATATCTTTATGTATTTTTTTAACCCAGTCGGAAATAGAACAAAGTGATACAACCCAATTAACACTCTCCTGGGCACCGTGTTGAGAGGGAATATTCAATTACGTATTATGAATCGTTATCGATTGCATAATAATATTATTTCGAATGAATAATAAATTTTCCAATCACGAAAGAAATTGAGACGCCGGCCTATAACACACCTACCTTCGCTTTTAGGTCTTTAGGCAATAAATCTACCGTCATTTTTTTATTTTGCTTTTCCAGGTAAATTCTATTCAATTAATTTACCTTAATTTATATATTCAGTCTTCCCGTTGTTGAATTTGTTATTCATCTTCGGAAATGAAATATTTGAATTGATTAATTTCGTACGAAATAGCTACGAAGAAACATCGCTATAAAATAACATGAAATGTCAGATTTATTAACAAGGCGAGTTGAATTTTTCAATTTTTGAATTGAGTTTAGAATTAATAATATTTAATCCGACGTCATCATTATGATTGTTAAGCACACAATACATATGAATGTTTCAGCTTTCGCCGAGAATATTTTCATTTTCCATCAGTCCAAAATCTTAGATTTTAATTGCAGTTAGGGATTACAGCACCAAGCGAACATTTCAATACAATTGTAGTTCGGTAATAATTAAATTCGGTAAAATTGGGATTGCAATACAGGTCATATAACCAATAAGATTGTTCTGCTGTAAATTTGAAGCATATGAACTCCTAATGGAGGTATCTTAACAGAAGTTTTTTATATGAGAACTGTTTGTTCCTCAGTTCCACAACCTCTCTTTTTCGAATAGAATATGGATAAAAGGTTAAGGCTACGGCAAGACTAGTGAGCTAATCGCTCATCGTCTTTAGGATTCATTGGGTGGGAGGTAATTATAGACATCACAAACAACCATGGTTTTGGATAGAAATCCATAAATCTATTGAAAAACCAATTTTCGAAACTGTTGGTATCGGGATTTTAACCCGAGACATTCAACGACGTTATCCACAAACCTGACGAATGCAAATCACAATTGTAATCGCAAATTCGATAAAACTTTCAATAAGGACCACCAACGTGTGACTTGGCGAAAGGTATAAAATCCAAAATTTTTGGCATTTCGACATTGCTTAATTTTCAACTCGAAAATACCGACATTTTGCATTTTCAAAACCGATGTTTCGGTATTGAAAAAAAAACAACCGAAATAGCGGATTTCGGTTATTAAGCTAGCTAAGCTTTTAATTCCAAAACGATTATAATCATATATACAATTGATAGCCATTTCGGCATCACGCCATCGTCAGAACTTTTTAGTTTTATAGTGTATAGACTCTTATTTTATTATAATAGAGTTCTACCAACAGTTTTCCTTAGTAACCATTTAATTTTCTCTATTTAACGCCATCCTTTCAAATGAAGAAATAAATAACGAAATTCGTTAAAAATGCCTTTAATTGATCTTTGATAAAAACAATCGTATCAGGCCGAATACGTTGCGATGTTTTTTACCTAATATATTTTCTCTAAAAATGCATTCATGTTTTGTAACACGTTCTGTGTTCCTCCGTCCACATGTAGTACTTTACAGCAAGACCTGCATGGCGCTTTTAAGTAAAGTGACGGCCAACAGTTTTTTCTAGTGATGTGAATTTCTATTCCGAGTATAGCAAAATAAGTGACAGACATAATAAACAAAATATCGCTATGAATTTCAAAGTGACAATCGCTTCAGAAGTTGACACAACTTTTTTTTTCATATTTGAATTTTTCATTTTCATCCTGCAACAAATAAACAGGTCGCGTTATATTCGAGATCGTTTTATATTCGGGCTGATGCTGTATGAAAAGCGTGTTAGAATATTCAATAAGAATTTCATAAGTACCATTCTGAACTGAGAAAATGTAAAACTTTTTAGTATCGTAAATATTATATCCCCATCACTGGCCTTTTAAGTTTCGAACAGCGTCGAGTTACGTATTCACTCATGTCGATACTGTTTGGCCAGTCGAAGTTTTTAAGTGATCTCTGCGCCAGAGGATAGTTGGGCAAGTAGTGCCCGCCGGGGTAGCTGGCTCCCGCGTGTGGATTCGAAGGTATTCCCGAATGGGTTTGTTTATTCGTCACTTCATTTACTTATAGTAGGCAGAAAATGTAGCAGAGGAAAATGATCAGTAATAACCATACCAAACGGAAAATCATCGTGATGTTTTTGTTCTTTTCTCGTATTTCTTCTAATCGTCCAACAAGTGTGACAATAACGAGTAACTAGTTCTAAGTGATACAATTAATTATTTATGGGCCAAAATAACTATAATAACTTGATTTGTAATAAATAATAAAGTTGTATTATTTTGTACGGCGTAACACTCATAAAACAAATTAGTCATGCGTTATACAGAGCATATAGTGTGCGTTATCCACACAAGATCAAAAAAAAATCAGAACACGCACTAAATTTGACTCCAAACTATTGAGCCATGGATCTGCTCGGTGGAGGTTTTCGCAAAGGTATTGTGGGCCGATGTGAGTGGCGGTGGAAATTATTGTTGGGCTCGGTTTGGATTACCGTGCATGCTAGTCAGTCATTCCACCTTACTTTTAATAAAACTATTTTTAATATACTCAGAAGTATATATATAAATATCTATATAATTTAAGACATCGACTGAGGGTGCTTGATGGAATTTCAATATCAAATTTGAGTTATTGAGATTTTGTACACATCCGTGTATTTTGTCACTAACGACCCGGGTTTCGCCTTTCGGCATCTTCAGGCATTCGAGCGCACGAATGAACTCGAACTCACTGAAGATGCCGAAAGGCGAAACCCGGGTTGTTAGTGACAAAATACATGGATGTGTACAAAATCTCAATAACTCAAATTTGATATAAATATTTAGTAAATTACTTAGATCTTGCTGTCAAAATGTGACAACCGACATCCTCCCTTTATTAAGAGATTGACTATGTTGAGAACCACCCTAATAAACAAGTATAGAGAAAATAGAAACATCATTACTCGCTGGGTATTGTTAGTGTCCGGTCAATAATAAATCTTAATCATTGATTAATGTATGCAAATTTAACACGGTATAATCAAATACTTTATGAACTTTATTAAACAATTAAATTCAAGGCGGATACCACTCGGCAACAGCGAATCACTTGTCACTGCAAGTAGTACAAGCAAACGAGATGAAAACAGTAATCGTTCAAAATAAATGATCACAAATTAACTGCGAAATATTGTATTTAGAATTAGTATTCAATTCACTTGTTATCCATTATCTTAGATTAATATTCTTGTCAACTTTGTGATAATTGCAACGGTGCTTATTAATGAGTCTTAACCAATAAAGAATAAAACAAATTGAAGGAAGCTGATGGGCAGCGCTCTCCAATTAGCGGACGATTTATGCATAAGAAATAAGTTTAACGTCGCTATCTCCTTGACAAAGAAAGCCAGTATACTCAGCTGCGTAGGAAGAGTAGGGCAATATATTTTTTTCTTATCTTTGACGAAATTTGTCCTTTTTAGCCTAGTTATATATTAACTGACAATTTTCAAGGTTTTTTTTCGGGTTTTTTAATTTTAAATCTCATATACATATCTCAGGATCATTAAATAAAATAAAAAATTTTCTCTAGAAAACGAATGGTTTTTAAATCATCTTTTAATGTTAACAAGATTGGCGTTGACCATTTTATTACAGTATATTTTTAACACATACTAAAATGATTAGTGTTGTTTTTATGTTAATGCATGTAATAACAACTTAACGTCCACAATCCAAAAATACATCTAAAAGAGAAAATCAAATGTTTTTATTTTTTATCCTTTTTTTTTTTTGGTTTTTTTCCACGTCCGCTCCCAATGTGGAGCATATTGTCTCCTAATGGAGGTATCTTAACAGGATTTTTTCCTACGAGAACTGCTTGTTACTCAGTTGCTCAACCTCTCTTTTTTCGAGCAGAGTAAGGATAGAAGGATAGGGCTAGGACAGGACTAGTGGTTAGCTAACCGCTGTCGCTACGCCTCGTTGGGATGGGTGGGAGGGAGGACTCAGACTACGAACAGAAATCAATAAATCGATTGAAAGATCAATCTATGAAAACCGTCCGCTCCGGGAATTGAACCCGAGACATCCGTAACCGTAGCCAGCGACGCTACCAACTGCACCACGGACGCCGACAGTCCTATATCCTTTAAAGAGTGTATTATTTTTTCGAAATATATTTGATATTCAAAGAATTACTGTATATATAATGTTAAATATATTTTCTGCGATTAACAATGTCATATCTTTTTTTACCATGTCCGCTCCCAATGTGAAGCATATGGCCTTCTACTGAAGGTATCTCAACAGAAGTTTTATGCGAGAGCTGCTTGTTATTCAGTTACTCAACCTCTCTTTTTCAAACAGAGTAGGTATAGAAGGATAGAGCTAGACCAGGAGTAGTGGTTGGCTAATCGCTCTCGCTACGCTCCGTACATAGGATTGAATGGGTGGGAATGAATTTTAGGCACTACAGACATCCATTCCTTCGAACACAGTTTTATAAACCGATTGATCAATTACAAGTAAGTAACCGAAGCCACTGACGTTGACCACTCGACTAAAGACCCGCCGTATTAATGATGTACTATCAAACACGACATATAATACATGTGGCATTAAGCTGTGTGTATACTAAATATTATTTCAATAGTTTGCAACATAAAATACTTGCATAGTTAATTGATAAAAGAAATCTTAAAGGTAGGACCATCTACTGATTATTTTCCGGGTTCAGAAACATCTCGTTAATTTTTCATCGCCTTGTAATCAACGTAGCATTAGTCCAGGTTCTCGTCTTTCTCATTGTAGTTCTATCCACAGTCTTGTATCATCTCTTCATCAAATTATATCTTCACGCTAATCGCTTTCAAAGGATTCTCAATCTTCTTAAATAGTTATATGTATTTGAAAATAATGTAATCAGAAAAACATATAAAATTACCATGGTTCAATCTTTAAAGTAAATACATATATATCTATTTTATAGTAGAAAATATGTGTAAAATTCTGTATGTCTGTCATAATTCCTCCCAAACGGTGTGCGACGTGAAATTTGTATTGTCATGCAAGCTGCCATTTTAGTTTCACATTCAACTTTTAGCATTATACCGGAAAATTTTACATTTTTGAAGTTTCAATGCGGAATAACATAATAGCAAAGAAAGTCTCTTAGCAACCGCTCGATACCAAAATATGCCGTAACTAATGGTCAAGAAAAATGTTTGTATAAAATTAATATAACATATTAAGAATCTTGATGTACATCTGAAATCGTCAGACCAATCCACCAAACACGACATGGACAGAATTCTACGAGCTTTGTAAAAATGATAACTTTGTGAATACATTATTATATTGCGATATTCCAATATTTTATAAATGGGACAAGTCAAAAAACTTTTCAGTCGACGCAAGCAACGTGCAATGAAAAGTTGAAACACATGACGGAAGAGACAGGTAGGACTTGAGCTCCCCTGAGGCATCCGCAGCACATGTCAAAGCCAGGTCCATCGTCGTTTTTTTTTATTTTGGACGTAAAGAAAGCCTGGTTATTGCACAATCATACCTCCCATTTCTTGACAAAGTCAAACCCATAGAATTCGTAATAATTATTGTGCAATAAATTATTTATTCAGATATTTGTTTGTTGACCCACCAAAACATTTTGATTGGACATCGCTGATCTAGTGAGACGCAATAATAATTATTAATATACATGAGCTTTACTATGCGGTCGGGGAGCGTTATGCGGAAAGTTTGGTGACAACCCGCCGAAGCCGCGCCGCCCCGATGGAACCCGCGACCGCTAATTGAACGAGGAAGCGGGCGGCGGCGATTAATTACCGACAAATGGAGGACAGCCCTATCCCCTTCGCTTATCCCTTAAACGTCTTCTATTCCCCCAATTCACTCTGTACACGCAAGGTTGGGAACGCCGTAAAATAATAAAGACATTTTATAAATTCATATTTATAAAACTGCAAGCCTCTGCTGATAATAATTATATAATAAATGTTGGGAACGAATAAATACCAATGGCAACACAGACGAGCTGTTAACACCGTCAGAACGCGTCGTACCATACACCGACAAGACAGGCAGCAATAATACTACTTCACTAGCCGTCGAAGTTAAATATCTGTAATATTACAAGTTAAATGAACGATTCCAAAATAAATTTACTGGGTCTGTGGTGCAGTGGTCAACTTGGTGGCTTCGGTTACGGATCTCAAGCGTTCAACTCAAAATACGGAAAGTTTCATAAATTATTTTTTCAATCGATTTATGGATTTTCTTTTAGAAGGCAATGGATGTTTGTGATATCCAAAACTCAATCCCACCCATCCGATCTTATGTATGTAGTACGGCGTAGCGTGAGCTATTAGCTTACCACTAGTTCTGTCCTAGCCCTATCCTTCTACCCTTACTCTCTTCGAAAAAGAGAGGTTGAGTAACTGAGTAACACACAGTCCTCGTAGAGAAACTTCTGTCAATATACCTCCATTAGTAGGTCATATGCTCTACATTTGGAGCGGAAATGGCCTAATATTTATGAATTATTCTAAATGACTTTTGTTTTAGTTTTTTTATTTGAAATTAGTAGTTATTTTTTTGTAAGAGGTACTTAACATTTTAATTGTAGACTTTTAAATTTCGATTATGTATAATTTGTATGTATATCTGCAAATTTTAGTAGTAGTTCTCGAACCAACCGATTGATACACCTTGTAATTTGTAATTATTAACTGAACTTCATAAAAACAGCCAGGTGAAGATTTAGTTTAGATCAGTTGATCATTGTAAAAATGTGGAAGTAGCACAGAACGAATTGTGTTTTATAATGCGTTTACAACAAGAATTGACAGTTACCTCGCATATTATCAATATTATATTATGTAATTGGCATATCGATGGCCCAGTTCCATAGTGATACAGCTAGAAATAGATAGTTTTGAGATATGGCCGATCAAAGTTTTGACTCATCTAAACTGACTCGTAAAAGGTGATGGCTTATTATTTTTATTGCGTTTTTATTCAAATATGTGATCAATAGTTTATAGTTTTAGAATTAAAAGTTGTTTCTTTATGGAACGACACGATTCACAAAAATATATTTTCACAATACGATATTTCGATATGTATGTATATGGAACTGAGAAATTATTGAATTTTGCTGATTTCTATATGCAAATATCTGTCCTTTGAAAGAAAACCTGTACTTTTTTGGAATTGTAGAAGAGCGGTGTTCGAATATATTGGCTAACTTAACTCAAAAAATAATTTTTTTGACTTATCGTCCCAGGGAACTGGACATCAATATCGTCGCTGTTCTTGAAGAAAACACCAAATCGAAAAAACTGATATGGAGTTAGTAATACCAAAATATTTCGTATTTAAAAAACCCTACCGTATGAAAGAACACATCAATTTTTATAAACAGTTTTGTACAAACAAACAAAATGAAAAAAGTATTTGCATTTCAAACATTTGTCAAATTTTAAAGTCCAATTACTCAAAACTAGTATTTTTCGGTTAGTATCTTCTGCCAGAAAAACGACGATATAAAATATGGGAGTACCGGTAAGTTAATTAACGTTTAATTTAGTGTGCATTGATTGGATATTTACGATCGGATTGATCGCTTTTACGTGTTTGATTATTTGGGTTTTAGCGCCTACACGCGCTACACCATTGATGTCTAATTTGATCACTTAATTTGCCATCAAACTGCCTCTAAAATTACAAAACATAGGGCGTTGTAATAAATACGATATATGATAGCTATTTGCACAATATAAGATTAAGTTGTAAGCGCGGTACATACATATAAACAGCGCTAACTATTATTATACCGATCTATGTGACGGCTTATGTGTTTAATGTTTTTGCAACCCTCGCCATTAAATTCATAGGGATGTAGGCACCCGTTTGCTAAAGACGTCTTTGATGGAATAGTTCTATTTGAAACTGTACTGCCGAGTGTGTGACGTCATTTAGAACTTATTTCACACAGAGCAAGTAAAGTAGTTGGATGGAATTGTAAACGTTTAAATCAGGGTTTCACAATTTATTTTGCTCTGTTCCCCCTTTCACCGATGTTCAGAATATAATTCTCCCCAAGATAATCTAACTAACTCAAAAGGTGCGTTCAAAATATGCATATTTAATGATACCTCAGTTCTAAAGTATAACAACTCAAAAATCATAGTTCTGACATAATTAGGAAACTTTATTTTGGGCAGACTTAAACTTCTAATGTACATCTATTTTTTGTAGATTTTAATTCAATTATGGGATTATTTCAAATATATATTTATTATATTGTAAACATATTATTAATAATAGATGTTTTCACAAGATTTTCGTAGTTCTTACAGCTTGCATCTGAGGCAATAATAACTACTGTTATTCTAAAATAACATAGATTATCACTAGCTACATTTTGTAACAGGTAGATATCGGTATTGTAATCTTCTACTCAAAACTGCAAATTATTGACATGCTACAATTTGGAATTAAGGTATCGATATTATGTTATATTGAAAATCTTTAATAACCGGCAACAATTACCTCCCTCCCGCAGCTCTAAAGTTCCCCCCTAGGGGGGAATTCCTCACTGGTTGGGAAACCCTGATTTAGAGTAAGCTTAAGGCATTTCAGTGAAACACAGTTAGGTAATATTCTTGATAATAAAAACCTTCTTATTATCGTCAACCTTTATGGGGATGTATTGCCGAATGAAGGTTTTCCCGGTCTCAAAATAATCGTATTATCGTGCTTGGAGTGAAACAAAATTTTTCAGCGTCGTGTATCGGGAAAACAAACCTCAACATCGAGATACAATTGCTTGTCAGACTCTGTAGTCTAGTGGTTAAAGCTCTACTCTAAGTCAAGCTTAGATTTTTCAAATAAAATTTTGAAATCTTCGACATTTGTGATGTTACTTGAATTTATCTCGAGTGACATTAAAAACAATTCTCGTTTGTGTTTATCTTGTGTGATTTAAAAAATGCAAGATATCTGGTACCTTGGCTTATTAGCTGTTATGCCAGATATATTTTTAAGTTATAATATAACAATAATTATTAAAAATATTCAATTTAACATACCTTACATTTATTGCAAAAAAAAACCACCATACTTATTAAATACCGATGAAATCTACGACACAATGAAGCGGGTATGCGAAGTTTTCTGATGTTTTTTTTAAACCATGTCCGATCCCGTTGTCCGAAGATCTTTAATGAGAACTTTTCAAGTCAGTCTTATCTTATATATAAAGTCAGTCTTTATATATAAGATAAATTAAGAATGTTGTTATCACTAAGTCTAGGAACTATATTGATTCCTAGACTTAGTGTAAATTTTTTCTTATTTTATCATTTAAATAAACTATTTACTAACTGTCCGAAGATACCGCAATATAAAAACTTGATCATTAGTGACGAAATAGATGGAAATTTGAACAATTAAAATTTGAAATTCTATCAAGCACTCCTAGTCGATATCTTAAATTGTAGGAAATAAATATTTTGTTTTCGAAAATTGATATTGCAAATGATTGACATAATAAAATTCATATTTGGCTTTATTTATAGCGCGTACAGAAGACTGAAGTTTGGTCCGGAAATAGCACAGATCCGCAGCAGTTTAAATATCGCCCATATTTATTGTTTTTTTGTTCTGCATGTGACATTAAGTGTGATTCATGACACTTCACTTCCTAGGCGGTTTGCGTGCTATTGCTATTCGACGACTGTGCATACAGTTATGAAATATATCAATGTTGGGTGGGCTTATTAGTATAACTGAATTTTTTTGGTCATTTTACGATCGGTACGAAAACACATTCCGAATATAAAAACGCTGCAACGGGACAATAGTATACGTCACAGATGCTCTACAAAAATTATAATAAATGTATGCGTTTTCTCACTACTGTTGGCGTCCGTGGCGCAGTGTATAGCGTCGTTGACTACGGTTACGGATGTCTCGGGTTCAATTCCCGGTGCGGACAGTTTTCGTAGATTGATTTATGGATTTCTGTTCGCAGTTTGAGAGTTTGTGATGTCTAAAACTCCTTAACCCTAACTAACCACTAGTCCTGTCTTAGCCCTATCCTTTTATCCCTATTCTTTTATCTCTACTCTCTTTGAAAAAAGAGAAGTTGAGCAACTGAGTAACAAGCAGTACTCATAGAACAATTCTGCTGAGATACCTCCATTAGAAGACCATATTATGCTCCACGTTGGGAGTGAACCAAGAAAAAAAATTAAGCAAATATTTTTTAAGATCCTAGAAGTATATGTCCATTAATTATTATTTTAATGACACCTTGTTTAATTTATTATTTTATTATTGCTGAAAAAATGACTTGAGCTTTGAAAAATGAATTTAACTTTGTTTTTCTTCTCCTCCGTCCATCGTCTTTTTGGACTTATTTATACTCACAACTCTCCATATCCAAAAGGCGTAAAACATAGCCGGATTGCAACAATGTTTAATGCAGGAAGGCAATGAAGGGAGGCCTACATCTGTACTGAATGCCTGTGTTGATTTTGTATAAGTTCAAACTTACAAAAACGAAAGACAAATTACACTCGATGCATTTTTGCAGAATTAAATTTGTTCTACCTATTTGCATTATATAATTTATTGTTTTCTTTTTATGAAGAAATACATTCATTCTTTAATTTTATGTAGAATACGCTTGTGGTAGTCTTTTTTAACCATGTTCGCCCGCAATGGATTCAACGGAAGTTTTTCTCCGGGAATTGCTCGTCACTCAGTTACTTAACATATCTCTCGCTTCGAGTAGGGATATAATGATAGAGCTAGAACACGACTACTGGATAGCTAACCACTCTCACTACGCCCCGTTTTAAAAATCGGATGTGTAGGAGAGAATTTCAGACATCACAAACATCCATACCTTCGAACAGAAATCCAATAAATCGACTGAAAGATCAATTTAATATTCTATCCGTACTGGGATTCAAACCCGTCTTTGACCTAAACCAACGACGTTGACCACTACATCCACGAACCCGTCATCAAGCTGTTTAACTGGGCCCAAATCAGGGCGTATTCGACTGTAATATATGATAGGAAATTGAGTAAGAAATATAAACCATACAAAAGCTATTTTTTGAGTAGTCTAGCTGAGTGGTGAACGCTGTCGCTCTATTCAGTTGCGGTGGTCGCGTGTTCAAATCCGCAAATGGAAACACTTATAAGTTTGGTTTTCTTATCGAACTGTGTTTATGGATATCAGGGTTGTTGAAATTCGTTTCTACCCATTTGGCGTACGGCGAACGATGAGGTAACTTCTTTTGACCTCCATCTATCCTTACGTACTTCGTTACTCCATCAGGAGTCTATCTAATATCATTATTTATAATATCGACACTCGATGGAAATGTACAAAATTTTAACAATTCAAATCCAACACTAATCGTTTGTATCGCATTATTCGCTAATGATTTGTTTATCTTTCTTTTGCAGTTTAACGAGATACAGGATCTCCAAAATATAATGTCGCGAGTTCGTCAGACTCCTTCCTCAATTCCAATCAGGCAAGAATTGCCCCCAGAAGCCAAGATAAAGCGGATGAAGATGATCGCCGAGGCTCACGCTCTCTCCCAGCGGTAAGCTTATATATATTTTTAAATAAAATGTATAATTTAAAAAAATATATCAAAATATTTTGAAAATTGCAAAATCATACGGGATAAACTCGATGAGAATCTTTGTAAGTCACCCATGTCCAAGATCACAAATTAAAATTGAAAAAGTCTAAGTTTTATATTCAACTTGTTGGGACTTGAACTAGGACCCACCAGATCACTAAGGCAAAATTCTTACCACTAGACCATAGAGGACAACTTTCTATACTTGCATATCTACTATTTAGCAGAAAATACATTAATAAATCTGCCTATTTGTCTGTCTCCTCCCAAACGGTGTTGCAGCAGCGATGTGAAGTTTGCACATGCCATTTTGGTTGCCATTTATATATTAACTGTGCTATTTTCAACATTCAACTGGAACTTTGATGTCGATGAAAAGTCACTCGAGTTCATCTCGAGGAGAAATGACATCACATGTCCAAGATTTAAAATTTACATTTCAATTTTTTGATCTTGCGGTAACGAGTGGCTAAGCACTAGTCCAGTCCTATCGGTAGTCGACTAAACGGTAGAAGTCTCGAGGTTTTACACTGATCTATCGTAATCTTTTGTTTCTCACAGTTGGCTAAAAATACAATTGACTGAAAAAACGCTGTGATTAGGGTTTCCAATCCCGGAATCCCATTCGATTAGTCAATCTTGTAGTTCCGGGATGGTCTAAATATTAATAACGGGGTTTTGAGATTCACTTTGAATTTAAAAAAAAATATTCATATTTCAAATTAAATACATACTTCCTGATTAACTACAATGTCTACCTAAAAGTCTACTTAAAAAGAAAACACAATTTGTTTGTACTACTTCCGCATGTTTATTATTAAATATATTATGTACATATTTTTTTTATAATACCTACATAATGAATACACATATGTACGTACTTTGGTCAAGAACAGATAACTTTGACAAAAATATATTTAACTGTTTTTTATTATTATATTATAAAAAATATAATCAATTTGATCCACAAATAAAATGTTATTATTAATTAAAATAAAACCATTCCCCATGCCCAAAAAACATAAAACCATATACTCATTCGAATTGAAACGGCAATTTACACACATGTAATTTCAAATATATAATTTAAAACATGAAATTACGCAATCCAAGGTTTGAACAAATTGTGAATCCCGGAATTATAAAAATGGTCCGGGATTGGATGCCCTAGCTGTGATGCGATGGGCTGAATATAATATTATTATATCAGAACGTTTGAACGGCCGTATTTGAATATAAAATAATAGCCTTGAAAGGTAGGAAAGTAAAACGGTTGGGCGTACCGTCATTTTGCAAATAGGCGTGTGACCCTCAACCCCAGGCTTTTAGGTTATTTGTTTCGGCCGGGGAAACCCTTACCTTCGTTAGGGCGAATTGGCAAACTGTATTACGCGAATTATTCGCCGCGCCGCGGAGACCCGGTGTCGACACATGTTCCAGTGCGTGACGCCCACCGCAGCCTTAAAGGAGAAGTAATAATAATTGCCGTGATAAGGAATTAACGGATGACTCACTTTGATAATATTATTCGTTGGAATCGGCAAACTTGCCAGGATATGGTAAATGGATCGCGACTTGGGGATTCTAATTGAATATTCGATTCTTTTTTGATATTTGGATTAATAAATTATGCGAATATTATTCGTTCATGGTATGAGTGTATATTAAATAAATGGGTTACCAAAATATGTGACTCGTCGTTCCGTTATATTATATTGTCTTGATATAATCAATTTTGTTAATTTCGACAAGGCACGCGCTTACAACTATATTATATTCTAGTGAGTACCCGGCATGCGATGCAATTCCACTCAAAGAAATAAAGGGGTTGTGTTTTTAATTCTGTTTATTTAAAGTGCTTTTGGATTAGAGGTCTGCACGGGTTGAAATTTGGTAAAATTGCCCGAGTCTCAAGATCACACTTGTTACCCGAACCCGACCCGAACGCAGAATTATTTTTCTCAGCCCGAAAAAAAACCGATTTTTTTATATAGTAATTCATTTATACTTTTCAAACAATATAATATGTTATTGTTTCTATATTTCCAACGATATCTATAGCACATGTGAAATAACTTATTTAATATATCAATACGATTGCCTTATGGTTGTCTCATGACCCGAACATAGTAAGAAATTTTTAAAAATTTGAATTCCTTACCCGGGCCCAGTCTGAGCCCGAATATGAATTGTCTTTACCCGCCCGACCCCAACACGAATAAATCGGAAGGTTTTTCAGAGATATCGCTGTGTGTACGTGTTTGATTCTTTTTCGATTTTAATTTTTTTTCTTTAGAAACCTTCATGGGTATGCACCCAACAACCCACCAAAGTTTCATCGAAATCGGATAAATGGTAAAGGAATGCATAGAGGACAAAAAAACAAACAAACCTTCATTTATATATATATAGATAGTACTAGTTTATCTTGACAAAAATAATTGTGTTGACTGATATCAAACGTTACTAAGTCCACACAATGTCAGACTGGTTAAAATGTGATTTTATCCTATCTTGGAATATAAATGAACGCAATCTGTGAGATATTGTAAAATGATTAAATCTAATACACATGATGGCTATATAAAAGATGTGAAGGTTTTTTTTGGTGTAACATTTAAAATACATATTTTGTTTTGGATTTAAGTGATATGGATATCATATAGGATAAAAAAATTATAGATAATTTGAACAAACAGCGTGACTTCTGGACGCGATTTCATGTGTAAAATGAAGATTTTTATTGATTTGAAGAATACCATCATAAGCAGTTTTGCATACTCCATTTAACACGTATAAAATGTCATTTTGATATCACCACACGAAGAAAAAACATGAACAGTCATGAACCTACCAATTGTTTGATATGTTTTGTCATTATTAAAACTCAATTTCATATGCTTGATAAGATTTATATTTCATCAGTTGATAATGCTCGCGATGAGCGAAACCAGCCCAGATCATTATAAAAATGTAAAAGTACAAAACAAATTGTGTAAAATATAATGACTTTTTATCAAGAATTGACAGTTAACACATTAAAGGTGAAAATAATTTACTAAATACAATTTTAACCAATGGAAAACAACGCACACCAAAGTGACGTAAACGTAATGCCTACGGAAAGTACCCCGAGTGTCTGAGGATAGTTTCAACAGGCAGGCAGGGAATTATTAAGATAAATGAATGCTTACGCAATACCCGTCTAACAAACTCTCCTAAACAGGTTCAACTTCTCGCTTCTGCACCACCTACTGTATATTATATATATCTCTGTCCAGTGTTTGTTTATCTTGCGACCTGTCAGCAATCGATCAATCTATCTCACTTTGCCACCCCTGACGAGAGAAATGACGCCCCGTTTTAGCGCTGAAGTTTTGCTTTTCGACCGCTGAAACAATATAACGCTAACCTATCGGTTTAGGCGGAATCGCACAGCGCCTCGGCAGTAATTATTTTAATTTCGTTTCGGAACCGAAAATAACAAATTATTTTTAAATATTATTGAAATTCACGCTGTTTTTCTTATACAAACTTTTTTATTTGGGCGGTTATCTACAAATATAGATTCCTATTATGAACTATATTTGGTGTATGGTGTGCTTGTATATATTTTAACGAAAGATAAAGTTGACTTATGATTCAGCTCCACTTTCGGTTATTTTACGATACGTCTTAGGCGGAGGAAGTCTTGCGAGGGTGAGGCGGCTCGCCGGCGAGGCGGGCAGTATGTTTTCGTCACCTCTCACGTAGGACACTCCCATTGGCGGAAAACGATTGATATTTTCAAGCTACGCCGCGCCGCCTCACGCTTACAAAGACTTCGTCCACGTAAGGCTCGTAACAGTGTACGGATACTCTACAAAAATTATAATAGGTTTATGCGTCTATAAGACTTCTGTGATAATGATTATGTGCGTGATCGTGCCTGTATGTGTGTTTGTATGCACTTGTTTGTGTGTGCTTATGTGTGTGATCTAAACATTCAGTCTACCAGCACTAGTAAAATGCACTTGAAACGATCTGCGAATCATTTGAATGAATCAGTCTCCAATGCGCCACCTTTTTTTAAAATAATTCGAATCTGAAATTTGTTGATAATTGACTGTTACATAAATCACAATTTTTTTACCATGTCCGCTCCAAATGTGGATGTATCTTAACAGAAATTTTTTACGAGGTCTGCTGAGATATGACTCAGTTTCTCAACTTATGTTTTTCGAATAGAGTAGGGATGAATAAAATAAAAAAAATGATAGATAAACGTTAAGACACGACTAGTGATATAAGCTAATCGCTTTGTGGTATGTACATTTGGTATGTATTTTTTTAAAACAGTGTTCTTTCTCAACGAAAACTGCTGATTTTTCAACCTCGCTTTTTCAAAGAGAGTAGAGATACAAAGATAGAGCTTAAGACAGGACTAGCGGTTAATAAAAATAAGTTCTTAATCAACGAACTAGGTTATTTGTGGAATAAGTAGAGTAATGTAATAATTATTACTAAATATTGTATTGAATTCGTTTTTTATTATGTAAATGCAAATTTTAACGTTTTTTTACTTTCCGTTTGTGTCGAAGAGCGCTTTGAAAGTTTGTTTGGTTAGTTGCCTTTTGACTGCGGCCCAGTGTGCGGTGATCAAGAGTGCCTTTCTGTCGTATTTCATCTGCCACTCTACCCTCTCTGCCCTATTCCTGGCCTCTATTGACGCCTTTTTGACTAACGAGAGGTCAAGCCTCAAACATTTCCCCCTTTTATTTGGTTTGCGCTAGGGTGGGCGGTGGCCATGTTTTACTGCAAACTACACTTATGTACCACCTGTATTTAAATTGTTAAATATCGTAATCAGAAAAATAAAAAGATATTCGTCATTTAAGTAAAAAAAAATCAGTTTTGTGAAAACACTGTGTTTTTACGTAAAATTGTATACATAACACCTTTGTACATTATCCCAAAAAATAACTATCCAGATATAAATATTACTATTTTTTTCCCATGTCCGCTCCCAATGTGGAGCATATGGTCTCCTAATAGAGATATCTTAACAGAATTTTTCTATGAGAACTGCTTGTTACTCAACCTCTTCTTTTTCGAAGAGAGTAGGGATAGAAGGATAGGGCTAGGACAGGACTAGTGGTTAGCTAATTGCTCTCGCTACGCCCCGTGAGGATCGGGTGGGTGGGAGATAATTTTTAGGCATCACAAACACTCATACTACTTGGCAGTTTTTACTTAGCAGGTATCTTATATATAATCGCCCAGCCCGGTCTGTAGGCGTAGATGTAGACGTTTCATTATTACCACATACACATGCAGGTATGAAATTTTTTCATGAATTAAGCGTCCGCAGTGTATATAAACATACAAACAGTGAGACAAACAAACAACAATCAGTCCGTCAGTATGGAAACTAAAGAACAGCTACTTTAGACATTAAGAATTTCAATTTCAAAACCGTCATCCATGACGAGTGTTCCTACTGGTAAATATATATATATGCAGATGTATGCGCCTAAATGATTAATTAATTAATGGTTCTTTTGTTTTAACTTCTCACTATTCTACCCAATTTTGAAATCCTCCGTAAATATACAGATTGCGTGATTGAATAAAAGCCAGTTCTCGTAAATACAGCTTTTAGTGAGGTTCTCTGTAATGAGTACACATTATAAACACCATGAAAATATTTTAATACATATTTTGAGATATCGACTTAGGGTGCTTGATGAAATTTAAATATCAGAAATAATGCCCTTAAGATGCCGAACGGCGAAACCAGGGTCGTTAGTGAAGAAATACATAAAAATGTACAAAATTTGAAAAATTGAAATTTAGTAGGTACATATTTGTTTCTTCATAGGATAATTTTCTATTCGCATGAAATTCTAGTACATTTTCTATAATTCCGATATCATTCTCTCGGCTGAAGAGCGTGGCTGCTTTTTCATACAAAGGCATTACTCGCCATTCGGAAATAAGTTAGTTGTGGCGTAGGGCGTTTGCGAGCTGGACAGTGCCGGCGTGAGGCTTAAATGGCCCAGTGGTCAGTTCGAGCTGCCACTTCGCCCTGCCTGTGACTGATCACCTACCCTTCTTCCCCCGCTTTCACCGCGGCTGCTTTTGCGTTCGATGTTTGGCACCCTCAGCCTGCCTCTGTGTTTACCCGCTCTTGGGAAACACAGGGATATTTAAATAATGTTTTTTTTGCAACCATGCATATTACTTCTAATGGAGCTTTTATATCTACATAAATGGTCCTACGAAAACTGCTTGTTACTCAGTCTCTCGTTTTTTGAGAGAGTGCGGATAGAATTAAAGGGTGAGCTAATCGCTCTTTGCTACTCATCCTTTCGCTGAGTGGGAAGCAATCCACAAATCGAATGAAAAAATATTTTATGTCCTCCTGGGCTCGAATAACAGTACGGACAGTTTCATAAGTCGAAGGAATTGATGCCTTTCATGTCTCAAATGTCTGCCCGCCAAAATCAACGGAATCTAAAATAAAATGTTTTTTTTTTACCAACGTTGAGCATATGTCCTGATAATGGAGATCTCAACAGAAATTTTCTATGAAAACTGCTTGTTACTCAGTTGCTCATCTCTTTTTTCGAAGAGAATAGGGATAGAAAGATAGGGCTAGGAAAGGACTAGTGGTTAGCTAATCGCTCTCCCTTCACCCCGTTTTTCAGAATCGGATGGGTGGGAGGGAGATTTTAGACATCACAAACACTCAGACTACGAACAGAAATCCATAAATCGATTGAAAGATCAATTTATGAAACTGTCTGGTTTTGAATCCGAGACATCCGTAACCGTAGTCAACGACGTTACCAACTGCGCCACGGACGCCGACAATGCTTATTAGCCTATAACAATCAAGAAAGCATTAATTAAATAAAATAAATGTTGAGCTTACCTGTTCTTAAATGTACCGCACCTCCCTTGGGTTCGACGTCAGTGTGAATATCATCATTTTAAGTAATGATCGTGATTAATCTCCCGGAAAGGGGAAGGCCAAACGTTTGTTTAATTATGTCGATTTTTTATTTCACCCACCTGACGCGACTCGTCCTGTTTCATTCATCCCTATCCACTGATTGCTTCTATAGATTGAAAAAAAAATTCTCTTTCATGCGGGCAAAAAATTACAAAAACCGGTATCGCTTAAATATTCATTTTAAACGGCAAATAAAAAATCTTTTGGTCACAACAAAAGGCAATCGACAGATTTCTATTCTAGGTTCTAGAAAGTCGAAATTCAGTTGCTTTGAGTTATGAATGTACTATAGATTTTGAAATGGTCTCCGTGTATTTTTGACGTAATTTGAAGAAATCCATAAGAATTAAGTCAATTTGTTACAGCTATTAGTGGGAAAAAGATATAATTAACATTAATATAAAAAAATTACTAGTGCTTAAATCGAATTCGTAAATGATTGAGAAATCTCCTAAAGTGGTGGTTAGATTAATAAATAATGTAGAGAGGCTTAAACTTCACGATTTTCTTAAAAGTCGATTATCTCAAAACAAGGTTTATTTGACATAACACATTCTGCCACTGTACAAATGTATAGTGGCAGTAGGCGCCGATACATTTTACATGATGCCCGTTCTGTAGACACGTCGTAAACGCACATGGGTGTTCGTCATACCCTGTTGCGGTGTACACAGTGAAAACTAAAACGAAAACTTACATACATTGATTATTCAATCATTTTTTTGGCGATTTAACTGGCCTCGGCGATTCGTTCATTCTAGTTGCCTTATTGGGTGAGCATCCAATCCCGTACCCTTTTTATGAATCCGGTATTTCAAGATTCATAATTTAACCGTAATTTCATTTTGTAATGATATTTAAAACTAAATGTGTGTTCACTTTAACTTCAATTGGAATGAATATATAATTTCATATTGTTTTGGGCACTGGAATAGTTTTTTTATTTATTCAGAATAAGACAGTCATCTACAAAGAAACTATTTATTTTATTTATTGCAGCTATGCTAGTGTAAAATTTACCAGATAATATCCTAACGGAGTTCATTTCCTCTCATATAATTTTAAATGTCATGCTCCCAGCGCATGTAAAGTAAGATTATATTTAATTTTAATAGTTTCAAATTTGAAGTTTTCAAATTTCATCAAGCACCCTCAGTCAATATCTTAAATTATAGTATTGCAATTGATTGTTTTATAAAATAGGAGAAGGTATCCCTACCACAATACATATTGTATTAATTAGGTCACCACTAGGTCATTATATTAAAGGGGTTACCACTGTAGGAATACGATTCCAAAGCTGTTGCTTGACGTGATTAAGCAGTAGATTCGGATACTGGTGATGGTGACGATTGATGCTGTCCAGTCTTCAGTCGGCGGGTTGACGACAGGTATCACAATGGGTTGAATCACGTCGGGCTTAAAATCACGTCGGGGTCACCACTGTAGGAATACGATTCCAAACCTGTTGCTTGACGAGATTAAGCGGTAGAGACGGATGCTGGCGATGAGGACGATTGATGCTGTCCGGAGATCAGTCAGTAGGTTTACGACAGGTATCACGATGGGACGGTTGGTGAGTTGCGGACGGCGGTCGATACAGAATCCTCTCAGTTATATTTTTTTTGTTTATTTATACTGTGTTTGTGATCCAGTTTCGACACCCCCTCTGCCCTCTCGCGCAGTGTCAGCAGAAAAACGGATGTCGGTCAAATATTATTGCAAGCGCACCAAAATCTACAACGTCGTGTCTTGTTATAGGTATTATTTATTAGTAAGCATTATTATTTGCCAATTAATAATGCTTACTAATAAGCGTAACGTTTCGGTACCGGCGAGTATTCATATTTTGAAACCTGCAGCGTCAGGTCTAGCCATAGATATTATAAAAACAGTACGTTAATAAGCATATAGAGGTAAACGCTGAAGTTAATCAAGAAATATTTAATTTAAAAAAAAATTACGGAATTACGTAGTTGACTTATTGACCATGATCCCGACATTGATAGCCCTATTATTAAACCGTCGGTGTTCTATATTTTGCTTAGAAATTAGGAAAACAGCTTAGCCTAAGTATTATGAAGTTATTATTGGTATCAAAATATCGATCGGTTCTAATAAACTAAGGCGCTTCACTCTGCTCAAAAATTGGCAATCATACAATTTTATCCCTGTAAGAGTTTGTCGTGCTCAACCATTTTCTTTTGTGTAGGTTCTATAAGTGGCGTGAAAGATTGAACTGAAATTGCCTTCTTGATTTAAAAGAATACGCCATCTGTAAATCTAATTGACCGATATAAAGATAAATCTCCGGGTTTGAAATAAGAATAGATATTTTCGTCGCACCGTTTTCAGATTGAATTAAGTGTCCGTCTTCAATAGAATATCCATATTTTTTTTAACCATATGAATTCGAATGCTCATTACAAATGAAGTCGATCAATAATAACGCATTTAAGTTGAGAACAACTGACTGCAGTGCTTTCAAAACACATTATATTAAATGGATATTTGATTTCTTGTTTAAATCATTAAAACAAACTTATTCGAAATATTCTAAAATCTACTTACTTGCCCTCCACATGATGTAATAGCCCAAGGGTGCGCAATCAGCCGATCGTGATCAACCAACTGCAGCAACTTCGAGTACCAAGATTTTCACGCGGACTATTGGTTGCCAGTCGCCGTTCTAAAAATAACCATTTTTTTTTTTTAAATTTGTTTCGATTTTCATTGTTGGATGTCTCGGGTTCAAATCCCGGTACAGACAGTTTCTTAAATTTATTTTTCAATCGATTTATGGATTTCTGTTCGAAGGCATGGATGCATGATGCATGGTGATGTCTAAAATTCACTCCCACCCATCCGATCCTAATAACGGGGCGTAGCGAGAGCGACCAACTAATCTCTAGCCCCGTCTTAGCCCTACCATTATATCCCTACTCTCTTCAAAAAGAGATGTTGAGCAACTGAGTAACATAAAGCTCTCGTAGAACAACTTCTGTTGAGATACTTCTATTAGGAGTCCATATACTCCACATTTTGATTGGATATGGTTAAAAACATATATGCGGCACTTCGGGGCGCAGCTCAGGACACTGCAAGTGTGACAGGAGCGGAGATATACGAGTCAAACACAAAAAATAAGGAAGTGATAAACTTTTCAAACAGATTGCGTTTCATTTTGAGTATTTTAAAAACAATATTGCGTCTCGACACAATTGAAATATCGTAAAATGAGTACCTTATATATCGAGGGATGTGAATTGTTTTAGAGACCTTCACAAAAAGTGCTATTTTTAAAACAAGTCAGGCGCACGGGGTAGTTGCTCCTGATTCGGGCCGGGTCTCAAATTATTGATATTAAATTTTCGTACGCGTGAAAATCATTTTTGATTAATCTGTCGTAACCTTGTCAGCGCAACCTCATTGAAACAAAGCATTAAATCTTTTGAGCTTTTCATACGTATCACAGTACTATTTATATTGAATGGTGCTACAGTTGCTAAGCGCCTGCGAGTATCATTATTTCGGAAATCGCGCTACTTAACGTCACTTCCATACATTTGCAAAACGCCAGCCGAGTGTCAAATATACACTCCAACGGTGGGTTGTTCCCCATCCACTTTTGGTACTTTCAAATTTGTAATATGCATTTTGAAACAGACTATGGCTATATTATTTAACGGGTTTCCAGTATAACGTGTAAATATTTCACGCATTCGGCAGTAACTTTGTTGAAATTGATTTTTAAAATAATATTAAAATGAGTAAATTTGTTATTCCACTGAATGAATTACTAAATGTGACACGTGTTTTGCCTCTGTGAAAAGCATCTTTGCAATGTTATTCTATTTATTTCAAGGGAAACAATGAATTTAATTCTCAATTTAGAAAGGGTGAGGTGGGATTATTTCTTTCTACTGTAGGTGCGCGAAGAGGGGGTAAGACACAGACGATAATAGTACTGATACCATATAACTACTTATTACAAAATTTATTACTTGAGGTGAAAATCCCGAGGGAAAGGTTTCTGTTACTAATAATTATTGTGACACGTCTTTTGCCTTTTCGTGAAGCATCTTCAGATTTGCTGTATCTTTAAGAATAGTATGGATATTTTTAGTAGACAGTCAAATGTCAATTGAAAATAATATAAAGTTGGACATATCTGCATTTGATTGTAACTGTTAAACTTATCGGATTCTGCATGCCGTTAAAAGTTTAAACTTTTTTTTGTATGCTTTTGTCAGGTTTTTCAAGTTATTTGTCATCAAATATTGTGTAAAATGACTCAAAGTGTGTCTACGTTTTTTTTTTAATACTAAATCGTTTGTATTTTGACGTATTGACGTATTTGTCCACTCCCTAAAAAAAATAAAAATATGAAATATAACATATGTAAGGTGCGCGAAGGTTTAGTTTAGGTTCTGCTAAAAATAGCTTGGCTGAAAAAAATATATTCTTTCAACAAAAACACTATGGACATATTGTGCTGACCATACAAGCCAAGCACTCGGGTAACAGCCACACTACAATTAAGAAAAACTGATTGATCTTATATTGTGAATTGTCTACATTATGTAGAATAACATTCAATTGAACATGAGTTTTTTTTATTAAAAATATGAGTACATTGTCATTGTTTTGGTAGAAGACACTGAAAAATACTAGTTTTGAGTAATTGAACTTTGAATATTGTCAAATGTTTGAAATGCTATACGTTTTTCACATTGTTTGTTTGTACAAAACTGTTTTTAAGGAAAAGCGTAATTTATAAAAATAAGTTTGTACTTTTATACGCTTGAGTTTAAAATAATGAACATTTTAGTATAACTTTTTTTTTAATGCGATGAACTTGTTTGTATCACACCGGAGATCATGTCTCCTCAATAATACATTAAGTCTACAATAATATTTAAAATATAAGTGACAAGTAGGGTTCTAGGAAAAAAGCGAAAAGGAAAAAGCCGTACAGGAAAAAAGCGAACATGGAAAAAACCGGACACGGAAAAAAGCGGACGCAGAGTAGAAAAAGTTTTACATTTAAAATACTCCCTATCGTTTCATGAGTTTTTCAGCTTGAAAAAATGTTAAAATCAGATTTTTAATTTTTAATAACGTCACACAATAATTTTTAGAAACTCAGAACGTTCGACGACAAAAGATTCATTTGTTGCGTTCTATCTTTGTTTGAAAGTGTTGAGTTGTTGATAAATTGTATCGAGACATTTATATATGTTATTATTAGTACGCGGTAAAAGGTAGTGGTAGGATAGGAAAGAGGTATGTTTGTTATCAAAAATCCATAATTAGATATTCGTGGAAGTAGCAGAGGGTCAGATGACTAAAATAATACCCAGGATAGTGCGATTACCGTTTAATAATGTTTATTTCATATTTTTATTTTTACAAACAACGGAGGAAGAGAATAATTGAACCAAATTTTTAGTGTACATTTGTATACAAATAAGATCGTCTCTATATTATTGTGTCAGCGGTTTTATTATAAGTAAAAGAGTTGAATAAAATGCATATACGTATTTTTTACTGTATATTATAGAAAATTTATTTCTAAAAAAGGTCATACAAAAATCACTGAAAAATTCAAATAAAAATATTAACATATAAAAAAATAAGTAATAAAGTTCACATAAAAAAAAGTAACAGAAAGATAAAGAAAATGTATTTCTATCAAAGTTCACATACAAATAGGTACAAATAAAATACAAAAAAAGTCGCATGAAAAGTTTACATATAAAAAATCACATACAACTTCCCATACAAAAAAGTTGGAGAAAATTATTGTAAGTTGGCCAACTTATTTAAGTACTTTATCTTATCATCTGTCTGATCACACTCCCGCACAACATTGAAAATTGTGATAATTACCTAATAATACTAAAAATTATCTGTATGAATGTCTCGATACAATTTATCAACAACTCAACTTATTTCAAACGATAGAACGCAACAAATGAATCTTTCGTCGTCGGTCGTTCTGAGTTTCTAAAAATTATTATGTGACGTTATTAAAAATTAAAAATCTGATTTTAACATTTTTTTAAGCTGAAAAACTCATGAAACGATAGGGAGTATTTTAAATGTGAAACTTTTTCTACTCTGCGTCCGCTTTTTTCCGTGTCCGGCTTTTTCCGTTTCGATTTCTTCCGTCCTCTTTTTTCCTGTTCGGTTTTTTCCTGAACAGTTTCATCCGTTCACCGATAATAACAAATAATAATAATGTAGCATTTAAAGGAATATGAAGAGTACACAATAATTTGGTGTTTTTTTTCTCGAGAACAGTGATGATAATATGTTCTTTTAACAGTTATTTTATTACGCTGTTTACTTTCATTATGATAATTTACAATATAAAAAGTCCTTTATCAATACGTTTGTTTTAATTACAGGAGGAGGGCCGAAAATCCGAACCGCTCAATGGCAACACTAGGCTCGTGCATCGATCAGTACGTGCGAACACCGTCACAGCAAACACCGTCGCTGCATACGCCTTCGCTGCATACGCCTTCGCTGCATACGCCTTCGCTGCATACGCCGTCGCTGCATACGCCGTCGCTGCAAATACCGTCGCTGCATACGCCGTCGCTGCAAATACCGTCGCTGCAAACTCCGTCACTGCTAACACCGTCCCTACATACACCATCGCTGCAAATACCGTCACTGCAAACACTGTCGCTGCAAACTCCGTCGCTCCGTCGAGAAGACGTTTTCGCCCCATGCCCCTTCTTCCCAACCCCACGAAACAATGTTGCCTTAAACCGCAGTGATCCTTTCAACATTGGGGAGCTAACCCCAAGCGTTGTCAACCCACTGCCGCAACAGATTCCGTCAAGAAGGGACAGACAAAATGGGTTTAACCCAGAAGAACTTCGGCTATGGGAGATGAATATTTCGCCTTCGGCTAAGGAACAAATTTCAGATCTTCAGGATGAAGCTGGCGCACTGACAGGATCTGGAGAAATAAGGGAGGCTGGAGAGCGAATGTATAGTCCGTGGGGGTCCAATTGGAGAGATGCTTTGTAAAACATTCGGAGGAAAACTGATAAACTATAATATTGTGTTATCGGTGGAAAAACACGTATAATTTTAGTCTATTTAAAATTTTACAAATGAGACGTTACTTTTATTAATAAACCGATTTATTTATTATAATGTATCCAGCGGTACTATTATCAGATTTACTAGTTTTCGAGCACTAACAGTGTCCGGTCAGTGAAACTCAACACATTTACACCGAACGTAATGATTTTGATTCTGATATCGAATAATTTCATGTGAAAAATAAACAAAAAAATATTATTACTAATTTGGCCCTAGAAATGAAAAATGTGACCTCTGACCTCTTTCCTGTATAACGATATTGGCTATGTTACGTACCAATCTAATAAACACGTATACAGCGAATAAAAAAATTATTACGTTCTGTGTAAGGTTGTGGAGCCTGACTGATCGTGTACTAATAGATTTGAGAATATAATCCTTGGACTGTTTTACAGGTTTGTTTGCAATTTATTGCGATTAAACATTGCGTTAACACCCAGGATGGTAATTCGGGAAATTATTTTGTCCAGTTTTTTTGTGAAGTGAAATAAATATTTTGTCAAATAGTCATTCATTCGATCTCTTCGTTTGCTCAATAACGTTACTCAATAAGTTTATTATAATGTCAAGTCAAATACGTCCACTTGTTATATATTATATAGAACCAGTTGAGAAATTTCATTTAGTTGTTGAAATTTTAAGTAGCATTGATAGAAAATATTAATATAAGTCATTTAAATTGTTTATAAGTAGCAAATTTTAAAAGACTATGTAAAACAGCGGTCGGAAACCATTAAGTGCCTTTTGTCACATAAACCAGCCGTTTTTAGTGACCGTCCAGTAAAAAGGTTGCCGACCTCTGGTATAAAACCTTTGAATTCGTAAAAGGTGCCAAATATTTAAAGACTAATGTTACGGCGTACTTAAATAATATCTAGGTATACCTGTTTTTTTGACCATATACCTCAAAGCATGAAAGCATGCGTACTGAAAAAATGGTCAAAATTAACAATGATTCCTATTTTTAATAATTATTAAACGAATGTGAAAGACAGTACACATAATAAAATTATTATTGTAATAGTTAAATATTTTTAATTTAGATTGACCAACTATGTAGTGTATGACGATTTCCCAAAATATGCCTTCTACTCTTAAATTCAATTTAATTATTTAGATATAAATTTCAATTATAGTTTTAGTGCTTAAAAAATATTATTAAGAAAGTTCTGACTAACGTTTTTTTTTTGTTTAGTTTTAAATTAAAAATGCATTAACAATGTACCCTCTTCTTCCTGTCATATATATATTGTTTTCGAAAAGCAGTAGAGATTGAAAAACTTAAATTGTTTAAAAATCTACTTTAAATATTTCATAAAAGTCTTGTTAAAAAATATATTCAATTTAACTTTCCCTCACATTGTATACTTTCAAAAAAATTGAAATATACCTACGTCTTTCTGCCATGAATTTGGTGGCTTGTTGATCAGCGAATAAAGATAACTGCGGTTGATTTTTCTGCTAATTTTTCAAAAATATTTCTACATCGATTTTGAATCAAAACGATTTTTTTGAAAATCTCGTTTTTGAAATATCTTTATAGTTTATATTTAAATGAAAAATACAAATCGTTGACGTATATCATTTTTAAGCTTTTCAAAATTTTCAATCGCTAGAATTTTGTGTAAATAAATTTACAATTTCTTTTAAAGAATCGTGTTTTTACAGTCAAAAATGTATAAATATGATTTAAAAAAAAAGTATTTATATGAAGTAATAACGTGTATGTTCGTCAGCTCAATTACCTCAATAAAAAAGGTACGATCGACGTGGCTTGCACATGTACTGCGGATGCCCCAGGGTAGTATGAATCCTCTCTGTCTCGTCTCAAAACCGGAGGAATTCCGTCGCCCTGGAAGAACCGCAGATGACCATCTGTATGATGTACTCAGCGCGGCTACGAAGCGATGGGATGACCTCTGAGGTAGACTGACGGGGGAGGGAGCGGATGTGTTGAAAAAGAAATATATGTACGAATAACTACAATCAATACAATTTGTCGAAGTTTTAGACAAAAAATTCATTGAATTTTAAACTAAATGCTGTTTTTATTTTTAAATTAAAATCTATGGTTATCATCAACCAGTAACATTTGTTATCAAAATTATTCAATACTAATAATTACCACCTAATCAGAAATAAGTATTGTAAAATATGCGAAGATCACAAAATGATTATCGTTCGTAATAATAAACTGAAAAATATTGGTGATTAATAAGGTTCAGATTTCAAGACGGGGCCACATCATTTAATGAGAAAAAGTGTTGAATGATATTTTACAAATACTCGCATATTCGATAAAATAGCATTCTTCTTGGTCGTATTCCTACATGTGAGGGTTGCGACCTACGCCTGCTGCAACAACTCCATTTTCTTTGTCGATCCTTCGCCACTTGCTCCTACACGCCGCTGCTTTGATGACCATTGGCAAGGAGACGCTGTGGCGTCCTTCACTCGGTCGCTTCAGCTTTTTAGAGCCCTTTCGCACCCCCTTTTGCCTTAGAACTTTCGTGTGACGACGAGCCTCTCAAAATCGTCTGTAGGCTTGCAGGCGATGTAGTCAAAAAAGCCAAATAAACATCTTGTACGTATAAACGGCGGAAAGTCTATCCTGGATTTGGAGCTCTTTCATGATAGATGCGTTTGTGCGCTTCGTCGTCTATGGTAAACGTAATATTCATGATAAAGCTTAAAAAATTTCTTGCTGTACTATGGTATATTTGCATGCTTAATCAGTTACCTATTATGTTGTTTAAAAAAATTAAAATATCTCGTCTGCTATAAGGAATACTTTAATCAATTGATAACGTTTTAAAAGAATTATATATGTATTTATCAATTACACGTTTGTTTGTAAAAAAGGTTTTTTTATCATCTCCCTTAAATTAGTGGCAGTAAATTTATATAAATAATACAATTCGCTCACAAAATTATGTTGTACATAAAAGTCTCTATTGAGTTGTCAAAATGTTTTTTTATAAAAAATCATTTTATTTAATCCCGATTTCATTTTTTTTGTATAAATTCAATTTTATAATAAAAAAATCACCATCGTTAATTACATAAATTATTATTTTGCAGTCTTTTTTCCTGTTCCGTAATACTGTATTAAAAATTCACACAAATCGCTGTTAAATATTAAATAGTGACTTTTCTTATTTTCTAAATGGGTACATTTTAAGCATTATTTTATACGTTTTGGTTACTTAAATAAATAATATATATATATTATTATTAATAATTTAATTTGCATGTTTATTTTAACATTTTTTTATTGCTTCGTCCACTTATTTAACTGCAATAATTGAATACTACTATTTTTAGTACTGAAAACATTTTATCACTTGCATGGTTATTTAATCTCAATTTTGTGGTAAAGTAATATCTTTTCAACAAATTACTGCTGTATCAATTTTCATCTTAAAATATTCTCAATTTTTTAAAATAAAAATATCCAATTTTTTTTTTGCCAATAGGCAATTATAATAAAACAATTAATATTACTCTATAAGCTTTTTTTCTTTTTATTATTGTGTTTCTGTAGTTTTATGTCGTAGTGGCTCTTTTTTTCAAAAGATTTCTTTTCGTCTTGATATAAATACTTCACGCTAAAATTGTTTTGTATTAGCAGAACATAACCAAAATTCCTAACAAAAGATGACCAAACAAAAGTAAAACACTCATATTTTGTTTCACGTTGGTGTCACTGTACACACATTGTCGTGAATGCGTAAAGCCAGTCTGTCTTGCTCGATCTTTTCAGCCATTGCATACAATATTTTGATTATTGATTTTCTGAGCCACTATTTTATTTTAGTAATTATAATTATTGAACTTAACTTTAAGCTATGTAGTTTGTTTGACACGTATTAATTTGTATATTTAAGTTTGATGATTAAAATTTTGTGTCTTAGTATTAATTTTCTACTTTTCAATATTGTTAATTATATTATAATAACTGTTTCGTCAATGTAGTAGGTACGTAATATTATTAAAATAAATATGTTGTATTTGCTTTTAAAGCAAGTTTGAGAAAATGATAAACGAGCAACCGAAATTTCTTAAAAAAATCTGTTATTACAATCGATGGCATCTCTCTACGTAAAATAGTGAACATAAACACAAAAACAGATATGTTTCCCTTTAAAATCGTATTTTTTTCGATAACACATGTGCAAATAGTTTTTTTATTCACTCAATTCATAAAAAAAGCATTTTTAGTCGACGGAAATAACATCAATATCGATTAGTTATTATTAATAAATAGTATACAGATATTAAACAAACATTTAATAGTAAATTCAAGTAGTTACGAGAGTTTCACACTTTCGGAATTCAGTCTAAAAATATTCTTACATCAAAATTGTTTCTTCTGTATTTTAATTTTGTTAGAAGTTCGTGAAATTTAATATAATAGATCCCACTTCTTGGAATCTACATAACACGGCATATTATTCAAAGATATTTTAAATGAAAATTACTTAGCAATTTGTAAAATTTAATATAACACATTCTATAAAAAAAAATGATGTGCCTTATAATAGTGTTTTTAGAAATTGGCGAGACATGTTTAACCTTGTATTTTTTTCATATTTCATAATAAAATTATAAATAAATAATATTGTGTTTTATTTTTCAATGGAATTTTCATATTTACTTTGAATTACATACAAAGGGTATACTGACAGATGTCATTAAGGCAGTTTTTGATGAATTCATGTTTTAAATATCAAAATGTATGCAATTTAACGATCTATACATACTGGCAGAAAGCATGAAGTCATAAAATAAAACAGCTTTAATAAAAAACAGTATGAAGTCGTATAGTTATTTTATTATTCTGTCAAAAAGTATGATATAATTACCCTCATCGATACCAAATCCTCCGATTTGTATGCCGACAAGATTGTTCTTTATAGTGCATAAAAATCTTTTAAAAAAAAAATAAAAAAGAGTTCGTATAATCCTTTAAATGCGATTATTGCAGAATTTGTTTTTATGACTGAATGCCTTTTATCAGTAAAATGTCAATGTATAATTTGTTTACTATTCCAAAGTATCCTTTGTGTTAAATTTAATTGAGCCAATGGCATTACTAAATTAATGACACGAAAGCAGTTAATATTTTATAAAGAAACCTTTACATTTGATTTTTGCTCTTGTTTGACTTTTAAAAAACACAAGGAGAAAAGTTCGACTTGATGATGTCCAAGGATCGTCTAAGACAGCAGTTGAGAGTGATTCTAATCGAAAATACCTTCCCTAATTGATGTGATAAAGTGATCCCGTGAAGTGGATTCACCATGGATTACTCGTTTCCATGATGGAATGAAAAGGTATTGTTATGCACCGAAGGATAAAGATTGGAGTGTATTCTTTTTGAATATATTCGTTTTGGTTTAATTATGAAATTCTGGTCCTCAATCTAACTGTCAATAATAAAATATAAATCTTAACAAGCTTATTAATATGAAATCGTGGGTAAATAATTACAAAACATATCAAACAGTTGGTTCAAGAACTATAACAAGAATTTACAGATAGATAATTATACAAATTAGTGAAAATGTTCTCAATAAATAAGAAGAAACAATTAGATCCAATCCAGAAAAGAATATAAAACCTTTCATTCCAATTAAAGCAACAATGGACACCAAATAAGTTTTGAACATATTTCAAACATGACATTACTTAAGCTTAGTGACCAATCCCGGGATCATAAATATGTCCTAATAAGATTCCTAAAATCTTGTCGATCAAGAATACACCTATATTTTGTTCAATATTTAAAACAACTTTAATGTATTACATTTTGTACTTGTGCGGAGGTTCTAGTAAGTACGGGGGATACTGCCAACCAATATGTCCAAAAAATCACATGGCAATGCAATTAACATTCAACTAGGTAATTAATTAGTAAACACGAACAGCAAAAGCCTGTAATTTGCACCAGACGATAATGCGCTGCCTGTAATTTGTATCTGATTGCATTTGATATGTTAATCATCAAATAATTACCCAATTCAAACACACATCTATAAATACTTGTTATTAAAACATAATTGAAATATATAGTTACTTTTTCAATTGAATATGACCTATTACATTCATTAGTGTACTGAAAACTGTGCAGTCCAACTCTCGCTACTGCTTCAAGCCCGTATTATTCGTGTTTGAAATTTGTTAAAACTTGGTTGCATGCGTTGCGGTGGTCTCCAAAGTTTTTGTTACAAGGCCCACACTGACTGTTTCGCTAAACATATCATAACCTTTCTAAAATAGTGTTTTTTGTCTAATTTATAACTCATTTTTTGCTATTATTTTGTAATATCAATATTGAGGGATTCATGATGCCAGATGGTCTTAGCACACGGTCTGTAACTAAAGATCCCAGCATTACAATCTGAAATTTATTGGAGATGGTTTTGTCTCACTGTAGTTACACAAGTGTATGATTTTAACAGAAGACGTAACAATGTATTTCCCAAGCAATGATGAAATTCGTCAAATCACATTTTCTGAACAATTCTGTAGCATGAAGTTGTATATTGTATATATTTAAATTGTAAATAAATTAGTTTATCTGGTTTTCTTCACCAATAGCCAACTGACAGTCGAGTTGTTCTGCAAAATTATTTGCGGCGAAAATAGGTATGAAATTGTTACAAATTTAATTATCGTAATGACGTCAAAAATAAATCATTCATATGCTTGTCTCTCATAGTTGAAATTTTGGTGTACTGGTCAAAACTCTCTCACTATTTACAATATAAGTTCATTATATTTAAAGAACAAATTTAATGTAACCAAAAACAAATATTTTGTGTATCATTGTCACTACTATAATTTGAGAGTTCTTGTATCATAATTCATAATCTCCAGTATATGCAGAAAATGGTGGATGGTGGGGTGGGTTTGTTTCTATCTAATGGACGTATTGCTAGTCAGTCGGTCAATATCTTATTTCGATAGAGGTTATGAATATGAAGATGAGGCTGGGAAATGACTAGTAGTTAGCTAATCGCGACATAAATATTACGTGTTGTATTTGAGTGGTCTAGTATCATAATTCATAATCTCCAGCATATGCAACAAATGAGTTATGAATGCAGCATTTTTCTTCGTGTTCACAATTACCATTTAAATTTTCAAATATCTTTCTAAGCTTACAAACTCCCATCCAAAATGAATTTGAACATGTTGTGCATTTTTGAAACTGATATTTTCTAATTCCCTATAGTTTTCTTAACTAATAATCTCCATTCCAGCCAATGAAGGTGCAGCATTGTGCTGTCATGGCCACCAGTGTTTGTTTACATACCATTGTGTAAGTGTCTGTTTCACAGTTTTATTTGTGTCAAACTATGCATTTGTTACTGTAACATGAAAGCGTTTTTTTTTGGGTTTGTCAAAAACAAGCATTGATGGAGATTCTGAGTTATGATACGAGAGTTTCTGAATAAATAGCAGTTATAGGCTATACCATGTAGATTGTATATAGAGGTTAGTTTGACTCAATCAAAGTTTTTTATTTGCCATAATTTTGAATTATATGTATTATATAACTCTTTACCGTGAATCATTAACTAGAAGCAATATGTATTTTGAATTAATAGACAATAATAATTAATATGCGAGTTACTACTCAGTTTCGCTGTCACACAAAATAATAATTAATTTGAACGAAATCCGTAGTGAAATTCCACATGATTGGTTATTATGAGCGGAAAATTTCATGCTGGGCAACATTACTACCTGTGCAATTGTCATCTCGTCAAAAGAGGTAAGTAAATAGACATTGAAACGTTTTCCTATAAAAGGACCACATTCAAATAAACCCACATCAAACGCCCTGGTTATTCAAAAGATTTTTACGATTAAAACATTTGTAGCAATAATGAACAACTCCCAATGAAAAGTTTTGTTAATAGCAGCTTTTCAAAGTATAGAGTAGGTACATAGCCAAAAAGAGGAATAGGTTGGCATGCTTTGTTCAACAATGTGGTGGACTTAATGTGAATTACGTTTTTTGTTTAAAATGCTGAAATTTTATTTTGTTTATCTTGATTTTTTTAAACCCATGAAAGCTCCCATCTCAGAGTATATGGACTCATGGTAGAGCTTATCTCAACAGAAGTCGTTCTATTTTTTTATCATCAGTTGATAATGCTCGTCATAAGCAAAACTGGTCCTGATAATAATAAACATGTGGATGTCGCACAAAAAAAGTGTTTTATTTTTACAATATAATGCCTTTCCACCAATAATTGACAGTTAAAATCTTAAAAGTGAGAAGTTGTCCTACGAGAACCGCTTGTAACTCAGTTGCTCAAACTCTTTTTATCAAAGAGAGTAGGAACATAAGGATTATGATGTCTGTCCGTACTGTGTTTCTAGCCCGTGAGCAAGGGACTGGTAAGTCCGTTCTATTACATCCAAGTTCCGTACAAAGTCAAACCGTACACCTAGTATTCGCCGCTAGCATCCCTTTTTGGAGCACAGTAAAAGGTCACACTGCGCTTCGGTGAGGTGCCATGCCAAGCAGCACTGTCAGAATGCACGTACTTGGTTCTGACCGATTACAACCGAGTCCCCATTGAGTTGAAAGTTGCTCCAGCTAGCTCTAATCAGATTGACATCTCCCGCGATGTGTACTTATTTAGTAATATTTAGTAGTAAATACTAAAGATAAAGTTAATAGTTTTTCACCAAAGTGGTATTTATCTATTAAATTGTAATTCCTGCGAAGCTAGATATATCGGACAAACAGGAAGGTCTTTTAATATTAGAATCAAGGAACATCTAGCTTGTGCTAAAAAAGGAGATGATTTGTCGACATTTGGTAACCATTTGTTTCTAAATAAACATACGTTTGACATAACAGAAAATTTCAAAATCCTGCACTTAAATAGAAAATCTTTAAAATTAGATAAACAAGAGATTTTAGAAATAAATAGATATAATTTAAGACATCGACTGAGGGTGCTTGATGGAATTTCAATATCAAATTTGGATTATTGAGATTTTGTACACTTCCATGTATTTTGTCACTAACGACCCGGGTTTCGCCTTTCGGCATCTTCAGGCACTCGAGCACACGAATGGACTCGAACTGAGAGACACTGTTTACTGTCTCTCAGTTTGAGTCCATTCGTGTGCTCGAATGCCTGAAGATGCCGAAAGGCGAAACCCGGGTCGTTAGTGACAAATTACATGGAAGTGTACAAAATCTCAATAATCCAAATTTAAATAGATATAAATTTTTGCCCAATTCAAATTTCTTGAATGAGCAAACCGTCTTTGCATCATCTCCTTTGTTATATCCGATTCATTAATTTGTATTATACCTGTAAGGTTATTTTTAACTTGTAAGAATTGATTCTGTCTCTGTAATTTTTGTTTTTCAGATATTAAAAATTTGATGGATACTCATAGCTGCTCTGCTTTCTCCACTTAAGATGGCTGTTTATTGTTCATATTAATTACATACTTAATATTTGATTATTTTTAAATGGTTCATTAATTTTTTCTTATAAATTTCCTGATTTATTATTGTATTACATTAGTAATGTCATTAAAATTTTTGTTCAGCTAAATAGACTTTTAATGTAGCTATATTTGTGATTTCACATTAGTATTTAATGATTTACAAGAGGTCCATAACATTTTAATTGTAGACTCTTTTATCTGTTTGCTAATCAGTATTTTCTTGTCTCAGTTCATGAACCATCAGTTTTATATACTTTCATTTTTACACTCAATTTTATATTAATAATCCTGTTATGTTTGTATTTTTATCAGTTGATAATGCTCGTGATGAGCAAAACTGGTCTTGATCATTATAAATATGTGGAAGTAGTACACATGAATTGTGTTTTATTTTTTAATAAAACACAATTCATTCATTCAATTCACACAAATCATTCAATTCAATTCACATATTTATCAATTATCGGTCAGCATACTTGAGGTCGCGTAGCCTCAGATTGGGACAAGGCCACATCAAAAAATTATAGATAATCTGATCTGCGTAAAGAGATCGCAATCAGAACAATCGAATGGTTGAATTTTGATATTTTTTTTGTATTGGAAACAATTGTAAAATGATGCTTCATGTGATGTGATTTTGAATAGTATTTTTTTTACAGAATATGTCAGAAAAGATTTATTGAAATCTTCATGCTAGGCCGACGACATCTTTTACTGTGAATCAGGAATAAAAATGATCAAAAGGAAATTTTAGATCAAGAATATCCACTAATAATTTTACATTGAATGATTTGTATGCAAAACTATCGTTCCTGCTAAATATTAATAAAGATACTATTATGAAGAACTTAACAGTCAACATCGCTATTTGGGAGAAGAAAGTGGAGTGAAGTAAGGTAGGGTTGTTGGGAGATCTGTCATATTTCACATAAGTGGCAGTCCTCTGACATGGGTCTCGCAATAACACTTCGAAAAGTTTCAACTGCCAAAAACAAACGTAGGGCTGCAGAGCATTCACTCATATATTCTATAACATTACATTTACCGGGTCAGTAGCTATTTCAATTTTTGGTAAGTAAGAAATAATAAATGTTCAATAACTAGTTCTATAAATCGTCAGTATACACGTGGTCAGTTAATAAAATAAACAGTCAGTAATTTATTTAAAACTAGTCGCTTATATTAGCTCATCTAACACTTTTCTCTTACTTTTGGGTATACTTCATGGTGTAATAAGTACAAGGTGAGCTAGATAAAAGGTGACAGTCGCCATTTTTGTATTTGTTGACGTCACTACGTGCTTGTCCAATTACAATGTACTATGTTTACAACGGTGTTTTGGTGCCAGTAAAAATTTGGTTCGTCAAAGTGACGTCACATATAATACAAAAACAACGATCCAGCTCACCTTGTACTTCTTAACACCATGGGCATACTTCTTGTAAAACCCACTTAATGGGGATTTTTCTGTTTTAAGTATTATTAAGTATTAAATTATTTTAAGATAATTATTAAGCTTCATTGAAAGCAGTCAGAATTATCTCAATTTTTAATAATTTAATAACAAAGTGGCTGAGCAAGTCAGATTTCCTTTTTTTTTCTCTACATCTTTTCTTTTTTTAAGCGCACTAGTGCGTGGTTAAAAGATCGGTTCCGCGTAGCTCTGCATCGAGCCAAGAACATGAGGAATAAAGTCGTTTCTTTTTTTGATCGTTATTACATTATGGAAGGCGGCCGTGAAACAGTGACTGCATAACGGGTGGAGATGGAGCAACCAACTTGTAGTGATATGACTAACTATATTTAAGACACACTTATCATTCATTGTTACATGAGTTGGCGTAGAGAACAGTCTTGGCAGCTTGGCAGACTAGGTGGTCTGTATATACCAAAGGGCGTCAAACATATCTTTCCTTCCAAATTGTAACTCTGCTAGGGCCTCATGGAAGGTCGTCATGACACACTGGCTGCACATATTTACACAACGGATGGTAGTGATAAAAAACAACTTGTTTGATCTTGACAGTAATAAAATTCTTAATAATAATTATTGGCGGTTTAATTTTGCTAACCCTTATAAACTATTCTCAACGAATCTATTTGTCGACTGTTTGTCAGAGCAAAATTACGTAAGTAAGCTATAATTATTTAGGGTTAATCCCATCGAAAAAGACAAGGGGATATTTATGGAAAATTCTCGACCAGCTTCTCAATTTAGCATCAGCTTGTTTCGAAGCGATATTAAGGATCACTAGAGTAGCATGCCAGACAGTATTGTCTGGGAAGCTTAAATTTAGCTTTACATTGTGTCTATAAATATGGTTTATCTTTGATCCTTCAGAGATAGACACGATTAAAAATGTTCTACTCACAATTATTACGAACTAATTAATGAAATAAATATTTAGGAATATCATTCCAATTGTTGTATGATTGACGAGATTTAGCTGTAGGTATAGGATGCTGATGATGTGTGATGATTGTGTTGATCAGGAGAGATATCCCGACGACTGAATATCCGTCCTTCCTTTGGTCATCCATATATACCGTCATCGGCTGTTTGTGATCTGCTTTAGTCATCACGACTTGCCTTTTCAGAGCGTTCACCTTTATCATTATGTATGCAGAGTTGGCGTCATATATATCGGTCAGCGATTGAATTTTTTTCTTTTTATAATCCAAGTATTATATTTGGCTACAATAATGTTTCGTAATTCTGCAGGGTCATGTAATAAATACATTGACCTGCCATTAATACTATTTGTCAACTATAATATTTTGTAAATACCATATATCGCTACAAATATACGTTTGCCGTTATGGCAAAAGTTTGATATTACGTAAGCTTTTGTCATATTGGGTTTATTCTCACAAAAAAAAATATGCCAGTCATTATTCACGAAGACGGCAGTAGAAGAAGTATATTTAGAAATATCATTTTACTAATCCAGAAATAACAACATTTTGTTTAATTCTTTAGAAGTTTATCTGGCTTAGCATTTTTTTGTTGGTATATTTAACTCAAATTTCATTTTTTTGGACCTGTTTGACTAATGAACTGGACCAACGGTCTCTAAATATTTTTCAACGGCCAAGACCTATCATCATACTGTAGTTTTGAATTACTCACAAATTTAATTTCGGTTGGTATTTACGGGTAAGTTTCAAGGACATTTCATTGCAACGGAGAAAGCCGATAGCCGACAAGGAGAAAACCAGCTTCTGTCTGATTTATACATTCATATTAAGTCCTTTCGACACAAAGTTCGGTTGACCAGTTGCATAGATTTGCTCGTGAATTTTTTCCGCTTTCGACATTACTTATCTCTGTAAAAAAAACTATGGCGGGCCAGCGTTTGGAGTCCCTTGTACTGGAGATTTATATATTAATATTATAATTATTTAAGCAATTCTTTCAATAATGATATCTGAAAAGATAGTATTATCCTCGTGTTCGAAATATTTGATGTATAATCAACTTTCAAAAGCAGTACAAGGAACGAGATATTCAATTATTAATATAACTCTTTGAATATGACAGAGTATTCTTTTCTATATTTTTAAAAATATTTTAGTACGTTTTTGATGTTGAAAACAGATTTTGTAATATCCGCTTCACCGGTAAATCGAATATTTTGAAATAGAGAATTATCAAAGGAACCAAATAACATCATGGCAAATTAATGTCTCACAAAGGCAGTTCATGTTTTGAAGCGCAGGTTACACTATTTATTTTTTATAATATTTTATATATTTTTTTGAATTTATCAGTATTTGAAGTATTTAAAGCTTAAACCGATAAAATTGATATTTTTCGAGAGACTGCGATACAAGTGACGAGTTTTGAATTTATTAATTAATCTAAAGTTAAAATGTAAAGTTAAAGTTAAAATCTTTAACCGACTCTCCCTAGGTATAATTCTGTATTTGCAAACATGAGATTTTACAGAAGAGCATTTCAAATATTCATAACGCAATTGCAAAGTAACGACTACGATGACATGTATCTTCTTCAAAATTGGGACAGGGTTACTATTTAAAATCATATTGTTTCTGTTGTTTGATGCTTACCCATTGAACTGACAACGAAAATGCAAAGACATAATAATCACATATTTTGCACTTATTTACTTCATTATACGTAGAAAGTTTCGAGCTTTTATCGTCGGTTTCATTAGAAAACTATGATATATTTGAGAAAAAGACTTAAGAGGTAACTTTAATGACCTCAGTTTCACCTATCGGTATATTTAGGCGTTTGAGTACACGGATGGACTCAAACTGATGGTTATTAAAGAGGTTATATCGTATATATATATATGTCTTCGCTGTTCAGGAAAAAGACACTAACTGAAAAATAGCAGTTTTGAGTAATTTGACTTACACATTTTTCGTTTGGTTTTTTTGTATAAAACTGTTTTTAATTAAAACTGTAATTTATAAAAATAATTGTGTTCTTCCATACGGTATAGCTTGAAATAACAAACATTTATTTTGGTATAACTAACTCAATGTCATTTTTCCGACTTAGTGTTTTCTTCCAGATCAGCGACGGTATAAGACAAATTAAGAAAAAAATATTATAACTATCTCCACTCTGGGTAAAGGCCTATTGAGAGATCTTCTTCTTGAAGTCCATATCATTGATGAAAATTTAATTTGGACGACTAATTTGTTGAATAATTTTCAAAGGAACTAAACACGTCCTATCTAAAATTATAAAAATACCTTTACCATTACTTTAAATGTGTTAACTGTACATTTTTAGTGAAAAAGCATTACATTTTCAAAATAAAACAAGTTTTGTTTTTGTTTTACTAATTTTTTTAGCCATACCCGCTCCCTACTCGGAGCATATGGCTATCATACGGTTCCTTCAAGATTCTTTGCCCCCCGCCAGTCTTCTTGCTTCCTTTCAGGTCATCTCAGCGTGTCATAGCTCCACCGAGTACATCCTATGGATTGTCGAAAGTGGCCTTCCAAGGTGACAGCATCCATCTGGTCAGTACAAGAGGCAGGCAGGATCCAGGCTCCCCTAAGGCATCCGCAGCACATGTCCAAGCCAGGTCCGTCGTCGCTTTTTTATTTTATACGTAATAAGGGGCTGTTCCGTCCGCTCTCTTAACTTCGAATTCCTCACAAAATAAAACCGCCGTACCCCTAGTATTCGCAGCCAGCATCTGTTTTCAAAGCACAGTATACGGTTACCCTATGCCTTGGTAAGAGGCTATGGCTCCGCCGTAAAGCAACACCGTCGGAATGAATGCGTTGAATAGGCGGCACTTGGTTCTGACAGAGTACAACCGTGAGTCTGAGACTTTCTGCATTGGGACTTTGAGACTAATGCTATGCGAGTTGCTTTGCAGCCTATTCATTGTTTCCTGAATATTCTTGACAGATTCGTCAAATACTAACACATTTTCAAAATGATCAGGACCGGTTTCACTCACCGCAAGCACTATCAACTGATAACTGTCGTGATGAGCAAAGTTGATCCAATCAAATTAGTTCTCACGAAATGTATCCATTTATCACGTTAAAAAACGAGAATTTAATAAAATACGATGTTATAAATGTACTGTACGTTTATTCTATTACTAAAATCGGTTACTAAACAATTTCACTATACAGATTAATATTATTATTTTTAGAGAATTTACGCACCTAAGAAAACAATATTTTTTTTTTTTAGAATTAACTGGAGCGTGAACAGTAAATTTGAAAACTACTTTGCTTGATAAAGGCGTCTTTAAATTTATTATTTCATAGAGTAGACAGACGCTATGATAAACAAAATATAATTTTGTTAGAAAAAAATATAAAATGTCAAAAAAACTTTTTTGTGCTATTTTTTACGCCAGCTTTTATGAAACACTATAAAGGTTTAAGTTTACTTTTTTAACTACGTTTATAAAATAGACTGTTATGATATCATCTACGTTCAGAAAAAAAACTTATAAGTGAAAACGTGGAGGAAAATGGGACTAGTTTTAACTCTTTTATTATTATATTTTCAGAGTTGGCCAATTTCAACTAGCTTTTAATTATTGTCCTCTTAATCAGTGCTTACCAAACTTTTTCATTCCAAGGCCCATAAAAATTTTCAAGAAATAAACCACGACCCAAAATTTAAATTCATTTAGTTATAAAAAGATTATTTGACATTATATATATATATACTAGTGAGTAGCCGGTATGCGTTGCAATACCACTCAAAGGAAGAAAGGGTTTGTGTTTTAATTGTTTACATGGGCTGAAATTTTATAAAATTACCCGGTTCCCAGCCCGAGTCCGAGTCTCAATATCACATTTGTTTCCCGAACCCGACCCCAAACCCAGATGCATTTTTCTCATCCAGAAAAAAGCCAGATTTATTTTTTAATATAGTAATTCATTTACACTTTTCAAACAGTATATGTTACTGTTTCTATATTTCCAGCGAAATTCAAAGCACATGTGAAATAAAATATTTAAGTTATGAAAACTATTGCCTTATAACTTTTTAGCACTAGAAGTCCTATGGCTCCCCCCCTAGGGATCCGCAGCCCATAGATTTGAAAGCAATGTTCTAAGCAAATGCGACAGCTTCAGGTACCTCAGTGTACACATTCTATCCGATCCAGAATATAGGCAAAGCTTAAGTGATTACTAGTTTTCCCATGCCCCATCTTTCTATGATTATCCTCATATAAAATGGACGTTAAGTGAATGGCGTTATGCAATTATGAAATTAAAATTAATAAATGTGTTATTCTACTGGTTGTGTCACGGTAATTAGTAGCACGATAGGATTGTGAGTGTTGAATTTCCAATTTTATGGTTATTTTCCTGTTGAAATACGCAAAAGGATGGTACACAAGACAATTCCTACACAAAGTAATAGTCTACTCAACGGAGCTGAAGGATTCTGGCATATCATAGGAGGAAGCAAAGCGATTGGCGGATGACAGGGAGCCATGGAGACGCCGCGTGGTCAGCATGTGTTCCACATAAGAATAATATAGCGAAAAGAGAGAAGACCTATTAAAACTCAACCATATATTAATTTTTATTATTGATACGAGTACAACGAAGTTTTTATAGATCGTTTTAATGTTTATTGTATTATTTCATGTAAATAGTCTAGTTAAGATTTTATTATAAAATAATGCTCGAGATGAACGAAGCCGAAAGCGTAGAAAAATATGTAATTTTAAAAAATAATAGAGGGTCATTGATTCATTCAGACCTCGTCCGCAAATATTATTATGTATAATAAATAAATTGAGTCATTCAAAAAAGATTTCATTTTTCAGCTCGGCTACTTGAACAGGGTCGGGAACGATAATTAAAATGGCAGCCCGAAATTTGCAAAGAACGTCGAGTGGCGGAAGGCTGCTGGATATGACGACGGCACTCGAGTCAGTTGTTTGTAGTCGCTGATTGTTCATGTGAAGTGGAATCGATACCGGATAATATTTTTTCGAATCACTATGTCGTTCAGCTGTGTGTTTTTTTGGAGCGATGAAAAGTTCACTGAAAACTGTGTTTCCTTTTATGTTTTCGTGAAATAAATAATTTATAATAATACAAAAACAAAGTATTTACTATCCCCATGGAAACGCAACGAAGCGGCACTCATTTTTGAGCGCTTTTGTGTTTATCATTTAAATCATAATACGCATTTCATATTATTTCTTAGTATATCTTTGATGTAATGATCATTTTCCTGTTTTTGTTCTTTCTGATCAAGTTTCGAGGAACATAGTAATTTGATGCAATTATTTTTGAAAAACTACATAAGAAATTTACAGCGATAATTCAAATAAATGTCCGTAGATACAATTTCATATTTTAAGTACCTAGTTATAGTAATGATTATAGTTATTTGGTGAAGATTCAATTTCTAGAAGCCATTTTTTTAAAATATAATGTTCGTTCTTAATGTAAAGCATATGGATAAATAATAGAGTATCTCAGCAGAAGTTTTTTCTACGGGAACTGCTTGTTACTCAGTTTCTCAACCTCTCTTTTTCTAAAAGAGTGGAGATAGAAGAATACGGTTAAGACATGACTTGTGTTTGGAAGTGAAAATCCATAATCTTAGTAAATAACCTTGCGACAAAGTTAGTCTGGAGATGTTTCTTAAAGAAGGGAAGCGCGTTACATTAGTAATAGAGCCAGTGGAATAATTAAATTATCAGTTTTATATTTTAAGATATTGACTGAGGGTGCTGGGGGTTGGAATTTCGATATAAAATTTGAATTGTTGAAATATTGGACACTTCCAAGTATTTCGTGACTAAGGACCCGGGTTTCGCATTTCGGCATCATTAGCCTTTCGAGTGAACGAACGAACGAGCCTGAAAAAACCGAAAGGCGAAACCCGGGTCGTTAGTGACGAAATACATGGAAGTGTAGAAAATTTCAATAATTGAAACATTATAAATTTTAATTTCATATTAAAAATGAATTTCCATAAAGTTGCCACCGAATCCATCGAAAATATAAAAAAATGAATTAGAATCATTGTTTACTTTAGAAATAAATAACCTTTTAGTCTGAAGATGCTTTTTAATGAGGCAAAACACGTGTCATATTTAGTAACACAGCCAATAGAATAACAAGACTATCCACTTTTAAGGTGTTAACTCTCAATTATTGGTGGAAAGACATTATATTTTGAAAAATAAAGCACAATTTGTTTGTTACTACTTCCACATGTTAATAATGTTCAAGACTGGTTTAGCAGATCAGTTAAATAGAACAAACAAATTGTGTTTTATTTAAAAAAAAAATAAAAGTTATCCACTTTAATTGTGTTTTACACAACTACCCAAAAACAAGACACAATCAGCGATATTTCAGTTTGTTTTATTATTTCGTTGTTACTTCTTATTGAGAAACAATTTTTTTTCCTCATCCTGAGTAAATTAGCTGTTTTATCCTGGATGAAATATTGTCTCATTTATCCTTCGAGTTGACACTTTCGTCCTGTAAATCATTCGTATATGCTAAAATAAAGAAGCGCTGCTGCCGTCCATCTCTCCTTAATAATAAGCGACGCCATAAATTTAAACTGGCTTAGTTGGCACGGTCGCGGACCGTTGTTTAGAGCAGCTGCTGCTCGCTGGAAATTATGTTATGACGCTATTTGTCCGTAGAATAGTACCGGCTTCGCTCTCTTGTGTGAAAACTCATCAAACTTGAATCATTTTGTAGTAGCAGTTTTTAAGCGATTGGATGCAGTTACTCGACAGCGCATTATTCATTTATATTTGGTCCGGATTCTAAAAACGGGGCGAACTGAGATTGAACAGTTGAGTAACAAGTAGTTCACGTAAAATAATACTTCTGTTTAGATATGACCTCCTCAACGTAAAGCATATGGTCCCCAAATGTAGATATTTCAACAGAAGTTTTTCTACAAAAACAGTTTGTTACTCGGTTGCTTAACCTCTCTTTTTTCAACAAGAGTAGGAATGGAAAGATACAGCTAGGCCAGAACTAGTGGTAGGCTAATCGTTTCTCGCCTGTTTTACAGATCAGATGAGTGGGAGGGGAATTTCATGACATCACAGACATCCATGTTTTCGAACAGAACTCCATAAATCTATTGAAAAATCTCTTTATGAAACTATTTGAACTGGGACTTTAGCCAGTGAGGTCCGTAACCGAAGCCAACGACGTTGACCACTGCACCACAGATCCGACTTATAGTAGCCTTACATAAATATTACCCTTAGCCGAGTGGTCAACGTCATTATTACGGAAAGTTAATTTTTCAATCGATTTATGGATTTGCGTTTGAAGGCATGGATGTCTATGTTGCTTAAAATTCCCTCCCACTCCTCTGATCCATATAAATAGGGCGTGGCGTGAGCGATTAGCTAACTGTTAGCCCTGCCGTAGTACCATGGTGCAAGAAGCTTGTATTTGTTTACGTCATTTCGTGTTGAATTACAATTCAATATGATATGAACATATATATATATATATATATATATATCTATGTTGTCATGGTCCGTAGTACAGTGGTCAATGTCGTTACTACGCTCCAGTTACGGATGTCTCGGGTTCAAGTCCCGGTACGGACAGTTTCATAAATTGGTTTTTCAATCGATTTATTAACATCTGTGCGTATTAACCCAGCGATTAGCTAACCACTACTTCTTTCCTAGCCCTATTCTTCTATCTCTACTCTCTTAAAAAAAGAGGTTAAGCGACTGAGTAACAAGAAGTTCTCGTAGAAAACTTTTGTTGAGATACCTTCATTAGGAGGCCCATTGGGAGTGAAAGCGGTAAAAAAATGAATATAAAAGTGTTTCGGTGACATATTTTACATAAACAACCATCCAGCTAACCTAAATATATTTGCCCTTGCACCACGCCTTCACTCTATCCTTCTATCCTTACTCACTTTGAAAAGGAAAGCAATTGAGTAACAGGCAGTTCTCCAGTGATATTCTCCATTACGATTCATATGCTGCGTCCATGGAGCGGACATTTAAAAAGACCCTTGTATAAACTTTTTGTTTCTACGATATTGGCTACATTGATGGTATGCGATTTATTATGATCGTGCAATTTCAATTTTTATTGAAAACTATTACTGTGCTATTACCTATCAGTTCGCCATCTGTAAAAAATGTTTTTCCATTCCGAGGATAAAACCTCCTGGGATCTAAATAAATGATTCTCATCAGATCCGAAAACAAGATTGGATTGTTGGGGAGCGAAAAACGTGAGAAAACAGTGCGCAAATTGGTTTTTGATAGAAATAACCGAAGCGTGCCGGGATTGACGTTTGAGAAACTTTGAAATAATTATTTTTATTGTTGCACGGGAATAGAAAAGTTTTGTGGAAATCAAAAGGGAATTTAAATTGAGGAATGGCGTCGCGCAAATAAAAGAGCTTTGTTCTTAAAAGCTCGCTCAAAAGCTTTCTAACTTGAATCTGAGTGAAAATATTGTTTGGTCAGTTCTCAACAATAAAATGAGTTGTATAAAACAAAAACGCCATTACCCTTCAAAGTCATATCGTTAAAAATCAAACTGGTGCTGCAGTAATTCTTATACTTTATACAAACATGTGAGTTTTAGGTGAATTGTATTTTAGGAATATATTTCCAATTGTTGTCTGCTTGACGCGATTAGACCGTAGGTCTAGAATAACGATGATGATGACGATTATGCAGTTCACATGAGATGTGTCCAGTTCAGCGGGCGGCAACAGAATGATGGTCCATTTTCTTTATTATTCACTCGTGTCGTCTTTGCTATTCGTATTCCACCTTAGTTGTCATACTGTGTTTGCCAAATATCACATGTTATAAATTTCACATTTGCAGAATGTTTTCTTTTGCAATCACATATTTATTTATTTTTATATTTAGGAATATCACGTTTCGTAACTCTGCCGTGTCAAGTGATGACTTGACATACGTATCATTTTACCGAATCTTTTTCTTTCGTAATTATTATCAATTTTGCTGACAATATGTATGATACTTATTCAAACTTGAATTGTTGAAATTTTGTACATTTCCATGTATTTTGTCACATGTTCAGTCATTTGAGCACATGAATGAACTCAAATTGACAGACAGTAAACAGTGTCTAACGTTTATATACAAGATACAAATACGACTAAATATTATATGTCTAGGACCCACACTGATACCTGAGTTAAAAATTCCGAGAATAGTCTTAATATTTGTTGGGAAAACAAACATATTAACAAAGTAGCGAATTGTCGGTGACTAACCAATGCTGGAATCACCAGTGATTTTACACTAATAATATCATTGTGGATTTTAAAATGCAATTCGAAGGAAGGATAAATATATACAATCATTCAAAATTTAGTGATTTCTGTTGGGTGACTTGAGATGAATTTATTAATGTTGGAATGTCAATATTTTTGTCAATTTCGATTTGTTGCTGACGCGCAAAATACTCTGACACAAAACAAAGCTTTTCCTCGAGTATTGCGTTTCGTAAATCTGCATCGACACGTATCACTACAGAATCCTAAATAAATCCAAGTGATTTTGTCACTAGTTTTTATTTTTAATGTATAATTTAAATCGTAAAGCATATCAATTTATTAATTTGTATGTATGTATCTTATAAAACTATTTTTATAAGGTTTCTTTGCACGATAATCACTCGAAAATCTGTTGTACTTTGTTATTTTTACCGTATTATAATGAAGTTTTACCAAGCAAATACCAATTCAATCAATAAAATCCAAAAGCGTTATTTACAACTAACATTGAAAAGTTGTTTTTGTTTAACGCCTAATATTCATATGTTATACGAAGCACCCCTTACCATTTTAATATGTCTGATACTTTTATAAAAATAAAACAAAACTGATAATCAGTTGATAATACTCGCGATGAGTGAAACCGGTCATGATCATTATAAACATGTGGAAGTAGTACAAAGCAAGTTGTGTCTTATTACTAAACTATAATGTCTTTCCACCATGAATTGACAGTTAACACCTCAAAAGTGATGTCTGATAATAAACAATTGAACATTTTTCTTTAGTTTAATTAACATGTATAGATATATTTTGACTTATTATCTTATATATAATAGCCCAGACCGCTCTGTAGACGTTTTATTATTATCACATGTAGATATGAAATTTTCTCATAACCTAAGTATAAGCGGTGTATAAATAAAATAAAAATTTTGTACAATGCACACACATCTCCGACGTATAAGCTAATTTAGAGTATTTCAGTATTTCAGTTTCAAAACCGTCATATATGATGGTTACAGTTACTAATTGGAAATAATCATTTGACACACCCTGGTTTTTTTGTTAAGTTTAAGTTTCATTAGGGTCCATAACTGAAATCACACAGTGGTAATGAGAATGATTGGGAGAAATCAACCCAACTGTCGTCAGGGACGCGCGGCCATCGCCTGCGGATACGTTCGCAAGACGAGTCCATTTTTGACGGAAAGGGGTGACTCTGACGATGCGGGAGTCCTTTTGATTTTATGTGTGGGGAGTCGATTACGATCTTTCGAGTGCAGGTGAGCTGCCGGCCAGCGTGGTCGGCAACGTTGACGTTGTGGATTGTTTGTGTTTGTTTTGAAATTGGACGTAATTTAAAATCGTTTGTCGTGTCATTTGCATTATAACTTAAAGTAAATTCAGTTGCTAAGTAAATGTAAATGTAAATTCAATTGTATGTGTTAAGATTATTTTTGTGTATTTTAAACCACTGCATCTTCCATTGAAAATAAATAAGTGTTGAACCGGATTTGAAATGGTGTTTGTTTGAGATCCCAGACCTTCCAGGACGTTCGATAACCAGCCACTCGCCTCTCTTCGATTCGGGTCTTCTCACATTGAATTGAATGAAAAAGTCAAACGTTATAAAACAGTCGAAAAACTTTGCTTGTATAGGCTAAAATAAAATTATAATTCTGGAAACTCTGAAATGATACGCGAGCAAATAACTCCGGAAGAAATTTAATTTAAAAAAAAATTATATTTACACTTCCTTCGGCAAATTTGGAATAAAAAACGTGAAGCAGCTACGTTATATTTACTTATCAAATTAACCTACACCGCGTCATTGCCGTGCTATGATAACATCCGTGAAGAAAAGGGGAGGATTGACTGAAAAATATTTTTTTAATCGCCTCCTACATATACTCTTTGTGTGTCGAGTTGTCCCCAGGGCTGAACTTAACATTTTGCACTACTGATTCTTATAGATTCTTACTCTTGTTCCAGCTTCCATTTTCAGTCCGTCTTACATAAATTTCCTTCCACTCAGTTCATCCGTCTATTTATTCTTTAGGTGACTTTTTAATGGCGAATTCAGACAGAATTTAAAATTGTTTCTAATTTTTGACTTTAACAGTTAAATATCTTTTAAGGTCTTATTCAATAACTTTGATGGTCACTGTATTATATTAACCTTCCTCTTTTCATGCTAAAAAATCCCTTCGGATCTCATGCAGTCACATTGCGTTACCGTGTGTGTTTTGTCATATAAAAGCATTTATAAAGTGATGGTTTTATTTAGTATTAAGTTATTATTTTACATCATATTTTGCGTGTAAAGCCTGAAATACATATTAAACTATGCGAAATTATCGAAAGATGCAAGAATTAAAATTTTTCACAGCAGAACAGGCTCGAGACGTGTTTCAAAGTCGTTTGAAACAAAAAGGTTGTATACGGTACGGTCATGCATCTCAGATCGTTACTATACTATATTTAATATTATACTATACTATACTATAATGTTGTCTTTTTCGATGATAAAATTGACAATGTTTTCAAATTATGATTAATTATACAAAGAAGGCGTAAACTATAATGTATTTTTTAATTTTTATTATATTTATTATACCTATTTTATTTACAAATAGCATAATTTTCAATTTGTTGTATGACATATTTCAGAGATAATTTAAAGGTTTAAAGGCCGAAGTAACGCATTGTTACACCATGAATACGGAAGGGTTAATCAAAATAGAACACATTTTTTTAAACAAAACCCGCTCGCTACTCGGAGCATATATTGCCACGAGAAGGATTCTCATCAGTGGCCTTCCAGGGTGACGGAATCCATCCAGTTGGTAGAACAGATATGCAGGATTGACAGCACTCCCCTGAGGCATACGAAGTACATGTCCAAGACAGGTTCATCGTCGTTTTTTTTATTTTATTTCGGACGTACAAGGATGTGTAATAAAGGGTTAGTATAATAATAATAATAAATAATTGGAGAGATGTTCCATTACCTAAAATACCTCGAAATATAAAATAATGAATAGTTTTATATTCCTGTATTAAAATAGTTTCATAAGATACATTCATTATACGTAATAAATGTGTAAACAATTCGTAACAAGCCTAGAAAAAAAGTTTTGGAGAGAAAATCATTTATTATATTCGATAAACAGTCATCAAAAAATAAAAAAAAGGATACAATCAGAGCAATATAAATGTGTCAAAACAAGTCATGAGTACCTGCATCTTAAAATTCGTCAAATGGCAAACATTGCGATTCCAATATTCTCAAAGGGCCGAAGAATTTTTAAATATATATATATTGGATATCAACTAGATCCAGAGTTAAGTCCTAAGGTATGTTAGCGTTATAATCTAATGTTATTGTTTTCTGTAATCCCCATCGTTGCCGATAGAAAGGTGTGATCGCTGCAGAGTTAAGCAATTCACAGTGAAGCCAATTCACGTGGTCACCATGTGCATTTATATAAATATACCTCCCCGCATTACGCATCCATACACATATACAAATATACTGTAATTAATAATACTTTTTGTTTTTTGTAACCGTGTGAAAGCAAAAAAATCAGTGTAAAAAAATCGGTTTTACTATATTCAAACATAATATTACAAATGGAAAAAATTCACGGCGCTTTATTTTCAAAGGTCAAATTCCCTGCAAACCTGGTAATTAGAATAATGTCCCCCTGGGGGTTTAATTTGGCACGCGCCTGATTGGTTCAATCCTCAGCCGTCATCTGAATTAAATAAACGAGTTAATATGATGATGAAACCTCTCGGCGAAACATGTTGACAGAATACGCACGCATGCCGTGGTTTACACAACACATTTGAAATTAGCAGTGGTTGTCTAAATGTCACTTTAATTGGTAAATAAATAATTAATAAACTAAATGTCAATTTAATTGGTAAAGGTTAAAATTTACGATTAATTAATTGATAGATAAACTAATATGATAGTGCTTTTTTATGATTGTGGAACATATCGACTAATTTAACTGAAGGACTGCTGTTAATTAGTTGCTGAACACTTTTTTTCTGAGAAGTGTAGGGATAGAATTATAAAGATAGGACAGGACTAATGGTTAGCTCATCGTTCTTGCTACGCCGTGTTTTAAGGATCGACAAATTGTGTCTATGCCCACTTCCAATGTGGAGCATATGGATTATTAAGAGAAGTATTTCAACAGAAGTTTTTTCTACGAGAGTTGATTGTTACTCATTTACTCAAGCTCTGTTTTTTCGAAGAGAGTAACGATATAAGGATAGAGCTAGAACAGGAGTGGTGGTTGGCTAATCGCTGTTGCTACGTCCATTTTTTATGATCGGATGGGTGGGTGGGAATTCTAGACATCACAAAACATCCATGCGTACGAACAGAAATTCATAAATCGATTATAAAATAAATTTATAAAAACTGTTTTTACCGGGCCTGGAACTGAACAGTAGCCAACTACGTTGACCACTGCACCACGGACCCGACATCCATATTCCATCTTTCCATATTCTCTTCGAAAAATAGTGGTTGAGCGATTGACTAACACGCAGCAAACCCACATTGAGAGGGGACATTGTAAAAAAAAGGTGTTCTATATTTTCTATGGATTCGGCGGTAACTTTGTTGAAATTCATTTTTAATATAAAATTAAAACTGATAACTTTGTTAAAGATGTACCAATTTAACATGGCTGCTAGTGAGGGTGCCACAGTCGCGTTAGGAATGTTTCCATACCCAACCAGAACTGAAATATCAATAAATTTCAAAACTGATATTTTAGCGACGGTTATAAAAAGTAGACAAGATATTTATTTTGCATAAAATGGCAAATGGAGAAATGTATTCTAGACTGACAATTCTAGTTCAGAATTCGGCGGTAGCCAAGTAATGTTGGTCTGATCGGTCAAAAGATGCTTCTTTAAAGAGGCGAAAAACCGTCACGTCAGTGATAAAACCAGTGGAATAACAAAGTTATCAATTTTAATTTAACATTAAAAGTTGTTCTGTTCAATTGTTGATCTACCATTTTAATTACTTGTGCTGTCATTCAGTATTCTAAATTGCGTAATTAGTGTCTCATTTTAATTGTATATATGACTTTTGGCAATAAAGGTTTGTGGATCGCTGCGCCATTTGTCAGCACTGTTAGCAGTTCACTGTAACCAGGTTCCACCCTTTCATATTCAAATTACTCCAACTGAATGACAACATGAAATACACGCGGGGTGGCGCTGACGTTTATATGGCAACTCAAACATGTATGTTATACTGACATATATCTAGACGCTGAAAATGCATATTATGTATTCAGTTTCATGCTTAACTTTCACTTAAATATTCAAAAGAATGATCTTTTTTGAATACCAGATATCACAGCAAAATTTCGAGCATATTTTCATATTGCGTATATATTTACGACTCCTACATTTTTCCGCTTTTTTTTCTTTTTGTGAGACAGCAAAAGGCATTTCTTTTGAATTAAATAAGTAATTATTTAAACAATATTAGTCATTTTTTATTCTATTTGCTCTGAAAAATTATGATTACCGTATTGGTCCGACTATAGGGTGACCTAAAAAAATGCTCCATTATTAAGGCGATCACCTTTTTTATACAAGAAAACCAATATACACATAGAAAAATATTTTTTTCGTTTTTTTCCGAGTCCTCTCCCAACGTGTACTATATGGCCTCCTAATGGAGGTATCTCAACGGAAGCTATGTCTGAGGACTGCATGTTATTCAGTTGCTCAACATCTCTTTTTTCGAAGAGAGTAGGAATAGAAGGATAAGACTAGGAAAGGACTAGTGGTTGCCTAATCGCTCTCGTTACGCCCCGTTTTTGAGCATCGGATAGATGAGAGGGAATTTCAGATATCAAAAACATTCATGACTACGAACAGAAATTCATAAATCGATTGAAAAATCAATTTATGAAACTTTTCACACAGGGGCCTGAACTCGTGACATCCGTAACCGTAGCCAACGGCATTACCAACTGCGCCACGGAGCACGGGCAAGTAATTATGTAAGAAATATGCATTGTGTAGGTATTTACAATTTTGACAATAAAAATAATTAATTTTCATATTTGTAGCTCAACAAAATTAGTAATTTATTTCATAAAAAGGAAGTAAAGGTTAAAAAACTTTATTGTCACAAACTGCAATGCGCCAGTGGTTTGTAAACAATGCCATCTATTTTGTTGAACGCACTTATTAAAATATATTGTCATGGAAGTAATATAGTCATCTCGCTCATCGCGAGACAGAGAATTTATTTTTCATTCGTTTTTGTGACTCGAATATAAGACGACCCCCATATCTTCGTGTCACTTTTTGAAATGAAAATCCCACCTTAATCGTAACCACGGTAATGTGCTAACTGTCAAATCTTGGTGGAAATGCGTTGCATTTCAAAAATAAAACACAATTTTTTTGTACTATTTCCACATTTTTATCAAGATTAGGATCGGGTTTGATCACCGCGAGCGATATCAAATGATAGTATACAAATCTTAGTAAGGTTATTTTTATGAAATTGAGTGTTAATAATCGTAAGTTATATCAAACAATTGGTTCAAGGACTACGATAAGTATTTATGCTTCACGTTGTTTTCGTCATGAGAAACGCACCAATACGGCCGTTGTGGGTGGTGATGAGGATTAGCTTGCAATGCCTCGACGGATAAAAGAAGCAAAGGCATCAATATATATTTTTTAAATTCAATATGAGGATGTGTCGATTCTGGGATTCAGAACAATTAAAGCTCAGTGCTTTTACTACTTTGTAATAAGACGGCATGAATGATGAGGTGCAGTAATATAGTAACCACATTACTGCAAACATAACAATAGAAAAACAAACTTTGCAAGAGGGTAGAGGTTTTCGTTTCCCCCCAGGGTGTATTTGCGGCGACGTCCACACAATCAATAAGAAGATTTGGCAATAAACGTCCCAATTTATTCTATGTGGCTACACAATGTAGCGAACGTACTGTCAATATTGTATTTTATTAGGATACTATTTGCAAACACGGCTTATTCCAAAACAAAAAACATGTTTCGTTTCAAAGTGAAATAAACTGTTGTACAGAATGTGATGATAGTTTTAAGTATAATTTAACTTACTTAGTGTCTTCCGTTGTGTAACGAAAAGTGAAATATTCTTTTACACTGTCGTTTCTTCAACTGTGTAAAACGAGGATCGAGATCGTGTAAAAAAACGACATTTTTAAGTTGGGAGAAATGAACAGGGGGCGAAATAGAAGGAAATTTTAGACTTGTAACTGGAATAATAGATAGATCTGTCGATAGAGTACATACGTACATTAAAAACTTATTTTGTGAATAGTCACCTGGAGCTTGTTTAGCGACTCATATAACGTATTTTTATTTTTTGTCGACTGACTACTTTCTCCATACCTACGAATAAGGTAATATTTTCGATGGAATCGGTTGTTACTGTGGGGAAATTGATTTTTTGCGTTAACTTAAAATTAAGAACTTTGTTATTCCACTGTCACTTTTGGTAACACAACTAATGGAATAACAAATTCATCAATTTAATGTTATATTGAGTGAAATGGGGTTGTTATTCTTCTTAATATAAGCGGTTTTCTGTAAAATGTGATTAAATAAACTGTTATGTTAGTGCATTCATATAGTTAGCAAACAATATCACTTATAATTTAAGACATCGACTGAGGGTGCTTGATGGAATTTCAATATTAAATTTGGATTATTGAGATTTTGTACACTTCCATGTATTTTGTCACTAACGACCCGGGTTTCGCCTTTCGGCATCTTCAGGCATTCGAGCACACGAATGGACTCGAACTCAGTGTACAAAATCTCAATAATCCAAATTTAATATCACTTATTGTAAAACGGTAGCAAGTGACTTTTTAATTAACACCTTCGTTGTTATGGTCTTTAAGTCTTCCAGTTAAGCATGAGCCGTCAGCTCCAGACTCCACCACCTTTTATGCTACGCTTGTAACGCTATTCCCGTTCGGGTGACAAGTGCCTTTACTGCCAGTGGCAAGTTCAGTACCACGTGTCACTCACTGTGACATAATTATTATGTCGCTTCAAAGTTACTGGTCTTAAGTATTACTGCTTTTAAATCATAAACATACATGAGCTGCTCAGGCGGGGTATTAGATCGTTATATGAGGCTTCTAAACGAAAGCAGCCGATATTTCTACGAGAGCATTCAATCTCGGACCCTTTTTATAATCGAGGCATTTCGGGATTCAAATTTCTCTTTTGATATTATATGCGATCACTGGTCTATTCCATATGCCTTTACGGCGTGGAGACATGGACTCTAAAAGCGAACGACAATAAACGGCTAAACGCAATGCTTCGTATACCATAGATCAAATTCAAGATAGACTCTCCGCCCTACTGTCTACTTTGCAATGTTGGTGGTAAACAACTGTTTGGTGTTCAATGCTTAAATTAAAGTTTATTGGTTTAGATGCCGCAAGGACACCCGGGTTGTTATTGACGAAATACATGGAAATTAACAAAGTTTGAACAATTCAAATTTATCAACCACCATCTTAAATTATGAAATAAAATTAATTTATTGCAATAAATTCTGTGCAAATTGTTCTAGGAATTAGTAAATTTAATAGTTTGATATTTTTACCATATTATTCTTGAACTAAAACTTGTCTTTTAAACGCCGACGAATTATCATTGTTATTATTGAAATAAAACTATAATTAAAATTACTTTAAAAAATAATTATTAATACTTACATCGAATTTGTAAGACATTAACGAATCTCATAGAGTGGTTAGTTTAATAAATACACTTGGGCCTCGTATATCACAGTTGATAAATTGCGACATATTTTTGTACAACACGCTTTATATAACACGGCTTCAGCATTTTGTTTTGTTGAAAACGATCCGATAGAAGTTCAAGAGGGAATTACAACAGATCTTGGCACCTCATCACGAAATTGAATGAATGAGTTTTCCAATAATGAAAACTCACAACCAATCTCGAACTGAACCTAAAAAGAATCGAAGATATAGAATAAGTGATAGCGGTGATGAATGAATGATCTGTTATATGATATTAAAGTTTTTTTCAATAAATACGTAAATGTATATTTTTTCGATTGTTTATCGTCAAAAGTAAAGGATATTGAATTCAATATTTTTTGGATTGCATACCCTAATTTTGTATGAACTTCAAGCCTTGCATAACATGGATTTGTATTACACGACGTTTTTGTGGAACAATGTGACACTGTTATACGAGGCCCAAGTGTAATGGTTAAGGTTTGTAAATAGTGTAGAGAGGTTTAAATTTCATTATTTTATTAAATGTCGATTATTTTAAACCAAGGTGTTTTTTAATTTAAGACATCGACTCGAGTCCATTCGTGTGCTCGAATGCCTGAAGATGCCGAAAGGCGAAACCCGGGTCGTTAGTGACAAAATACATGGAAGTGTACAAAATCTCGATAATCCAAATTCAAGGTGTTTTTACTTAATGTCTTCTGTTATCGAGGGTGTAAAGTTTTTGAATTACTACAAAAAACGTATATTTAATTGCATTAGTCGTTCATCTGGAACGCGTGAAAAAAAATATGCAAGCAATATTCGAATGAACCGAATTGAAATAATTCTTATGTTCAATTTCACTCTTATCCATTACGCTGAAAGTCCTTTTATTTTCCGCTTTCGTAACCTGCTCCGTTTATCCAATGAAAATACACGTCAGCGAATTTCCTCAAATTTTTCATCGTTTCCAATTCGCGCAGCCCACTAAAGCTTACACAGTTCCACTTAAACAAATGTAAGTTCTGGAAATGAGAGATGATCAAACATAAATTGTGGAATTTCCACCAGAAAAAGCAATCGTTTGTTATTTTTCAATTCATTTATAGTTTAATAGAATATTCCCATCTATATTTTTTTTTTGTAATATCCGTTTCGAAAGCAGAGCATGTTGGGTATTAAATCATAAAGCACACTATGGTCAAGCGGTAAGGGCTCTACTTAGCGATCTAGAGACTAAAAATTCAAGTCCTACAAAGATGGTTACCAAAAATATTGAATTTTAAAAAAAAAAATATTTAAAAAATATTTAAGTGATTTTGCTATTTTTTTTATCAACTTGAATTTAAATTTGAATTGTTGAAATTTTCTACATTTCCATGTATTTTGGCATTCGTGTGCTCGAATGCCTGAAGATGCCGAAAAGCGAAACCCGGGTCGTTAGTGACGAAACACATGGAAATGTACAAAATTTCAACAATTCAAATTTTATATTAAAATTCCCTCAGTCGATATCCTTAATTATAAAATTCTAAATATTGTTTTGGTTGCGTTTTTTCTAGGCTTAATCCTCATATACTGTAATTTAAGTGATCAAATTTGCATTCACTTGGTAGAAGTTAGGGATGCCAATTCGAATATTCGAATATATTCAACCCTTTTTTAACTATTCGATATTCGAATGTTTAAGCAATTATTTGAATAGTATTCGATATTATTTAAATAAGAAGGGAAACATCAATTTACATTGCTTTTAGGTTTAAAAATTCTGACCCGGCCACTTGATCTAAGCCAATATTATATCAACACTTCCTACGTATAATCCCGTATCTGCAAACATGAGAATTTACAGGAGCGCATTTCAACGCAACTCACCATATAATTTTTTCGATAAGAACAGTTTTTACTCTCTCCTGTCAATTTTGAGAGTTGGCCTAAACACCCTCGATATAATGTCATGTTATTTTATTATTTTTTCATACTTCAGAAACTATTCGAATGTCTTTAGAGTTATTATTCGATATCCGAATAGTTGAAATCCCTATTAGAGTCTATTTCAATAAAGGAAAAATGGAGAACGAGGAAGAAGAGACCATGGTAAATAAATGAATGATCATGAAACACGTAATGAAACATTTAATGACAGTAACGCTACGACTCATTTCCGAACTTGTCAAACGAGAAGATATTTTATTAATGGAAAGGCGGAATGGAAATTGACTCATTGCTTTTTTTGGCATCAGAGTGTTTTGATTTATAGCCGTTCAGAGATAAATGGCGGAGATAAAAAAGTTCAGGGTGGGGGGCGATAAATATCTGCCGAATTATTTCCGATTTGAACAATAAAAAAAATCCAGTTAAAAAAAAACACCAGTGTTTTCGGTTACAGAAAATGAGCAATGAATGAGTAAAATTGTAAAGAGGTACTTAACATGGTCATAATTATCGCATAGCGTATTGTCGAAAAATTTAAACTTTAATAAAACTATTTTTTCTTGTTAAATCAATCAGATTATAATCCCGGGATTTTGGGATTCAAAATTTCTTAATCCCGGGATCCCGGGACTCAATAGGTGTAATTTAATGAGTTATATTGTACATTTATAATTTCATTTGTGTCCATTATTGCTTCAATTGGAACGTATATATGAATTACTATTCTTTGAAAATTGGAATATTTTTTTATTGATTGGTAATCAGACAGTCGTTAAAAATAGTTAAAAAATATAATAATCAAAATAGCTTTATATTTTATTTAATTTATTGCATAATTAAGATAGGTTTTACCAAATGGTATTCAAAAGCAGTACATTTCCTTCAATTCGACTTTAAAATATTATCTTCCATACATTTAACAAGCGGTCTTTCGTTGCCTTCCATGTGAAATTGGTCAAAAACGGCTGTTACGCCTGTTACAAAGTATGAGAAGAAGGGAGATCACAATACATTTATATTAATTATATAAGTATTATAAATACTATGTAAATGCACAAACAGAGGTACAAGTTACAGGATTCAATAATTGACCGAAATTGGAAACCCTAATTACAATACACTATAGCTCGTATGTAATACATTTACTTATTAAACGAAGAGTTTTCAAAGAAAGTTTTTTTAAATATACTTAACGCTACGAATTATGTCATGTAGAAAAACATGGATAGCTAGATTACTTTTCAACTATATGTCTCACGTGACAGGCAGACAGACAGACAAGGTCAGATGGAGATAAGGCTGAAAAGTTTTCATAGCATTCTGATTTAATAAAACGTTAACAAAACAATTTACGTGAAGTATAATGTGAAATAAAATTGTCTGCGAAGACGGCAAAAAAACATTAGATGCTTTATATAATCACGTGTCAGGGAAACGTTAAGCAACAAATCTAACATTAGAAAACTATATAATAAATAAAAAATGTTTAACGTTTTTATCACGTTAATCAGGACCGGGTCCGTGGTGCAGTAGTCAATGTCGTTGGCTTCAGTTACGGACTCAAATCACAGTACGGACAGTTTTATAAATTTATGCATTTATTTTCAAGGCGTGGATGTTTGTGATGTCTAAAAATCCCTTCCACCGTTCGAGAACATCCTTAAAACTGGGTGAATGCAATTAGCCAATCCCTGGTCCTAGCTCTATCCTTGTATCATTACTTTCTTCGAAAAAGATAGATGAGTCGGTGAACACGCTCCGGAAGGTTTTTAGAGTTTTGAGTAAATCACGAAAAACTGTTATAGGCAGTGTGATAGTTTTACAGGTTGGTTGCCCCACCTCCACCCGTTATGTGTATGCAGCCGTTGTTTCACGGCTGCCTTCCATAACACAATAACGATTAAGAAAAGAAATGAATTTACTTATCATATTATTGGCCCGATACAGAGCTGCACGGGACCGATCTTTTGACCACGTACTGTTGTGCTTAAGAAAGATAGAAAGAAAAAAAAAGAAAATGTGACTTGCTCAGCCACTTAGTTTATGCGATATTAAGTATCTTGTGTATCCGTATACTGAGAACCCGCCGTAGCGCTAGAGTTTAATCTACTCCGCGTTGAGTCTAAAGAGGAATCGAGAATATCCCGCTCCCCATATGATTTTATGAAATTTATCGAATGCCTCAAAGTTGGCCTTGGTTGAGATCAAGTCAGCGTGGGCCTATTGGGCCCGTATGAGGACGGATCACAGCAAACAGCTCTGCTCGTTCGGCATTCATCTCGGGGCAGTCCCACAGAACGTAATTAGCGTCCCGGTGGTTGTATCCACAAGTGGAAGTGTGATAGTTTAAGTATAATTAAGGTTATTTTATGTCGTTCGGTGTATAATTAAAAGTAATAAGCCTAGAAATTAAACGAGGGAATGCAGTCGCCGCTATGGGTAAGCTCGAGGTATCCGGGGGGATGGAGGAAATTTTTTTCATTCTGGGTGACAAGTTTATTTAAATGTTTTGAAAATATATATATATATTTATTTATTCTTTAAATTTAAACTAGAAAAATGTTTGTATGTTTGTGGTAATGTATTATTAAATTGTATTATTCTGTTACACTGTCGTTTTTTTAAGCGCGTCAGCCGTGTAAAATGAGAATCGATATCGTGTAAAGAACGACATATTTAAGTTTGGAAAAAATTGAAATAGGAAGAAATTTTAGTGGATCGATAGAGCACATACGCACATACTTATTTATTGAAAAATCGCCAGCAGCGTGTTTAGCGATTCAGCGACACAAAGAGTTTTTAATAATTCAGTTCCATTCGCTTTCCATAGAACACCGTGAATTCTTTAAATGCCTTGTAACTTTTCAGAGATGCAACCAAGTCGGTATGGCTGATAATTGCATCGCGTTGAGTAATTTTTCCTGTTGCTTGTCAATGTCTGGACATCATCAGAGGTCGTGATCAGCATTCTGAATCATATTGTCGCATTTACATAAATATTGGAATATATACCATCCAGCCAAGCACTTTTTATTGTTATTATTTAAAATAGCTCTATGGCGAGTGTAATCATTATTGCTGAAAAAATTACTTCAGGTCTTAACTTTGTTTTTCCTCTCCTGAAAAAAATCAATTTTTGGAGTCCACTCGTAATAGATGTAATAAGATACAATCAATAGCCCTGTCGTCGTGTATAAAATAAGGGCAAATTTGAAATTTACGGCTACCCATAAAAACCTTAAGGGTATCCCCGTAGGGCCAACGCTGTGCAACTATTATCGGTATTCAGGCGGAATTAGTTCGGCATTATTTTGATGTTAACTTTACTGTTGATGGGTTCACGTCGTTAAATTGGCACCATAAAACGTCTTTATAAGTACTCAACTTAGATAACTGTGGTAGAGGTTATTTTGAGGGTATAGTGACAAAATGCATTAAGTCAGTTTGTGTTGTTTGCTGTTTTAAATTCCCAAATGTATGTAATTTAACGCTCTAAACACTAGTAGAACGTATGAAGTCATAGTATATAACGAGTAAATATTAAGAGTATATATGTCGGCGTCCGTGGCGTAGTTGGTAGCGTCGTGGGCTACGGCTACGGATGTCTCAGGTTCAATTCCCGGTGCGGGTAGTTTTCATAAATTGACATTTCAATCGATTTATGGATTTCTGTTCGTTGTCTGAGTGTTTGTGTTGTCTAAAATTCACTACTCACCCACCCATCCCATCCTCACGGAGCGTAGCGAGAGCGATTAGCTAACCACTAGTCCTGTCCTAGCTCTATCCTTCTATCCCTACTCTCTTCGATAAAGAGAGGTTGAGCAACTGAGTAACACAGAGCTCTCATAGAAAAAATTCTGTTGAGATACCTCCATTAGTAGAACAAATTCTCCACATAGATAATAGAAATAAAATACTTAAAAACGGCGCTAAGTCATGAAAACAAGTTATGAGATAATCGTCTTTAAAGTATTATTTTTTTCAATTTACTCTATCTCCCGTGTACAGTTGTTTGTGATTTAAAAAGATTTTTTATCCAATATAAAGAAAAATCGTTTTTGGTATACAAATCATCAGATTTGGTATCGATGAGCTATAATCATATCATGCTTTCTGCCAGAATAACAAAATATATTTCAACTTGGGGCACAAAGTCGACCCACATCCTAACCTACTTTGAACTAGAGCATTGTTCAATTATATCACAATTTTAACTGCGGAATTCTCTTCGGTGGTATTATAAGTTCATATGCTCCATGTTATTAGCGGGCATAGACGTAAAATAATATTTCCTTTCTTTTCGATCTCTTACACTATTTTAAATACTTTAATTTGAGAAAAACCTTGTTATTAAGTTTTCTAAATGCATTTTATTGATGTGTATTAATAAGTTTTCAGCGATCAGTGATTAGACTTCTCACTTTAAGTTGTTAACTGACAATTCTTGGTGGAAAGGCATTATATTTTAGAAATAAATCTGTTTATACTACTTTCACATATTTATAATGGGCAGGACTGGTTTCACTCATCGCGAGCATTATCGACTGATGATGCTCGTGATGACGCGTGAACTCAGTTTATAGTGCCCATGACGAGCGAAACCGGCCCTAGTCATTATAAACAAATATAAAACAAATTGTGTTTTATATTTTCTATGGATTCGGCGGTAACTTTGTGGAAGTTCATTTCGTCATTGTTCTGATAGAAGACGGTAACTGAAAAATAATAGTTTTGAGTAATTGGTCTTTGAAGTTTGCCAAATTCTTGAAATACCATAAGTTTTTCATTTTTTTTGTTGTACAGAACTGTTTTTAAGTAAAATTATAATTTATAAAAAAAGTGTCTTCTGTCATACGGTAGAGTTTGAAATAAGGAGCATTTTGGTATAACTAACCTAATATGCCTTTTTTTCGATTTAATGTTTTCTTCCAGAACAGCGACAATTTTTAACGTAAGGTTAAAATTGATAACTTAGTTATTCTACTTGGTTTATCACTAACGTGTCGCGTTTCGCTTCTTTAAGAAGCATCTTCAACTAACAATATCTCAAGGTTATTTATTTCTAAGGTAAACAAAGAACGTTAGTGATAAACCCAGTGGAATAACTAAGTTATCAATTTTAATTTTATATGAAATTGTGTTTTATTTTTTAAAAAAAAAGGAAGAAGTTGAGACACCTGCATTGGGAGTTCATATGCTCCACACTGGGAGCGGAAATTAAAAAAAAATACGAGTATTAAAAAATTACATGCGACGACTGATATAAATATAATGTATCTGTAAAATGAATTGTCGGCGTCCGTGGCGCTGTTAGTAGCGTCGTTGGCTATGGTTACGAATGGGTTCTCGGGCTCAATTCCCGGTGCGGACAGTTTGATAAATTAATTTCTCAATCGATTTATTGATTTGTGTTCGTAGTCTGAGTGTTTGTGATGTCTAAAACTCCCTCCCACCAATCCGATTCTCACAAGGCGTATCGAGAGCGATTAGGTAACCACTAGTCCTGTCATAGTCTTATGTTTCTATCCCTACTATCTTCAACAAAAAAAAGAGGGATTCAGCAAGTCAGTAACAAGCAGTTCTCATATAAAAATTCTGTTAAGATACCTCTATTGGAAAACGCTCCACATTGGGAGCAGACATGGAAAAAAATGACTTTTTATGTGTGAAAAATCATTTCTTTTTAATTCAAAACTACATTAAATTTGAAAAGAGCGTACAGTTTTCCAGGATGGCTGATGAAATATTTCGTTCACGTTCTAACGAAAATTCGCATTGCTTGTTATTGTGCCAAAATTTTCCTTTGTTTCAAGCGTCAACGTACGGAAGTGCACTTGTTGAAATTAGGTTCTTCATTTAAAACACCTCAGGTCAAAAATGTGTAGAGATGCAAAAATAACTGTGCGAAACAGAAATCTTTTTACTTATAAAACTCATCACTTTTAAGGTGTTGACTGTCAATTCTCGGTGGAAAGGCATTATATTTTAAAAATATCAGATTATGTATGAAATGATAGTAGGATAGGAAACAGTATTTTTATTTTCAAAAATCTGGTTGCAATTACGAAGTTAGATTTTTCGTTAGAATTTTGAAATAGCGGTAGAATGCATTAAAGTCATTGAAAGTATCGAGTCCATGGTGCAGTGGCTAACTTCGTTGGGTTCGGTTACGAATGTGTCGGGCTTAAATCGATTTATGGAATTCTGTTCAAAGCAAATGGAGGTTTGTGATGTCTATAATTCCTTTTCACCCACCCTATCTCAAAAACGGAACGTAGGTAGAGTGATTTTGCTAAACACTAGTCCTGTCCTAGCCCTGCCTTATCCCTGTTATTGAAATTCCATCAAGCACCCTCAGTCGATGTCTTAAATTAAATAGAAATTTATTCTAAAAAAATTATAAATTACTTTTCTTCCGACCAATTTAACTTGTAAGGAACAATGTTTACATTTAAATTTATGCTATTTTAAAATATCTTTTCAACAAAATGCTTAAGTCTTGCAATTTATGTTGCAATAAAATAATTAAGGGTAGTAAATATGCAGGGGGCGCAGCGGGCATTGTAAATTCATTTGAATTCATTAACGAAATCCTTTAGGGTGCCATTCTACGCCACGGAAGGGTTACCGACAGCCTTCGAAAGGTTACAACCTTCGAAAGCATACCATATAAAAGGGGAAAACGATGTGTTTCTGTCAATCTAATAAGTTGATTTTTCCTGCGGTTAGGAAAAGGGAAAATTTTATAAGGGTCAGAATGGAAAATGGTTTGAAAGAAACTCCAGAGTTGTTTTGTGATGTGCATAAAAAAAGGTAAATAGAGTAATCTTGATATTACAATAAAAGCGGATGACATTGCAGTCCGTGGTAAGAATTTTAAGTAGGGATATGTATTTTGTTCAACTTATTGATTTGGAATTCAGAATGTAAGTATGCACGCTGCTAACAATGAAATATTCGTATTTGAAAAATCTGTTAAGAATACCCATGAGACTATTGACAGGTTAGGAATTAGCTCAGGTCGTATTGGTCTGAAAATAATCGCAAGTGTTATTAGGCATTAGGGCTTCCAATTCGGCTTAAACAGAAACCGGTTAACCGGTTTATTGCGTGTTTTGAAAAAACCGAAACCCGGCTTATTTCACGTGGTTAAACGCGTTTTTTAAATATATTTTTTAAAATCTTTTATTGACACTATTTTATCAATTCAACGGGGAGAAATTTATATATTTTTAAATAATCACCTATGTCACAAAGTTGTAGAAATTATGGACAGAAATGATTTCATAAGATAAGCAATTACACGACATTACCAAAAGACACAAAGACTCTATAACTATTTGTGATGAATAAGGCACATGTCACACAATAGCTATTATTGTAAATGTGAGAAATCATCCGTAGAAATCTTGAAGAAATCGTTGACTAGAACATTATTTGTAACATAACAAAAGTAAACAATTTTAAAATTTATAACCTACAATACGTAAAATATTTTTATATCTTTATATGCTAGTTATTTTATGAATATTTCCTTTTCCTTTTAAGTGATGATTTTAAAGATACATTTTTTATACAGAGTTTACATTTAACATTATACCAATATAAGTTTAAAAACTTTTATAGGATTTTTTCGAAAATATTGAAATGAGGTATTTCGGTTTAAGCCGGTTAACCGGTTTTTGTCAACAAAAACACCGAAAACCGGTTAGTAATTATCTCCGGTTGATTGGAAGCCCTAATTGGGATGGTTGACAGCTTCAGATACTTCAGTCTACACATCTCGGAAGACGGTAACACAAAAAAGGAGCTCGCTATCCGATTAGGAATAGCTGGACCCACATTTAACTCGATGCAGACCGTCTGGGACACACAGCTGTACACGATTAAAACCAACTACATATACTGCTTTACAGTAGTGAACCATAGCATATGATAAATACTAATAAAAATCGTATACTGAGTTTCAAGAGTAGATGCTTGCGTAGGGTACTAGGGTGAAGTGGTTTGATTTCGTGAAGAACTCGATGATTAGGGAACGGACTAGGCAGCGCCCTGTTACATCGGTGGTTATGGAGAGATGTTGGAACTGGTCACGTCCTGCGGATGCCTCTGGTGAACCTCAACCCTGCTTTCCTTTTCTTTCGACCGGTGGGATTCCGGCGTTCTAGAAGACCATCGGGTACTATCTATTGGATGTACTCGGTGGAGCTGAGGGACTCTGGAATATCATGGGAGGAAGCAAAGCGATTGGCGGGTGACGGAATCATCGAGGCGCCGCGTGGTGACCAAATGCTTCACACAGGGAGCGAATACGGTTGAAGAAGAAGCTGGTTTGACGGGGAGGGCATTACAATATAATATTGATACACCTGTTCAATTGGAAAATAACAAAAAAGATAAGATTTTAGTTGATTAATGATGTAATTGGAATTACCGGGTCCTTGGCGCAGTAGTCTACGTCGTTGGCTTTGATTACGGATGTCCCAGGTTCAAATGCCGGTACGGACAGTTCATTGATTGATTTATGGATTTCTGTTTGTAGGCATAGATGTTAGCTTCCACCCATCCGACTCTTAAAACGGAGCGTAGCTTGTGCTAATAGCTAACTACTAGTCATGTACTAGCTCGATTCTTTTATCCCCACTCTTTTTGAAAAATAAGGTTTTGCAAGACGCGGTTTTTAACGACTCGGGTTTCATCTTTCGACATCGTAGGGCATTCAAGCACTTTTAAATTAACTCAATATATAATTTCAGCAATTCAAATTTGATATTGATATTCCATCAAACAACCTCAGTCAATATCTTAAATTAAATAATTTGTTAGTTTAATCTTACTTTATGATTTCTACCAAGTAAATGCCAATTCAATCAATAAAACACAGTATGTATTGACAAATATCTTGAAACACCTTATAAAAGCACACGAGTTTTTTTTTAAAATTTTTAATGACACGCATAATCCGATACGCTTTATAGTTACAGTCAAACGCCGATATGTTCAATTTTATTTCGCTTATATTTATTGCACTTAGCGGTTGATTGGCTACTAAAAATATGTATAATTTCCTTAATTGGAAATAAAATAGGTATGAAACAAAAATCGCTAAAACTAACAATTTTTCGTTTTCAACAACAAAATAGAAAGATGTCGTTCACAAAAAATATATCAAATTGGACATAGCGGTTATTGTTTCTCAATGCTTGACTTCATTAGTGCGCTAGCGGCCCCTAAAAACGAGCCCCAGCTGGTTGTAATCTAACTTACGAAAGCATAAACACCACTAAATATTAAATAATTATGGTGATCGAATACAAAACTACCTATTGTAGAATTAAATAGAAAATATTTTTTAAAAGATTTTTCGCGACTGCCTTATTAAGAAGCAGTATACAATTTCAATTCTTTGTTTTAGAAAATATGCACAAAATTTAAATTATAAACAGACATTCGCCTGCAAACCTTATTATACAATTTTCAAACCCCATCGCAGCTGCTTCTATCAAATAATATTTTTTTGGAATTATTAAAATTATTCAACCTATTACGCCTTTAATTAGGGCTTCCAATCCCGGATCCTTTCTTCATTCCGGGATTGGTCATTAAGCATAATTTCATGTTTAACATAAAATTAAAATTGTCAATTTAGTTATTCTACTGGATTTGTTACTAAATGTGATACATGCATTTTTTTAAGAAGTATTTTCAAATTAACTATTTTGCAAGGTTGTTCATTTCTAAGGTAAATCATTTTAATTGTATATTAAACAAAAAAAGGGCCCGGCACTGGAAACCCTGATTACAGAAGTAATAGATTGAATAATTTTAATATACTACAAAAATATTCTTTAGTAGTAGCTAGGGCATCCAATCCCGAACCTCTTTTATGATCCCGGGATTTCAGGATTCAGAATTTCTCAATCCCGGGATTGGTCATTAAGTATAATTTCATGTTTTGAATTTTACAATTAAAACTTAATTTGTTTGCATTATTGCTTCAATTGGAACGGCTGTTACGAAATATGAGAAGAGAGACTGCAATAAATTTATATTAATTTTATAGGTATTCGAGATCCCGAGATTGTCTCAATATAAATCTTGGGATTACGGGATTGAATAATTGACTGGGATGGAAGCTTTAGTAGTAGCAGCTGCGATATATTAAAAATGAATTTCCACAAAGTTCATTGAAAATGATAATTTCATGTCTTAAATTGTATATTTCAAATAAAGTTTGTGTCCATGATTGTTTTTTGGGAATGGAAGTACTTTTTTATTTATTGAAAAGATTTTATTTGTATAATATGCAATTTGTGCAATTTATTTTTTAAAAAATAGTGCTGAAAAACAATAAAATATATTATATAATTTAAGACATCGACTGAGGGTGCTTGATGGAATTTCAATATTAAATTTGGATTATTGAGATTTTGTACACTTCCATGTATTTTGTCACTAACGACCCGGGTTTCGCCTTTCGGCATCTTCAGGCATTCGAGCACACGAATGGACTCGAACTGAGGTTCGAACTCAGTTCGAGTCCATTCGTGTGCTCGAATGCCTGAAGATGCCGAAAGGCGAAACCCGGGTCGTTAGTGACAAAATACATGGAAGTGTACAAAATCTCAATAATCCAAATTTAATAAAATATATTGTTGTCAAAATGATCTGTTCCTGTCTACGGCAGTTACGAAATATGAGAAAGACGGATATATGCTTCAATTATGTAGGTATCATAAATCAATATGTACATAAATAATCCGAGGTACACGTTGTATTTAGTTAATCAGGAAGTATTTGATTTGAAATATGAATTATTTTTTAATATTTACAGAAAATCCCAAAATCCAGGATTGACTAATTGATCAGGAAACCGGAATTTCGAGATTGAAAGCCCTATGTGTAATCCAAGGAAAGAATTGAGGAAATATCGTTAATTTATACGATGAGCCTGTGTAGCAATATTTCCTTCTCAAAAGTTAAAAACAAAGCAAAACGATTCTGGACTAAGAAACTGCTGGACAATTATTCAGATTCGCTTCAAAGCATCCATATTTAATATTCTTTCTTATTCATAAATTCATTTTTGTAAAAATATTTTTTTAGCTATGATGCATTAAATTTACAAAAATGTGCAAGAAAAGTAACACAATACAAGGCTCAAGTCGAAAACTTTGCCTCTTTGTATCAAATTTGAATTGTTCAAAATTTTCTACATTTCTTTAAGTTTTGTCACTAGGGCTTGGCTTTTCGGCATCTTCATGCATTCAAATACACGGATAAACTTGATTTGACAGTTTGTTACCTTACTTTGGAAAGGTTCTAATTGCACTTGACCATGTTTTGAGATATGAGCGCTTGAAGTTTTGACTGATCATATTTTGTATATTGAAGGAAAAAATGTTTATACAATATTTTTAATTAGTGAGTTAGCATATATTTAAATATAAAAATATTTTACTTGTTTTTCGTATAGCTTATTTTACTAAAGCGTTTATATTAGAAAATAATGAGTATCTAAAGCCTTAATTATAACTGACAACAATAGTTTGTTTGAAAAGGTTTTATTGGGTATTTCAATTTTATCTAACAAAATGTTCTGATTTTTGAGATATTTATAAATATTATACACTATCATGACTTGCTGAACCATATAAGCTAACAATTATATTATAATACAACAGAATAGCAATACATTTATACTTTGAATGTTTGAACGAACTCAGCTAACTTTCGTCAATGACCATATCGATAGAACAATAGGAGTAAAGGGTAATACACACACCAACCATTGAGCGAAAAATGTTCGACATGACCTTTTCAAAAAAATTGTGATGTATATGTTTTTTCTGTGAAATGATAATAATTAGTTATATTGATTCATAGAACCATGTAAAACAAATTTATGAAAAAAAATGTGAGGATGGAACTCCGAAATACTGCTAACAACGTATATGGTAGAATGTGGCTAATACAACATTTTCCAATCAAAAAGGCATTTTAGGCAAAATGTCAGTTAGAACCTTTTCAAAGTAAGGTAACGAGTTGGTATTCAAATTGAAATACTGAACGTATAAAGTAGCTGTTGTTTAGTTTGCATACTGACGGACTGATTGTTGTTTATATTGTTTATATACACCGTGGAAGCTTAGGTCATGAAGAAATTTCATACCTACATGTGTATGTGATAATAATAAAACGTCTACATCTACGTCTATATACCAGTCTGGCCTTTTATATATAAGACTAGTGAGTACCCGGCATGCGTTGCAATGCCACTCAAAGAAAGAAAGGGTTTGTGTTTTAATTCTGTTCATTGAACTGCTTTTGGATTAGAGGTCTGCACAGGCCGAAATTTCATAGACTTACCCGGTTCGAGCCCATCATCTTCAGGTCTGGCCCCACCCGAACCCGAGTTTCAATATCACACTTGTTATAACACAATATTTTTGTTTTTCGTCTGGTACGTACACGAATAAATCAGAAGGTTTTTCCTAGATGTTGCTGTATGTACGTATTTGATTCTTTTTTTCAATTTTAGAACCCTTCACGGGTGTGTGCACTCACCGAAGTTTCATCGAAATCGTATGAATGTTAAAGGAACGCGTAAAGGACAAACAAAAATTTATTTTATACAATATTTCCCAGCATGACCACAATAAGTCCTTCCTGAAAGTTTCGTCGCGATCGGTTGAGTAGTTTAGGAGCCTATAAGATCCGGACAAACCAGCAAACCAACAAACCAACAGACATTCATTTTTTTATATATAGATAGATTGCCTCAAGACAAAATTGAAATGCCGTAAAACGAGTAAAGCATATATCGAGGGGTGTAATAAATATGAAATAAGCATTCAATATAGATTTATTTTCATTATATTCTTATTATAGCGCTTCTGAAAATCAATACCACTATTCATTCGTGACTGCCAATGCTCATTTATGAATATTGAATACATTACAATCCATTTTAATCTACTTCGACCGCTACTCGCGGCGCTAGGGGGAAATCAAAACGGGTCGACAGTCTCGTTCCGTTAGCTGTCGGAAGGCCTGTCGGGCGTCGGGTCTTACGCTCTAGCACTGTTCGGGACCGTTCGTACAGCTCGGCGCTCATTCTTGTTTCCTGCAACAGATGTCGTTGACGGCTTTTCCACTTGAGCATACATAATAGGCCTCTACTAGGGTGACTTTGCGTTGAAATTAGGAAAACAATAATTAAGAATTTAAATCACCAAAATTAAATGATATAAACTGCTAAATACTATTAACGGAAAGACTAGTGTAATTACAGAGATATAATTTAAGAATAGAGCTGCCGCCAACGTGCCGCGGGCTAGTGAATTAGTATTTGAAAGAGTAAAAATGTCTGCTACTCGACAGGGAGGTTGAAACGTCAACACACTTTGACTGCCCCAAGTCCGGCGTTGCGACAAGGATAATTCACAGGTTCCTTCGTCTTCCATTAAAACCCGGTCGTATTCAGTATACTTTCTCTTTAATTGCAGTTAGTTTATACTTATAAATTCCTCGAAGACAGTTAAACAAACACAAACAGATTTAAAATACACAATTTCAATTTAAAAACACAGCAAATGGTTTTATGATAGGGTCGTAAATCTCTTTGACCCACGCCGCGGGGCTGTGTCGGCCACTAACCGCCAAGTTCCTAGGCCGAGGGAGAAGTGCTTCTTTTCCTAAGCATCGCCCGCTTTTTGTTTACTTCTAACGGTAAACAAATAACGGTAAACAAACAAATATGACAAATTATTTTTGAATGCCTTAAAAGAGATATTAGATATTAAATTTGCGTGATTAGAAAGAGTCTGCAGACGGGTTTTGAAGACCTCTGTCCGCCCCATAAGTACGGGGCGGTGTCATATTGTTGTCTGTTCCAGCTGAAGGGATAGCGCGTTCTGTTTTGTCTATGCTTTGTCTATCAGTTTTGGTAGTTCGTATGTGTTGCCATTCGTGTTAATGAGTCCCCTACAGATACTCGCTCTCCATAAATTAAGAAATACTTTCGTTAAATTTAGTGTGGGATCTGTAGGGGTGGCAAGTGGCATGTTGTGTTGCTTTAGTTAATAATCAAGACGATCAGGGAAATGGACACGTCCGCCTGAACATGTGACGTACCTAATCATGCAGGTTGATGATATTTGATGTTGAGCGGAATTATGTTTAAAATAATAATAAAATCATAACACAACTTTAAGCTCTAAGACAGTTTCATCGATTTTATATTAAAATCAGGATCGGTTTTTCTCAGCGAGGAAGTACGCCACATTCTTATTTGTATGTATTTATTTACAAGGTATAAGAATATGTACACATTTTTATGATTAAAAAAGGTTATGACGTTTTTTCAAAATTTTCATATTTTGTTTTATCTATAAGGCAGAAAATGTAAGTATCTAATCGTAATACTTCGATAGACGTTTATAATAATTTGCAATATAATTATTATTACACCGCTTGACGAATATCTACATATTAGTGTGGGAAAGCCAATGCCCATTAGTTGACGGCGTATTGACAATATTAGATACATATATTATGATATTATCTACAAGGAAAGCAAGTATTTTTTCAACATGCATATAATTTACGTTAATCACGTTAAACGTGGCGCATTGAATGATTGCAAGTGGCGCATTGCATCCTTGCGCCTACTTATTATTTTGAAGTAGGCGCCATAACTGAATCCCTCTTCATATTTTAACACCCGAGTGTGATCTCAGTTCAATTCAAAATCCTTTTTACTCATCAGTTCGTCCGATTTTTTGGACAGTAAGTTTACAATTGTATGATTTGGACAGTGTGTGTGTGTGTGAATGAGACGCGTTACGATTAATAGGCGGTACGACTGATTGAAGGAAAGCAGAAGACATTTCTATATCAAGGGAGACGGTTACAAGATATATACAAGAACTCTCTCAGGATGTACCTCAGCAACTGGAAGACGTTTATCATTCTTGTACTTTCTTTTCTCCAGCTTTAGATGAAACAACGAACATATGTGATGTTACCCAGTTGAAAATTTTTATAAGAAGAATTGATGATAATTTAAATGTCTTTGAAGAACTTGCCAGACATGGAGGTATGGTAAAACGAGAGAATCAGACATACTTAAAAAAGTAAAATTATGCCAACAAAATCTAAAATTAGATTATAGCAAACTCATCAGCGTGTGTACTGACGGAGCGTCGTCAATGATAAGTAAAGTCAATGGCACTACAACTATGCTTGATTTTTTTAAATTGTCCTATAATAAAATATCAATGCCATTATATACCAAGAGGCACATTATCAAAATCTATTTTATCTGCCAGTTGGTGTTCTATTCGAAATACTTTTTAATCGCAAATTGCTCACCGTCGATGTCAAATAGATTTTTTATTAATTTCAACGACAAGATGATAATTCAGCATCTTGTGACTGTTGACAATTTTTTTTCTTACTGCCTCGACATTGAGGCTTCATGATTATCCTGAGATTATTTTTATTTGTTTATTACCTACGGAATTTTTTGTTCAAAAATGCTGTCTCCAAGAGTATATTTTGTCAATGAGTAAAATAACCATTCATTCACTAAATTTTTACTGTTATGCTACGATATGAAGTTTTATTTATTTGTAAATATTATGTTACTCAAATTATTTTTTAATTTCAAAATTTCGGCGCCTCCTCGGTTGGAAACCACTGGTTTATACAGAAAACGCTGATTATAAGAAGTTGGTGTTGGGGAGAATATACTAGTTGTAAGCTAGAGTACGCACTGTATAACATTACACTTCGGCTGTAGGATTCTGGATCCATATATTTATACTAACACACTGACACGCTCTGTTTATTATACAGAAAGCGTATCAGTGTAGTAAAAAGTGCAAAGTTGTATGGTGTATACTCTACCTTAATTTATCGAGTTGGCTTAGTCACGAATAACCAGTGATAAATAAAATTAATATTTTCCGTTACTGAAAATTTTATATGGGGTACCATTATTACTAATAATATTTTGGTCACCCGATATTTGCCAAGGTGATTTTCGATTTTGTAAACCTGTAAATGAAAATGGCAAGTTGAAATTTACAACTTTTGATTAATTTTCAAAATATTTTCAACTTCCTTAAGATATTTTTTTACCTTTCACAAAATAAACAAATATACCGAACCGCAAGTACAAAATGCAAATTAGGTTTTCTTATATTTATCAAGGCGTATTGCAAAAAACACCATGTAACCTATATAGTTCATTTTCATCCATAATTAATAAATAAAAGTTATCGATTTTCGTAGCCGGATGGTTAAGACATAAGACTTTAGTCGATTGTACGGTTGGGAGTTTAAATTCATGAATGGATTTTTTAAAACGGATTACCTACTGTTTCTATTCGAAACAAGGTATACACATTACATTTTAATACAAAGCATGCTTTCATCAAAATGCTACACTTGTTCAAAACAAAAAGACAAAATTATTTTCTTTTTAAAAGTGTAACAAAGAGGTAAACGTTATGACAAAAAGTTCCTGTTTGGAATGTAAAGTTTACTTACTATAAAGCTTTTTACGTGATGATGAAAATTAACTATCATCTCGGGACAAAATACGTGAAATCTAAAGTTCATTAAAACTCTTATGTCCTTTAGATTTGAATACAGTAAAATGCACTTTGTTCAACGCATTAGGCGAGCAATTAGCATAGTTATTGTTACGATATTTCACAACATACTTAAAAGTCGGATGTCCATATTTAAATGTGAGGTTTTATTCATTTCAACTTTTTACTGACTGAGATTGCAATTAGTTTAATGTTTCATTTCGTTTAAGCTGTAACTGCGAATTTATTTTTTTATTTTTATTTAAAATAGTGTACTTTAGAGGGTAAAGTAGGTTTATTTTCATTTCGTGAAAATTGTTAATTGTATACCGTCAAGTAAATCTCATGAAATGTCGATTTGTTTACAATATTGCATTCCATGCAAATAGTAAAGTTTTCAAACCTGTCTAACGAAGACTTATTTTTCAAGTTCTTTTAACTGCTTCACGTCATGACCTCTTTAGAGTTTTCTGTAGGTAACCGAGATTTCATGTCCAAAACAAAATCGTGGAAAAAGGTTTGTTTTATAAAGTGATTGATGTGAAGTTTGTAATTTATTTAATATAATGATTTTAAAACCATTTGAAATGTAGTAGTTGTTTTTTTTATCAGCGTTATGCCAGCGCTACCTCTTTAGAGTTCACTATAAGTTACCGAGGCTTGATGTCCAAAAAATCACAGAAAAGGGTTTACTTTATATAGTGACATTATTGACTAAGCAAAACTTGCATTTTATTGAATATAACTAAATGTATAAACATTTTTTTAAGTACTTTTTCTGCAACGTTTTCTGACTGATATTCAAATTAGACTAAACATACATCTTAAATAAGATAATAAACATAGTAACCAAATGTTTTTTTTTACCTTCCATTGTGTGACAGTCGAATTCCGTCATCTGCCTCGACACCACGCTTGTTAGTCTTTTTAATTATATTTATTTAAGAAGTGATCAGGCGCTATTATAATAGGTAAGCTGGCTGGGAGTTTGCCCAGACCTACGTTAGACAGTAAATAATTGAATGCTTATGAGTTGATACTTGAAACCAAACATTGAAGTAAACTGCGGGAATTGCGCTGACTAAATTATAGTCTCGAAATAATTTTTCTTCCTGATTTAACTCTGACCATTTACTTCGTTAGATATCCATTAATATATAGGTAGATCGTATGGAAAAAACTCAAATGAAGCACAAATATCAGCATACATAATTGAACTGAATTCCGTGGAAATGCATTACTGCATTCAGCGCAGTTGAAATGCAAACTCGGTCGATCGATAGTCTCAATTAAAAACATCGCAGTTGAATTCGATTGTTGGAATTTTGAAATAATATTAAAAATAAAGCACAGAATTCCCTGGAAGCTATCGCTGGAGAAAATTATATACAAATCAACGAGATTATGGATTAAGCATGTAAATTCTACGTTTTGATTGAATTGAAATTCAGTTCTACAAGAATTTTATCAGTTTGTTGATAGATATTTTGGCTTCACGCCATTGTCAAGTCTAAATATGTTTAAACTTAATTTAGCTTAGCTATATAAACGGAGTTAGAAGAGATAGACAATACTATATCACATAATTTACTCCAGCTTCATAACTTTCATTTGAAATTTAATTGTTTAACGTAATATTTGTGTTTTTGAGTTTTCTTAGAAAATGAAAAATACATGATTTTTTTAATTAATCGTTAAATTAAATTATTTGACATTTTATCGATTTTGACATTGCAAAAATGAACATTTGAGTTTATATGTCATTTTTTCTGTTAGCTGTAATGCCAGATTTTTAAATAAATACTACCAAAAAAATAAAGTCGGATGATCCCTTTTTGACTGTGATAATAAATGACAATTAAGAAGGCACAGCAATTCACATGTGTGGCGAGATACTCTGCTCACAAATAGGCAGATGAAAATGGTCTTGTTTCGCGATTCTGTAGGAAGCAGTATTTGATAGCAAATATTTTGAAATTAAAAATCATATGAATGGACTCGATGAGAATTTTTATAACTCACCCAAAATCAACTCGAGGGGAAATGACATCTTCTTCTTTAAACGTATTTGATCCCTATGCGTAATATTTGACCAGCACGCGGCGTCTCCATGATGCCCTGTCACCAGCTAATCGCTTTGCTTCCATGACATGCCGAGTACACCCAGTGGCTAGTACACGACTGTCATCTAGGACGTCGGAATCCCACCTGCTGGAAGAAGAGGCAAGTAGTATTGAGGTTTTCCAGAAGTATTTGTTGCCCGTGATCCAGCCAGTTCCAACGTCTCTCAATGACAACAGACGTAACAGTGCGCTACTTGGTAGGTTCATTAATCTCCGAGTTCCTCACGAATAAACTTTACCTTTACTAAGATTATAAAATATTTTATGGATGATGTTGAGACCGGAAATGGTTATAAAAAATCTCTCCTTGATTTACGATAGTTACGTCTGTTCACGAATGGTACACATAAAAATTCCGGTCAACGATTTTGTTGTGATGTTATTATTTTACGAACACAGCACAAAAATCATCACGTCAAACGTACTGTAAAAATAATATTAATTTGGAAGCACGTAATTTTAACAAAAGGTTCGTTATCACATTTCTGTGTTGATGTTCCGTGAATCCGGCTTATTATAGAAATAACATATTTTGTTCTGTTTAAAATATATGATATTTAAGGAGAATTAACCCTGTCAAAGGGATACTTTTTAAAATTTATATTTGGAATTGTTTTCTGTCAATCTTCATTCAAATCGAATTAAACACCACAAAGTCGACTAATTATACTAACTACTGTATTGTAGTATCTGCTGAGTAATCAGAAGATACCGGCTTCAATGAGGCGTCTAAGACCAAAAACCGGTCCGTACTGTCGACAGGCAGTGAAACAGTATTGTCACCCGTCTGTCTGGAAAGTAGTGCGTCAACTGCCCATGTCTATGCTTCCATGTCTAGGGTTTCCATCCGTCTTGATTAGTTCCCTACACTTATTACATGAAAATGTTTTTTTGTCTTGAAAGCCAAAAAGGAATTTTACAATAGTAATATCGACGGTGTTTTGAAAATGGATTGGATCTCATTTTAAAGACGACAGAGCAGGTCTCGACCAAATGATCAAAATTAGAAAAAATAAATTTACCACTTTTTGGAATGAAATTTCATTTTACATTGGCTTTAGATTTAAAAGTTCTGACCTTGCCACTTGGTGTAAGCCACTATTATATCGACAGTTCCTACGTATAGTCCCGTATCGGCAAACACGAGAATTCACAAAAGTTCATTTCAAAGATTCATAACGCAACTCATATTTAATGTTTTCGATAAAAACAGATTTTACTCACTCCTGAACAATTTCAATACTGACGGTTACATCAATTGGCTAAAACACCGTCGATATGCTATATAATATTGTAAGCACACAATCGTCACAGAAATCAACCGAATCCTTTATTTATTCACTTCCAATTAATGAGAGCTGAGCTGTTTTCAACGTAAACAAAGATCGTTGTAGCGCAAATTAATTCTGTATTCGACCACATGTCACAATTAACCGTGAGCCTTATCGCATGAAGCCTTCGGTCAGAAACAGAGTAGCGTCGTGCGGGGTTTTGGACGTCGCGACGTCTTTGAAAGTGGCGCCAAATCGACGGCGTCGGTGGATAAGTGCGGCGATTACGACCTACGTCACCATAGACTCGTTAAAAATACATTGATCATTTTTTATCGATTTAAAATGATGTTTGTTTAAGCAAACCTTAAAAAATTTCTATAATCCATATACTTTTATATATTTATATATCCATATCCGGTCTCAATGTGGAGATACGGCTTCCTAATGGAGGTATCTCAACAGATGTTTTATTGCAGTTCCAGTTGAACAGTTATAAAACCTCTCTTTTTAGAAAATACTAGAGATATAAGAATAAGGAAAGGAAAGGACAAGAAAGCTAGAGGTTAGATAATTACTCACGTTATACCCCGTTTTTAGGATAGAATGGGGGAGATGAAATTTTAGACATTAAGGACGTCCATACCTTCAAACAGAAATTCAGAAATTTCAGAAATTGAATGAAAAAATCAATTTATGAAACTGTCCATAATAGGATTCAATGTTGTAAGCACCGTGACCGAAGCAAATGATATTGACCACTCGACTATGGCCATTAATATCCATATTCTTTTCCGTTACATATTTTGAGACAATCCATATTCCGCGTGAAGCAATCATTTATAATGTTTTTATGACATGATATTTTAAAATTATTAATGCCTGGAATCCATATCCAATCCCAATGTAGAGCATATTGACCCCTGAATGAGGTATTTCAACATAAATGTTCTACGAGAAGTGCTTGTTACTAAGTCGCTCAACCTCTCATTTTTAAAGAGAGTATCGAGTAAGAGTTTAATCACTCTCTTGTTACCCCTCTTGAGAATGCCATTTATCAAATTGATCGTACTGGGATTAGAGCCTATGAGGTCCGAAACTGAAGCCAACGGCTTTGACCAATGCACCACGGACTCAAAAAGCATGCATGTTTTTTCAAAAAATAAATAAGAATAGCTTGTATTGAAGTGCGCGCAAACCCGAAACGAGAGTTCTAAAACTGCTGCGCCTCAGCAAACACATCCAGGTTAAAAAAAATATGTAGATCACATTATTTTGAAATATCACATTCAATTTTTTCCATATCTTTGGTACTTTCTGTATTGAGGAATTTAATTCGGGCATTCTTAGGAAAATTAACACACAGATAACGTGTTATAGCACTGCAGAATACACTTTGTAAGAATATTGTGGTGGGTACAGAGTTGAGTGCAAAAATAAGGAAAATTAAAAAAAAATTTAAGTGTAAAAAATAGTTTTAAAGTTGATTTAATCACAGCTTTTAATTAACTGATATAACCTTTTCGAGTCTCTCTCTACATATAGCTTAATACGTGTGTTTACTGCGTTTATGATGTTTGTTTACTTTATAGGTAACTCTTCGTTGTCGATGGGGATAAAGGGGAGAAGTCAATTAAATAGCAGGCATATTTACACTTTTTATGCAAACTTTTCAGATTTAATTACGCGATGCTTACAGACAATGTCAGAAGTAATTGTAAGCATTTTTAATTTACATGTTTTATAAAAGAATAATATGTTGTAATGAAATTACATATCACTTTTTAAGTGTTAACTGTCAATTTTTGGTGGAAAGACATTATATTTTAAAAAATAAAACAAAATTCCTTTGTACTACTTCCACATATTTATAATGATCACGACCAGTTTCGCTCATCACGAGCATTATCAATTGATAAAAATACAAACATAACAGGCCTATTTATATAAAATTGAGTGTAAAAATTAAGGTATACAAAACTGATGCTTCATGAACTAAGACAAAAAATTACTAATTATCAAACAAATTATACATAAATCAAATAAAATAGTCTGCAATTGAAATGTTAAGGACCTCATACAAAATAATAATCTGAAATCACAAATATAGCTACATTAAAAGTCCATTAGCTGAGTAATTTTTTTTAATGACATTACTGATGCATTAAGTTATAGTGGATTGGGAAAATTATGAGAAAAATATAGTCAACCATTTAAAAACAGTCAAATATTAAGTATGTAATTAATATTAACAATAAACAGCCATCTTAAGGAGAAAACGCAGAACAGCTATGAGCACCCATCAAATTTTTATCTCTAAAAAACAAAAAATAAAGAGACAGAATCAATTCTTACGTGTTAAAATATAAAAATAGCATTACAGGTATAATACAAATTAATGAATCGGATATAACAAAGGAGAAGATGCAAAGACGGCTTACTCATTTAATAAATTTGAATTGGGCAAAAAATTACATATACCTAAAATATTTTTATTCAACCATGTAGGTACACTTCCAATATTGTTTTAATTTTACCATGCCCACTCCCAATGTATAGCACGTGGCCTCCTAATTGAGGGAACTAAACAAAAGTTTTTTTGTTTTTAAAGGAACTGCTTGTTACTCAGTCGCTCAACCTATCTTTTTCGATGTACTAGACGGTACTAGTGTTTAAGTAATCGCTCTCACTACGCCCCGGTTTTTAGGATCGAGTGGGTGGGAGGGAACTTTACTTTATCCCTGACAAATTACAGAGCATTCAAAGAGTTCACGGGATCCTATGGAAGGCGAATGGAACTCAATGGATATAGGGATAGGACTAGTGATTAACTAATCACACTCATCCCGTTTTGACAATCGGGACCTTGGAAAAAAATTTTCGACATCACAAACATCCATGCCTACTAACAGAAATCCATAAATCGATTAGAAGTCAATTGTTGAAACTGTCCTTGCCGGGACTTGAACTCGTGACATCCGTAACCGTAGCCAACTACGTTGACCATTGCAAAACTGGTTTTTGTTCAGTTTTTTTCTTAAATTCCCTAGGGTACTCGACCTTGAACCAAGAACTGTTTCAGCTTCACACTCTTCTAACAAGGTGTATTCCGCAGCGCAACAACGCTATGCGTGTTTCAAGATTCATTGCCGTAAAACAGCACAGGTAGAATGGAAGCGTTGAAATAATACGATTTGTTTTTAATCGTGTACAACTGCGTGTTCCAGGCGATTGAATAGTTCAAATTTTGTAAATATCTATACGTGTCCTCGGGATTTAACCTTTTGGCACCTTCAGATCAGGGACGGCTCTTGTAGGGGAGCAAAGGGAGCAGTGTACTCCCGTAAACATATTTAATCAAGTAATAAGCGATATTGTACAAACATACCAATTCACTAATTTTAAATTTGCCCTCGTGTTCCCCTTAAGGAAATATTGCATGATGATTCACAACAATGCTTCACAATAATTTACAGAATTGGCAGGGAATTCTGCAACTGCCAATTCTGAACGAACAGCTGAACCTCCCAAACTCTCGGTTGCTGTATCCTTTACGTTGAAACACCTAACAGATGTCACTAAATGTGGAATGATTTTATATATTTATCCTTTCGTCCAATTGCATCCCGTCGAAACCCATAATGCTATTATAATTTTAAAATCACTGGTAATTGTAATAGTAGTTGGAAAGCGGCAATTCGCCACTCTGTTAATGTGTTGTTTACAAAATAAGGATTAAGGCGATTCTCGAAATTTTAACTCAGGTATCAGTGTGGATCCTAGACGTATAATATTTTATCTCGTAAATAATATTTGTCGTATTTGTATCTTCTATATAAACGTTAGACACTGTTTACTGTCTGTCAGTTCGAGTCCATTTGTGCGCTCGAATGCCTGAAGATGCCGAAAGGCGAAACCCGGGTCGTTAGTGAGAAAATGCATGGAAGTGTACAAAATCTCAATAATCCAAATTCGATATTGAAATTCCATCAGGCACCCTGAGTCGATGTCTTGAATTATGTAATAATAATAATTAATGTTTGTATAAGTCAGCCTACGGCTAGGGAGCTCAATTTCCGTGTAGCACTCCTCGAGTAGAAGGGATTTAGTAAACTTTAGTTTTTTGTGACGTCACCTGTGTCGCACATTCGAGTTGCATACGAAATTTTGAGTTATTCAGGAGCATTGCACCTCTTGCCCAACTATGACGACCGTTCCCGAAAGTATTCAAAGTAGCAGAGACTTGTCGCATATATATGTTTAGTACGTACGTCGAAAGGACCTCTATTATATTGAGCCTGTCCACAAAGAAACACATATCATCAAATTTATTTACTTAACTTTACATAAGTCTAATATTTACGTGCTTCAATAATGAATAGTGAATATTCCGTCTCATACATTAAAGAAAACAGTCGGGATTTTTCGAAAAGGCTGGAAATTAAAGCAGCAGGTCGTGCTTTGTCAAGTTTAAATTTATTTCAGAGGTGTACGGTTAATAATAAATTGTTGAAATGTACAAAAAAAAAACACTTCGTAAGTAAGTAATTACAGATTTCAGTGGAAAGTGAGCGTTGTTTCTTAACATTAAAAAGGATTAAGTCGTTTTTGAGAAATATCACGACTCAAGACAGACTAAATGCTCTTGCGACGATAAGTGTAGAGAAACAGTTGGTATCGTCAATATCAGACCTTAATGTTCGTGTTATTGAAGTGTTTTCAAAATCTAAGAATCGGATGATAGATTCCTTGTGTAAATAGATGAGTATTTTCTTGCACTCCCCAATATTCTTGTCACCGGTCGCCACTGCTTCAGATATTTGAGTACACTAATGAACTCAAACTGACATTGACATGTAAAAAAAATATCGATTTAAATCTGATATTTGTATTGCACCAACCACCATCAACTGATATCTTAACCGCTGTACGAAAGTGTTCATTTGGGAATTTGAACCATTCACCGCGTAACTGGAAAGATATGAGCGTTAACCATTGTTTTCTGTTAAATTTGTATCGTATCCTGATGAAATTAAAATATTTAATTCACTAGTTTTTTCTTTTATTTAATGTTAAAACCCCAATAGACTGGGTTTGGTTAGACAATTTATAAATGGTATTTTGTACCATACCATGAGGTTTTAAGTCTAGAATTATTTCCGAATGGGAACAGCTGATACAAAGCCCGAAAACATTTCCGAACGCCAATAGCAAATAAGAGATGTAACCGTTGTATGGACCCTTGTAGGAAAACATAAAAGCTCTCGTACATTGTGAACACATGGTCAAAGGGTAAAGAGTACGGGTCTTTCCTTCGCTGCCTTGCGTTCGCCACGTCAAAAGCGGAATATCGTGTCGCTGGTATTATGCAAATAATTTTGTTTTTACAGAGGAGCGAATCGGTTCGGCGTAAATAGGTCAAAATTTTAAATGGTTAACAATTAAAATTAGGCTTACAATTAAATGCATTTTTGTTTAGATCATATTCACTTTCATAAAAATAGTTTAAATACATTTCACAAAAAACAAATTCTTTCACTAAAAATAAAGTGATCCCATATAATAAAATATATGTTAGCATTGAATAAATTAATATTTTCACATTGATAAAATAATTTTTACTCAATATAAATACTCACACTTTGATATCAATAGTTGCACGAAGCTGCATTAGTATATGTTACACAAACCAAACCAGACCAATCCTAACATAACTCACTTTGTTAAAAAAATCCATGACTAAGTGGAAACTTTTATCAATGTTTGAATATACTAAGTTAATACCATGTAATCCAAAGTGAAAACTATCGAAATAAAAGTTCAAGTGTACCAAACAACACAAAGTGCAATTATTTAAAAACCTTAAAATTATAACTATGCTAGTTTTATTGTATGTATGTGATTTATTTCCAACAAAAATAACATTATTTTTGATAGCTATGTTGGAAACTTTGTGAAAATTAGTTTTTAATATAAAATAGTATTATAATCGATAACTTTGTTTTTCCATTGGTTGGATAATCAATTGTGGAAAATGTTTAGCCACAATGAGAAGTATCTAAGTCTTAATTGACTAATTTCATCTTAATATCGTCTTTTAAAGTGTAACCAAGATAGCAAATTTTTAAACTATGTACAATAAGTCCAACTCCATATTCACATTTAGAAGAATATATCGAGTTTATACTGACAGAGGGTATTAATCGTAAAAGCCGGTTCTGAAATAATCACATTTATAGCATTATTATTTTCCAAAGTACCCTTTCTCCCAAGTACAATCCATCCCATACTATCCTCATGGGCCGTAGCGAGAGCGATTAGCTAACCACTAGTTCTGTCGTAGCCCTATCCTTCTATCACTACTCTCTTCGAAAAAAAAAGAATAGAAATTGAGCAACTGAGTAACAAGCAGTTCTCATAGAAAAAAAAACTGTTAAGATACCTCCATTAGAAGACCATATGCTACACATTGGGAGCGGACATTGAAAAAAATAAAAATGAAAATACACATTTTTCTAAGAGCAACGTTCGAATTCAAAGGACCAGTGACAAACTTCTTACTAATTAATAACAATTTTGTTGAACAACTTTGTAACCAAAACTCTCAAAATGGATTCTTTTTATTCGCTATTGTGCGTTATAGGAGCATCTCGTATCGTTTCTGAACGCGTGGATTTGATTTCAAGGCTACCTGCTGAAGTTGCGTCCATGATTTTCAGGATGTTAGATGGTCGAAGTCTTTACTCTGCTTCAAAGACTGACGACATTTGGAGTAATGTCATCAAAGGTGACAAAGTCCTAAGAACTAGGCTACGAAATCATGTTAAAACAGCGAGAAATGATCCATTGATTGCTCGCAGGTCGAAATCGTCAAGTGATTTTACTGTAAGTAAAAATACTGTTATTAAAGCAAAGAAGTCTGAAACCAAGAAGGTTTTTCCTGGTGTTGGATTTGTTGGAAAGACTTTCGTTGTTGATAGAGGTTTTTCAGCCCTTGCCACGACAAATTTTGGCAGAGCAGTAAAACGGATGAGAGTTGACGATCAAACCGCAGCACCCAAGAGAAAGCTTATTAGATTATAAATGTTGTTGTTATATTATTTGTAATTCTATTTGTATTATTAATAAACATTTTATAATTTTATACACTTTTCTTGTTTGTAAACTATCCCAGTAATATTAGTCCATACAGACTTTTTATGATCATTTTCTCATTTATTCCTGGTCAAATTGGTGGACATTTATTTCATTGCTGTTTCTGGTTGACATTTTAGGTCACACTGTGTACATGAGTGATCAACAACGCTTTTTAACATTGATCAAAAAGACTGCGCTGTCATTGTCTTAAAACCCACAAGACTCAGTGTTTTATTCTTGTATCGGACAACCGCCGGGTGTTCAATGTCGTTGGATTTTTTACGGTACTCACAGTATGAAAAGATTCATAAAAATACTGATTTTTCAATTGATTTATGAATCTGGCTTAAAAACGATGTATAACGATTGCGATTAGCTAAAAATACGCTCTACCCTAAGCTTTTCCTTCAATCCTTACACTCCTAGAAAGAAGAGACGTTGAACAGCTGAATAACACGAAGATACCATTAAAAGCTTACATACCACAAATTTGCATTGAATATGGTATAAAAACAGATAGATTTGAAAGGCTGTAATGTAAAACTGGTTATGAAAAGAAATATTATTTCATCTTCACATGTAAATTTTAAACTAACTAACATTACATTTGCGACGGATTCGGCGCTACTTTATGAAAATTCATTTGTAACATAAAATTATAATAGGTAACTTCGTAACTCCACTGTTGTGTTACTAAATGTAAAGTAATTTGAAGATATTACTTCTAAATTATGCGAAACACATGTAGTAACACAACAGTCGAATTAATCGATTGTATATCAATTAATGCTGTGTTGAATGAATAATCTATCGGGATTATTATTTACAAGAAGGCCGAATATCCTCGATCTGGGCCTGGTGTCAGTGGAGGGAGAGAAGATTATTTAAGGGTCTTGAACGAACGTCACGCAACGTCACCCTAATAACTCATTTGCATAGGTCCACTTTTTATGGCGCCGCGCCGTTCCCGCTGAACGAGATCGTGTAGTCACACGTGTCTAGTATTTTTAACTAAGTAAACGTTATTATTCAATTTTCATTATATATTTGTAATATGGTTGAAATTCCGGATTGCACTTGTGGACACAACCATCAGGATGCTAATTCTAGGGGAATGCCCCGAGATGAATGCCGAACGAGCAGAGCTGTTTACAGTGGTCCGTATTTATCAGGCTCAATAGACCACGTTGACTTGATCTCAAACAAGGCCAATTTTAAGACATTCAATAAATTTTGCAACATCATATGGGTATCGAGATAATCTCTCACAAACCTCCGTGTCTATAAATCCATAAACTGTCCATAATGGGATTCGAACACTTGACGTTCGTAACCGAAGCCACTGCAAAACTGACTCGACGTAATTATATTTCCACCAAGCCAAAAATATTGTTCATAGATTTTCAAAACATTTTTATTAGAAAAGAGTTTATTATGTATTTATCGCTTGAAGGAAAAACACCAGAATAGTTCATGGTGACAATTTGGATTGATTGATTTAGAATTGTGAGTAAAATTACGCACGTAAAATTTGTCCCAAATCAAATTCATTTCGCAAATTTATATAGATACTTTATACTAATGAAGTCCTAAATTACTTTTAAAAAATATTGATCCATAAAAAGGGAATCTTTGTTTTAAACTAAGTACAAACAAAATTGAAAAAATAAACAATTTAGAGATTTTCTTTGTATTTGTTTAAAGTTAATGTAAATAAATTTCGTTGATAAAATAACAAAATTTATTGTTGGAAAACTATGGCGAAATGAGGTGATAAATGTTCATTAAGAGTTTTTTGTTTGGCGACTAAGTTTTTAATTAACTTTTTTTTTTAAATAATGAAACTGTTTCCTCTTAAATGATTGTATCTGGAAGTTTATAAAGTTTTGGTAATATATTATAGAATTTTCAACTCTTTTATAGCATTAGTTTTAAATTTTATTACTGTTTATTTAATTATTTACCGTATACGTTACAAAAATTACAAATTATAATTTAAGACTGAGGTGCTCGATGGAATTTCAATATCAAATTTGAATTATTGAGATTTTGTACACTTCCATATATTTTGTCACTAACGACCCGAGTTTCGCCTTTCGGCATCTTCAGGCATTCGAGCGCACGACTTGAACTGACAAAGTCAGTGTCAGTTCGAGTCCATTCGTGTGCTCGAATGCCTGCAGATGCCGAAAGGCGAAGCCCGGGTCGTTAGTGACAAAATACATGGAAGTGTATAAAATCTCAATAATTCAAATTTTACAAATTATAAGTTTATGGCTTTTGCAATGTACAAAAATATTTATAACATCGTAAAAAAAACGCACAAATGCGATTTTTACTTGAAATACAGTCGCTATTTTTTTTGATTGACAAATAATAATAAAAAAATATATCTATCGCAAATCACTGGACAGTGAATGTAGAGTTTTAAGACTATACTTCACTAATTTGAAGCGAAATATTGAAAAGTGGTTATCAGAGCATCAGGTTTACCCCTCTAATTAACAGCAATATGTTGTATTAATTTTATGTAAGAATTTTACTGGGTTATGATTCGTTTCGTTCCAAATCAAAATATTTACTTTCTTTTAGGGTTTTTTCAATAAAGTGGGAAGACCCCGGATCGAAGAGAGGCAAGAGGCTGGTTATCCAGAGTCCTGGAAGGGCTGTGATCTCAGACAAACACCATTTCAAATCCGGTTCAAAACTTATTTATTTTTTCCATCCAAGATGCAGTGATTTTCATTACACAAATATATAAATCCTAACACATAAAATTGATTGTACATTTACATTTACTTAGCAAATGAATTTACTTTAAGTTTTAATACAAATGGCACGACAAACGATTTTAAATTAAGTCCAACGCAAATCAAAACACAAACAACTCGCATCGTTACCTCCGCCGCAACTCGCCCGGCTCGGCGGATAGTAATCGACTGTGTACAAATACAATTAAAAAAAGTCCCTGCATTGTCGGAGCTACCCCTTTCCGTCATAATGGACTCGTCCAGCGGGCGCAACCGGCGACTATTGAACGCATGGTAACAAGAAATGGCCGATTCTGCGAATTATTGCTGTTGCCGCTGGGTGATTTCAGTTCTGGACACTAATGACACTTATACTTAACAAAAACCAGGGTGTCAAAAGGTATGAATAAAAATTTTACGTTTTTCTTTTTCTTACCACGGTCCACTCCACAAAAAATATTATTAAAGTAAGCAATACTGTGTGAGCTGTCAAAAGCACATTGAAGTTTATAAGCTAAAGAAAATTCAATATACAACAGGCAGAGAGTTCTACAGAAAACAAAAAAAATATCAAGTGGTCTACGGGTCCAAATAATGTTGGGATGTACGGTTGTACTCTGTCAACACCAAGTGCCACCTATTTAAAGCATGCATTCTGACGGTGCTGCTTTACAGTTGTGAGTCATGACACCTCATTAAAGTACAGGGCAACCGTACACTGCATTTCAAAATCATGATGTTTGCGGCGAATACTAGGGGTAATGTGGTTTGGCTTTGCCAGGAACTCGGAGGTAAGAAAAAGAACGGACCAATCCTTTATTACGTCGAAATTAAAAAAGCGATGACGGACTTGGCTGGAAGCCTGAATCCTGCCTGTCTTTTCTATCAACCGGGTGGATTCCGTCACCCTGGAAGGCCGCTGATGAACATCTATAGGATCTATTCAGTGGAGAGACGGGACGCTGGGTGGAAGCAAGAAGACTGGCGGGAGACAAAGAATCAAACCATGTGATAGCCATAAGCTTTAAATAAGAAGGGGATATGGTTAAAAAAATCACTAATCTACGCTTATGAAATGTGTGAAAAGTTATCAATTTTGTTTTTTTATTTAAATTGGCTGTAAAATTTTTGGATGAATTTATTTTCCTTTAAATCTTGACCAATTGATTAAGTGCTTGTTCTATCGCAAAATTTTGTTTCATTTTGATTTTACTAAGCAGTAATATTCCGCTTCACTAAAATTGCTAAGACATTGAAATTTTAGTATAAGAATATAATTCATAACGGCATAAAGATAATACGCCGAATTTTATCTTGAAATGTCGCTCTCACAAAATCGACTTTCGCTGAGATTTTCCTGAAGAGAAAATTCATTTTCCTTCTCGCGTTACAAAGCGAGCTCGCCGTGAATATAAGGCTTCTCCGTTTGCAAAGGTTTTTGTCTCTCGGCTGCCAAAACTACCTCTTCCAAAACTCCACTTCTATATTATGAATGTCGGTACATTATAAAGATTTTCACATGAGTGTATGTATCCTTAAAAGCTTTCTACAAAAACAAATATAACAGATATTTACGGATAGCATTTAATTCCAGACGAAAGCTTCAATGGTTTTTAAATATCATTGTCGGCGTCGGTGGCACAGTTGGTAGCGTCGTGGGCTATGAATGTCTCGGCTTAAATTCCCGATGCTGACAGTTTTCATAAATTGATATTTCAATCGATTTATGGATTTCTGTTCGTTGTCTGAGTGTTTGTGTTGTCTAAAACTCCCTACTCACCCACCCATCCCATCCTCACGGAGCGTAGCGAGAGCGATTGGCTAACCACTAGTCCTGTCCTAGCCCTATCCTTCTATCCCTACTCTCTTCGATAAAGAGAGGTTGAGCAACTGAGTAAAAAACAGTTCGCATAGAAGCGGACATAGAAAAAAAATATTTTATAGAAATGTCATATCCAATGATTTGATGCGACAAATGGATCGCTTCAAAATATGTAATTGAAAAATTTATTTATATTATTAATCGGGTCCATAGTCAAGTGGTCAGCATCGTTTTCTTCGGTTGCAGTGCTTGCAAAAAAATCGAATCCCAGAACGGAAAGTTTGATAAATTGATTGAAAAATCAATTTACGGATTTCGGCTCAAAGACATAGTTTCTGAAATTCCCTCCCACCCATTTGATCTTAAAAACGGGACACAACCTAAAGCGATTAGCTAAGACTAGTGCTTTCCTAGCCTTATTCTTATTACATTCCTACTCTCAGGTGGGTTTCTTACCGAAAATCTTTTGAATACACATAATTAAGAGTCCATATGCTCTCTATTGAGATTGAAAATGGTTTTAAGAAAACACGTATTGAAGATTTTTGTATTCGATGAACTGTTGTATGGCACACCGAAGATCATATTTATCTCATCAATGATACATAATGAAGATTGCATAATTTAATACAATTAAATAGTCTACGCTCATAATCGTGTACGCTGACATTGCCAAACATATCATTTCCATTTACGTTTCTAGACACTCATCCTGGAATGCTGGAACACTGGAATGTTACCAAGGAAATAAGCATATTCCAGTGCAAAAAATGTCACGTTGCTACTGAAATATATCATATCAAACAAAATATGAATGCCGTAAGCGTTCATTTTTTTCTTATAATTACGCACTTTATTAAGGATACAAAACAGTGTGGCAGTTAAATAATATACCACATTTTAATGCAGTACAATAATCACGTACAATTTCCCATGGATCAAATTTGATTTATATTGATACTTTACATGTTTGATTTGTAGATATTTTACATTAACAATTTAATTTTATGATCCGACGTACAAAAGGATAATTATTATTAAGCATAGTAAATTTTATTTGAAGCTGTAACGAATCTATATTTTCAACTATTCACCATAACGACAAAGAGTCTTAATCAAGGACGACGAAACTTTTTCTTCAAGTGTGTCTAAAATCATTTCTTATTCATAAAAGAAAACCTTGCGTGTCAGATGTATAATATGAGAAATAAGTTAAACAAAAATCAAGATATTATGATCTTACACAATTTAGTTTATTGAAAATATTACCGAACAAACATTTTAATTCATCACACTACTTGAAACACTACAAGAAACTGGAAGAATAATACCGTGAATGGTTCTTTACTAAGAACCACAACAATTAGTGCATTAAATATTTTAATTTTAAATAAGAGTTAAGATGTTGGAGTAAGTGAGATGATACAATATTGTTATGTCTTGTGAAAAAGTATATTTACTTAAGATAAATTAAGTTTAAAAATAGTTCTGACGATAGCGTGAAGTCGAAATAGCTATCAACAAATTGACGCAATTCTAATAACTAGTTTTCATTATCCTATTTTAATCCTACACAGCCTACAGATAGCTGATAAAAAGACGATTTCTCACGTTCGATTTAATCAAATTCATCGAGAAAAATAAATGTTAGCCAACGTAGATTGACCCAAATATTGTCAAAATAACGGTTCTCAATTTTTACATCTCATGTATCTATCTCATGCCCAGACCACACTGTAGACGTTTTATTATTATCACATATCACATGTAGGTATGAAATTTTCTCATGACCTAAGTGTTCGCGGTGTATATATATGTGTATATATAAAATGAAGATTTGTTTGTTTGTTTGTCCTCTATGCATTCCTTTACCATTCATCCGATTTCTAACTTTCAAACTTTGGTGAGTTGTTGTGTCCGTGAAGGTTTCTGAAAAAAAATATCTTAAATCTAAGAAAAAACCTAAAAAAAGAATCAAATACGTAAAACTAGCGACATCTCTGAACCAGACGGAATAACAAAAAATATTGCATATCCGAATCCAAAAGCACTTCAATGAACAGAATTAAAACACAAACCCTTTCTTTCTTTGAGTGGCATTGCAACGGATGTCGGGTACTCACTAGTATAAAATAAAATGTTATGCTATGCACACACAGTTCCGACGTACTAGCTATTTAGATTTTCAGTATTTCAAATACCGTCATCTATGACGGGTATTTTCTAATAATACTGTAGCACCGAGCTCTTAAACATTTCCATAAATAGTTTCCAAGGATTTATTTTCCCGATAAGTGGAGATATTTTATGCAATGCAGTGAAGTTAAAAACTGCAAAGCGTTGAAAATTTGTTTATGATTCAAAAAACATCTTTCACAAAAAAATCAAAATTTTCCCCCGTGTCATGGGTTCTCATTTGAGAAATGAATAATCTTTTCACAAAATACACAAAGAACATGAATTAGCAACTATAGAAATAAATTTAAAGTGTTTTTATACTTCATTGAAATGTTAACTTAATAAATTTGGATTATTGAGATTTTGTACACTTCCATGTATTTTATTCCATTAAATTGTATTTTATTCCATTAAATACATGGAAGTGTACAAAATCTCAATAATCCAAATTTAATATTGAAATTCCATCAAGCACCCTCAGTCGATGTCTTAAATTATTAAAAAGTTAACTTAATATTTGTAATACGCCCTTTTGAAATTGTGAGCTCAATATCTTTTCCCAAATAATAAATCACTTATTGTCTAAGGGCTTAAATTGTTAATTTATAAATTGCATTAGCTTCGCTTTTAGACTGTTAACAAAATTCATAAATAAAATTGTTTTGGACACTTTACAAGATTCATAAGCCTCGTTAATTTGATAAAGTATTTTGAACTCCGTTGGTTTAATATTTTAATAATTCAATTATTTATTCATTTACTCATTCAAACAATAAACAATTTGAATAATTATAAATTTACTTTTAATACCTAGGCATTATAACACATTTACATTTAAATCTGTATATCGTCGTTGTTCTAGAAGAAGACACTAACTGGAAAAAACTAGTTTTGAGCAGTTGAAATTTGCCAAATGCTAGAAATGCGATACGTTTTTCATTTTGTGTGTTTGTACAAAACTGTTTTTCAGTAAAAGTGTAATTTATAAAAATAATTATGTTTTGTCATACGGTAGATTTTGAAATAAGAAATATTTTGGTATAACTAACTCAATATCTCATTTTTCAGATTTAGTGTTTTCTTCTAGAACAGTGACAATATTATACAAAAATGAATCACTTTTAAGATCTTAACATTGTTTTTTAAAACAAAAATGAATGTTTGTTTGTCCTCTATGCGTTACTTTACCATTCATCCGATTTTGATGAAACTTTGGTGAGTTGTTGTGCACACACTCGTGAAGGTTCTGAAAAAAAATTAAAAGTCGATATGTCCATCTTTATTTGGCTTATAATTATTGACAGATAACTTGAAAAACCTGACAGAAACGTACGAAAAAAAAAATGTTTAAACTCTTGCGACTAAACGACATGCAGTATCCGACAATTTTAATAGTTACAATCAAACGCTGGTATGTCCATCTCTATTTGGTTTTATTTATTGACAAATAACTTGAAAAACCAGACAAAAGCGTACGAAAAAGTGTTGAAACTTTTATTGACATGCAGAAACCGATAAGTTTTATAGTTACAATCAAATGCCGTTGTGTACACCTTTATTTTACTTATATTTATTGACAAATACATACGTGGAAGGAACACACGTGGTTTTAATCATTGTAAAATTTCAATGAATTTACTTTAACAGATAATAATTATTTTGATATTTTTATTATAATATAATGTAGGTCTACCAAGTAAATCAATACACAATAATTGATATTGATTTTTATAAAACAGTCCATATGCCCCACGTTGGGAGCGGATATTTTTAAAAAAATTGAACGTATGCGGAGAAGCGTTTTACAATTCCCAATACGACTGCATTATTACGTCTACAAAAAAAGTCATATATTAGATCACGGATATATTCCTACGCACGTTTGGAATATAACTCAATAGGTAACCGTGGGTAGAATCGCTGGCGTGTGCAGGACCTTTAGAAAATATGATATTCTGAAAGAAGGACTCGCCTCGTTGGGTCTCCTATCCTCGCCCAAGTACCGGACTGGAAAATCTGCTTATCGACAGACCCAAAGGCTGTATTACATGTCAAGACTATCGATGGCGCTCAAATTATGTACTTTTTTTTATAATATATACCAAAGAAAGCTTGGAAAGATTTTTTAAATATCTTACATATAAGCTTTAAAATTATTGTCTTCATAAGATTGTTTTGTGTTTAAAATCCTAAAGTGGCAGTGACAATATCCTTCTCACATGATATGCACCAATCTATATATCTAAATGAATGTTTGTTTTTCCTCTATGCATTCCATTAACATTCATCTGATTTTGATGAAACCTTGGTGATTCGTTGAGCGCACACCAAAGTTTCTGAAAAAAAAAAACTAAAAATAAGAATCAAATACGTACAAACAGAGACATCTCGGAAAACCTTGTGATTCATTCGTGTACGCACCAGACGGAAACGAAAAATATTGTGTATCCAAAAGCGCTTCAATAAACAGAATTGAAACACAAAATCATTCTTTCTTTAAGTGGCATTGCAACGCAAGCCGGGTACTCATTAGTAATATATAAAACAATTAACTGTCAAAATGGGAGATGCATTTCTATTACTACTTCATTAGGTAAGAGTCATATAACAATAATATACTTTTTGTTGAATTTTGTTTGATTAGCTTAGATTTTTGGGGAATACTTGAACAGCGTATGTTAAAAAATGAATTTTTTTATTAAAACAGAAAAAATACGAGTATATTTAAACACCTTTATATCCTATTAAATTGCAGGTTTGTGCTTTTTAACTTACTGTACGAAAAACACAATTTTAAATTGTTCAGGAGAGAGTAAAAACGATTTTTCTGGTACTCCTGTAAATTCTCATGTTTGCAGATACGGAATTATACTTAGGTACTGTCGATAAAATAGTGCCTTACACCAAGTGGCAAGGCCAGAATTTTCAAACGTGAAACCAATGTAAAATGATGTTTCCTTTCCAAAAAGTGGTCAATTTATTTTTCTAATTTACATTATTTGGCCGAGACCTGCTTTGTCGTCCTTAAAAATCACGAAGTATTTAATTTAAAATATGTATTTTCTTTAATTTACAGCAAATATCGAAATCCCAGAATTGATATTTGGACAATCCCGGGATTACGGGATTGACTAGTTGACCGGGGTTTCAGAATAAGAAGCCTTAAATGCGAATAAATAATAATTGTATCGGAAAATCGACTTTACCGTGTAATTTTTACCCAATCATTATTACAAATCGTTATTTCAATTGACGAAGGAATTTATTCTGCCATTATTCTTTATTAATAGATTCCGAAGTTGTACGTTTATTTCGCAACTAAACACACTTGTAGTGATTTATTGCAAATCTATTGGAAATCCATTATTTGGGAATTATTTTAGCCAAATTAAATTTTCCCGAAGTGGCAGGGGAGATATAAAAGATATATTTTATTAGAATCTGAATGAATTGGACAGTATTAAAGGATAAGCGAACAAAAACCCTTTTTGTTTTGGTAATTGCGTAATTGAAGAAACTTTGTTTAAAAACGGATGACATTTTTTTTAATACACTTAAAATAATATTGCTTAACCACGTGGAGAAATCAAGCATAATTTGTTTTGGTCTACTACCACATTCTGATACCGATGAAAAATAAATCTTAGCAAGGCTATTTATAAGTAATTGAGTGTTAATAATTACAAGGTATATCAACCATTTGGTTGAAGAACTATGAAAAGAATTTAAAGATAGAAGGATAAGGCTAGGACACGACTAGTTGTTAACTGATAGTTCTCTCTGTGCTCCGTTATTACGACCGGATGGGTGGGAGAGGAATTTTAGACATCACAAACCTATGTCTTCGAACATAAGTCTTTAAATTTACTGAAAAATCAACATAAGAAACTCTCCAACTGGCATTTGAAGCCTTGAGTACCGCAACCGACGCCAACGATGTTGAGCACTCCAGCTTGCCAATGATGATGCCACCGGGAAGAGCTTTAACAATGATGGGCTGTCAACATATTCCGCGTGGACATGAATCAGTTAATACGATCACTATTTTTTAATGTATTTAAGTAGATTTTGTCTGATCTTACTAGTGACTTTTAAGGTGTTAACTGTCAATTCTTGGTGGAAAGGAATTATTTTTTAAAACAAAAATTAATATTTGTTTGTCCTCTATGCGTTCCTTTACCAGTCATCCGATTTCGATGATACTTTGGTGAATTTGAAAAAATAAAACACATTTCATTTGTACTACTTTCACATGTTTATAATGATCAGGACCGGTTTCGCTCATCACAAGCATTGTTAACATGTGGAAGTAGCACAAATGAAATGTGTTTTATTTTTTAAAATAGAATTCCTTTCCACCAAGAATTGAGCAGAGAGCGCACGCCAATGAAAGTTTCTGAAAAAAAAACTAAAAATAAGAATCAAATACGTACGAACAGTGACGTCTCGGAAAACCTTCTGATTCATTCGTGCTCTTGATGACCGAAACCAGTACTGATCATTATAAACATGTGGGAGTAGTACAAATGAATTGTGTTTAATTTAAAAACAAAATGAACTTAGTAGGTTGACTTCCTTGCGAAATTCTAATGATTATTGATTTTCTTTTATATGTTTTAACCGTTTTTACATTGCAAAAGCCATACACTTATAATTTGTAATGGATATATTATATATATATTTATATGAATTCACATTTAACAAAACTAGAACGAACACTTCTGTGGCGTTATGACAGAAGTTGATATGTCAGTTTTTCCTTGAAATTAAATGGACCAGCATATGAAATTTTGTCATCACTTGCTGAAAAATATTTGAATCGATAAATAATATACGCGCCTAAGTCCACCATATTTTTGTTAAGATTTGGTGGCAATTGATTCTATGTTAGCCTGGGAATATTTTGAGTTCAGAACATTGAAAAAAAAGTCTATTTTTTTCGTTGAAAAATAGGGTTAAGTTTTTTTCAATAGTGTCCTTTAACCCTACAATATAAACGAAAATTTGGTAAATTGAATGTAGAAATATTTAAGTATTGTAAAAAAATAAAATCTTTACTTTTTTCAACAATGATACGTGTCTTTTTGCAGTGGGTAATACACTTTTTGCGATTTTTAAACATTTTTTTTATATCAGCTCAAGAAAAATCATTAAAAACAAATTGTGCTTTTTATTCAAAATTGTGTTAGCGTGAGTTAGGCGAGTATGAAATTTACCGACTCATTTTATTGTGGGAGTAAACCAAATATGACAAAAACGGACATATCAACTTTTCCCATAACGCACAGATTCAAAGAAAAGTATGCGCTATATTTCCTCGTTTTATCAAAGTTTTAATCAAATTGAGAACGCAATAAAACACGATTGCCATAAAACTGTCTTCATAAAAATATTCAGGGCCCCGAGTGAATAAGAATGTTAACAAACAAGACCAATAAATACTTACCATCATTATTTTATCTTTAGGGCCTCCGCGAATTGATTCATTAAATCATCTTGGGAGCATTTAGGCATGCTTAAAAAGCCTTATAAATCCTGAGGCTCGTTACGTCTTCGTTGTGAAGCATTCGTAACGTGCGCATAGATGTGAAAGCCGCAGTTTCTGAGTACGGCCCTGTTAAAAGAAAACTGTAATAATTTTAACGTTTTTTCGAATGAAAGATCGCTGAATTCTAAGTCTATATGCATTAAATGATACTCCCATAAGATGTGATCAGCATGCATTTAGTGAATAGGAAAGAGGAAAGCTGAGCAAGTATATACATATAATATTTTCTTAACGACGAGATACCTACATCTTATTATAATTTACAACTAAACCTTTTCCCACTTATGTTAAATCCTAGATGGAGACAATTTAAATACACATTAAAATACTATTCCATTGTAGTACAATATTTAAAATTTGCAGCTGCTTCGGATTACTCCACAGGTATTTCTTCAGTTAATGAAATTGAAAGTATTTTTTTAGCCCCGAGTCATTCGTCAAACTTGAGTATTATGTAATTTAAGACATCGACTGAGGGTGCTTGATGGAATTTCAATATGAAATTTGAATTATTGAGATTTTGTACACTTCCATGTCAGTTCGAGTCCATTCGTTTGCTCGAATGCCTGAAGATGCCAAAAGGCGAAACCCTGGTCGTTAGTGACAAAATACATGGAAGTGTACAAAATCTCAATAATTCAAATTCAAGTATTATGATTTATAATAATATACTGAAAGCGTCCGAGTTGGGTGAATACAAAAAAAACTTCCTGAGGTATTCATTTTTCTTGGAGTGAGAAGTTATTGTGATATGATCTTTCGTTGATTTTGCAAAATATTTCACTAAAAAGTATAATGGATATTTGTCCAAGTATTCGAATATCGAATAGTAAAGAAAGGGTCGAATATTCCTTTTTGAAGCCCTAGTTGTGACCCATAAATTTTGTAAATTCTGTCGCTTACTGTTAAGCGTCCAAGTTGGTTGAAGACAAAAAACAGCTTCCTTGGGTATTCATTGTTTTCTTGAAATGAGGCGAGCTGAAATCATCAGTAGTTATATATACAGTTTGGGAACTTAGTTAGTCTTATCTAGTAATGGCAACAAAATTTTAAATATTCTAAATACGTTTAAATATATCCAGAAATACATTTCGGCGATTTTCATGTAAATGCTGTTGCTTAGTTATAAAATTATTATTCAATGGTATGAAAAATATGTGACTTGAATATTCATTTCAGCAGAAATCGTTTAATGTTTAATTGACTGAAATTTTGAAGTTCAAAATGAGTTTGGCATACATAATATTAACATAATTTTCTTATGACATATATACGGAGAATTTTTGATGATACTGGCTATGCCAATTTTATACGTAATATATAATTAAGGTTATACCTATATTTTGACAAAAAAATATGACTGTAATAGTGTTGAAATTTTGTACATTTCCATGTTTTTCGTCACTAACGACTCGGGTTTCACCTTTTGGCATCTTCAGGCATTCGAGGTGAGTTCGTGTTCGAGTTCATTAAAAGGGATTCGAGTGCATTCGTGTGCTCGAATGCCTGAATATGCCGGAATGCGAAAGCCGAGTCATTAGGGACGAAATACATGGAAATATACAACATTTCAAATTTGATATTGAAATTCCATCAAACACCTTCAGTCAATATCTTAAATTATAAAAAATATGTTCTTAAAATATGTAAAAATTTTAATTTTAAATGTTAAGCATACAATCACATTTGACGTGTTTACTGTCGATTTTTTGTGGAAAGGCATTAATGTCTTTAAATAGTACACAATTTTTATGGTAATAATTGATTTTTATGATGATCAGGACCGATTTTTCTCACCACGAGCATTATCAACTGATAAAATATTAATTTTGACAAAACTTTTAAATGAAATTTAGTGTTAATAATTAAAAGTTATATTAAACCATTGATTCAAGAAATATTACAAGAATTTACAGATACACGTAAAAACTTTTATTCATTTTACTATGTCTGCTTGAAATTTGAAGCATATGGGTGTATCGCAACAGAAGTTTTGAACGAGAACTACTTGTTACTCAGTTGATCGACTTCTCTTTTTTGTAGAGAGTGTGTAAGGAAAATGGGTGGCAGGGAATTTTAGACGTCACAAAGAACCATGTCTAGGAACAGAAACACATAAATCGATTGATAAATCATTTTTTTATAAGCTGTCCGTACCGGAATTTGAGCCCGGAACATCCGTCAGCGTAACCAACGACGTTGACCATTGGACAACGGACACTATGCATAAACGAAATAGTAGACAATTAAAATTTTTGAAACCTCTAATCTGAGTTATCTGTTAATCTGAAATTTAAATTTAAATCAATTTAAAAGTCAATTATGTGACAGAAATATAATGAGCTTAAAAATATTTTTTAAATATTTGTTAACAGAATAGCAAATGGGAAATTTCATACGGCATCAAATTAAATGGTTAGAATTTAAATCAATTTTTGGTCAGAATAAAAATATGAATGGTCTGAATAATCTTATTATATGATCAAAATAAAAGGTTGGTTTGTTAGGTTAGGTTAGGTTAGACTAGAAATACTGAAGATGAATTATTTATTCTGAACGATACATAATGACCATTTAATATAAATTTTGACCAATGAAATTTATAAAAATCAATGTGGGTTTGTTCGTATCTTATGCACTGCCATACCGTTCATCCGATTCCGATAAAACTTTGTCAAGTTATTGCTTGCACTTGTGCAAAGGATATAAGAATAGTACAATCAGGCTAGGCCCGGCCCGAGCCCGACTTTCATCTTTTTAATTTTTAACTTACAGTAGGTCTTACTATATGTAAACATCAATCTCACAATCCAGATATATCTAAAATAATAAAGAATCAAATTCATACAAATAGCGAAATCTCGGAAAACTTTCTGATTTATTCGTGTACGCACCAGACAGAAAAAAATAACGTAACGCATGCCGGGTACTCACTAGTGTAATATAAATTCTGACCAAAATATTAAAAATTATGACCGAAACTGAATTAAAATTGTGACCAGAAAATAGCGATTAATTTTATAGTAAAGTTGTGAACCACTTAAATAATTTAATAACTATTAATAAAATATAAATCTAAGCAAATAATAATACATTATGAACGTATAAGTGACAGCTACGACAGAATAATTAGCTTTATAATTCTATTTTAAATAGCTCTAAATAACATTCGAAGCTGTGATAAGTGTAATATCATCCAATAAATTTAAATGCCACGTACTATAAGCGTTTTGCTGAAATATAACATATCCTAAAGCTGACAAAAACAGACTTCCAATTATATAGGAAATTGATTTTTTTAAATTTATTATATAGGATAAGATTTTTTTAAAAAAAGTAGTGATAATAATTTGTCTTACATACAAACGATATAAACCATTTACTTACTGTCAGTTCGAGTTCAGCCATGTACCGAATGCCAGAAGATATGTACCAAAAGGTGAAACCTCGGTCGTAAGTGAAAAAACTTATGGAAATGTACACAATTTTAACGATTCAAATTTGATGTTGAAATTCCATCAAGCACCCTCAGTTAATATTTTAAATTGAAGTAACGCAAAACACGTTTTTTTCTCACTTTGTTAATATATTTTTACGCACCTTCGTGAAGTAGTGTTACATGAATTTGAAAACTTTGTTCTGATAGACCGGTGATATTAAAAACCTTAAATTCTTTATCTCATTTTTTTCATTCCATGCTGCAATTGAGGTCCCCTTTTATTTTCTGTCGTCAAGAGAACCAATATAGGTCACCGATTTGACAGCTGGAGACCAGCTCAAATCTTGACCTTTACTTCCTAATTGAGTTTAACAAAAGGTCAGTATAATTATTCTCGAGTAGTTGTTGAGAGCAAAGTGATTCCTTTTTTTATAGCCCATTTACGTAAAGACCCACTTTTTCTGTAAATGTCATTTAGAGCGATGTTTTTGTCATTTTACCACGACTCCTCATAGCGCAGTGGTGATGTAGAGACTACTGCGCAAAAAAGATAAGGTGCACATGTAAAAATTATAGATAGATTCCATTACTTAAAATATTCCAAAAATTTAAAATTCTTGAATTCAAAAATTATTGGTATACATTTTTTATTTAAATATAAAAACAGTTTCATAAGATACATATGTACATGATAAGTAATAAATTGATATGATTTTCGATTTAAATTACACATTAGACATAAAAAAATAAAAACCATAGAAGAGCAACATAAATGTGTCAAAACAATTACAAGTCGTGCAAGGTCATGAATACCTGCATCTTAAAATTTACCAAACGCAAAAACAACGATTCCAATATGCAAAAATGGCCGAAGTGTTTTGAAATATCGATGGTGTTTTGGCCAATCGATGCAATCATCAAAAGATACGAAAATGAGTTAATGATTGGATCTCATTTTAAAGACGACAGAGCAGGTCTCGGCTAAATGATGTAAATTAGGAAAATAAATTGACCACGTTTTGGAAGGGAAATATAATTTACATTGGTTTTCTGAAAAATTTTGACCTGACCGCTATTATATCGACACTCCCTATGTATAATCTCGTATCTGCAAACATTCGAATTTACAGGAGCGCATGTCAAAGATTCATAATGTGAAAGATAAAAACAGAGTTCAAACTCTCTTCTGAACAATTTCAATTTTGAGGGTTACATCAATTGGCCAAAACACTGTCGATATGTACATATACTGTATTAATAAGACATTTCGTTTTTTTTAACCGTATAAAGCAAAAGATCGGTGTAAAATATAATTGGTCCGTTTTCTTAGACCGTGCGAAAAGAGAATTGGGTGTATTATATTGCAGTGGCATTGCTAGTCCTCGATTTCAGCTAGTATAATAAAAATACTATACATTTTATACTGGGCTAGAGTGCTCCGTGGAACTTCTTAATAGAAATTTGAATAGTGAAAATATTAAATGCACAATTTTTGGCTGGACTAAAAGCCACATAGTCAACGTGGATAGCTGACAGTTCCATAAATTATTTTTTTAGTCAAGCTTTAGTCAAGTCATATGGTCTACATTGGGAGCGGATATATAAAATGTTAAGTTTATTAAATTTCATGAAAAACCGTCGTTTAACGGTTAATCACTGTTGAATTATGTAAGCTATTATGTCAATCTACTCAAAAAATATCTTGTAAAGCATTTTAAAAATCTTTTGAAAACTTCCATTCCATGTTTCAAATATATTTCGTTAATTAATAATATTTTTTGTAAGTTAGTTGCAACAGCACCAACCCTTCCGACGTCTGATAATTAAAAAGGGAAAATTGGTTGTATGAAAATATCGTCATTAAAAAAATAAACTGTCAACCGGAAATAGGACCCGGCGGGTAACTCTGATTAATCGGTTTTCCTGGCAAGGCTGGCTGTGTGCAGGAGCGCCATTTATTTACTGCTGTTAGAGATTGTAAAAGAATCGAGTAAGTTTTTTTTTGTTCTGCTGGACACATAACGGCTCGCCGAGCAAACTTGACGATATGCTCTTAATCTCGCCCGACCGGACGATTTGGATTTTACGCTTTGGTTGTATCAACAGTTCTTTTCAAACGGGGTTTCTGCAAATTTAGACTGTTTGCCGGATGGCTGAGATTAATTCTTCCGTTGTGGCATCCATAGCTTGAATTCACAAGAATAAAAAACAGTCGGTATGGAAGAAGGCCATATTTCAATATTTCAAACCTGAGTAATATAGCTGAAATGTGTTTAAATGTAGACTATTTGAACGATTAAGATTTGTTATTGAAATTCCATCAAGCACTTTCTGCGTGTTTTATAAATAACATGGTGATACTCTTTCATCATTTGAAGCAAAATAATTGTGGCATTTTTGTTGAAGTTATATAATTACATCATTTAAAAAACTTATTGATGTGAATATAATATCTATTAAATAAAAACAAGGTTAAGTATGAGAGTAATTCATGGGAAAAATGATTAATACTTTAGCAAAATAGACTCAGCTTTTTTCAATAAAAATCCTGGAATACGCAAACGCATTTTTCGTAACGTCTTGGATTGTGGAGTATATTTAACTTAACATATTTATATGTGTGGATTTCTGACTGTAAATCATTTAGATATTAAATCAATAATCTGAATAAAAAGAATTGAAGAATCAAAAGTTTAAAAACCAATATGCACTCTTGTATGCTTTGATTTCTAGTTTATTGCTGGATTCTTGACGTATTTGCCGATTCAATTTCGCGCAGACTGTAAAACGTGGAAAACTGTTTCCACAGATTTTGTTCGTCCGCTTAAGCCTGCAGACGAAATGAGCTGTAAATTGTATCAATAAATAACTCAATATTACATTTTCTTTTGATTTCCAAATGCGTTTCATTATTTTCTTGGATTATTGATTTTATTGTGCTGGGCCTCAAGCCGAGTGGTTAATGTCGCGGACTTCATTCACAGTCCACAAGAGCTCAAATTCAAAGACGTACACTTTCATAAATTGATTTTTTAATCGTTTATCTGGATTTTATCACATTCTAAAATTTTCTCTCACCCATCGGATTGAATTCTAAAAATGAGCAGCTAGTAAGAACAATTATCATAACCTAATTACTAGTCCTATTCTAATCTCACCATTTTTTCATTACTAACTTGGAAAAAAGATAGCCTTAGCAACTGACTAATAAATATTTAGTTGTTACATAAAAAAATAATTGGTCCATTTTCTTCGACCGTGCAAAAAGAGAATTCGGTATATTAGAATAGAGCTAGGATTGGACTATTGTTTTGCTCATCGCTTCGAATACGTAAATGATCGGATGGATGGGAGGGTATTTTGAACAACACATATATTCAACGTAATTTTTTGACAAATTCCTGATTCAGTCAATTAAAGAATCAATTTATAAAATTTCCGAAACCGTTTCAAAGAAATAAATTTACTTTTTTTTAATATGACTACTCCCAATGTGGATCATATGGCCTACAAATAGTGATATATCGACGGAAGTATTTCTACGAGAACTGCTGTTACTCAGCTGCTCGATCTTTCTTTTTTTCGAAGAGAGTAACGATAGAACAATAGGAAAGGACGTGTGGTTCGCTAATTGCTCTCACTACACCGTGATTTTAATATCAGATGGGTAGAAAGGAATTCTCGACATCACAAGCATTCATCCATACGAGAAATCTATAAATCAATTCATGAAACTGTCCGTACCGGGATTTGAAGACGAGACATCCGTAACTGAAGCCAATGACGCTGACCACTGCTCTACTGCACCACAGACCTGACATTGTATTTAACAACTTGTGAAAATTGTTTTTACGTACTGTTTAGTTAGAGTTGCTGAAAATAGAATTTAACATCCAAATATTTAAGCTTTAAATGCTACAATTCGTAATGAATATTATCATCCCATTCTGAGACTTGTTGTTGACTAATTATAAATTCAATTAGTGGATGAAGCGGTGCTAGGGGTGTGTTTTGCGGGGAGATTTTTATTTGAAATAATTTGAGGCACTTGGTCGCAGGTGTTCGTCTGTAATTTGGGAGTTTTGTGAAAAATCCGAGATAAACAAGAGGACAGTGCAGCGCATAAGAGGCTGGTAGAGCATCGCTAAAACTCTTTTTTTTAAAACCATCTCCGCTCCCAATATCTAGCTTATTTATTTGGGAATCGTGTTCCTAACTTGTATTATAACAGACATTTTATTTAAGAATAGAGCTGTCATCGACCTGCCGAGGGCCAACGGCTAGTGAAGTAGTATTGTCGTCTGTCCGTGTATAAGGTAGTACGGCTTCTGTTCTAGGGTTGCCATTTGTATTGGTTTGTTCCCTATACTTATAAAATTGCCTTCTAATGAGATTTGAGTTAAATTTGCAGTAATATTAAAAAAAATTTGGTCTATCTGATTCCGTATTCAGATAACTCAAAAATGCCACTAAAAGAATGATTAGCAAATAACCTTCTGAAGAATTCAATATAATGGAGGAAATTTTTTTCATTCTGGGCGACAAATTTGTTTAAATGTTTATTTGTGGTAATGTATTTATTTATTCATATTGTTTTGTTTATATTATATCATAATTTTATACTTTAAATTATTTTATGAATGTATTATTTTTAAACTCTAAGTTTTCGAATGAATAAATAATATATATATGCATGTAATATTGATATTTCTGAAACAGTTAAAGCATATTTCTAAATATCCTTCTACCAACTATACTCGGAAAATACTTAATTGTTAAACATCTGTTTATAAATGTATAAAAATCGGGTAAAAATCAATAATACTGATTTATGATGACGATTTATAAATTTAGTTTCAAATGCATAGATCTTTTTGATGTATAAAAATTCCTCCCTTCCATCCAATCCTAGAAATGGAGTGAAAGCAAGAGCGATTAGCTACCTACTAGTTCTATACTAGCCCTATCTTTCTATCCTTACTTTCTTTAAAAAAAGAGAGGTTGGGCAACTGATAAAAACTTACAATATGACAAGAGCATGTACGTATTTATTCAATTTACTAAATCATGAACTATTTTCCTCGGTATAAAAAATTATAAACAAAAATAAATTCGTTATATGTTATCCATATACTACGATTCTTCATTCAATTTTTGAACACACCTAAATCCATAAAATTATCCTTAAATAAGTGAGTCATTGCACACCACTGCTTGTGAGTTTTGAGAGCGAGAAGAAACGGGACAGTTTGCAAGCCACTGCTCTAAATTAATGAGAAAACCTCTACGCAGTGCCGGAGCGAGGACATAATTGTTTTTAAGGGTTGGCCGACAAACAATTAAATTGATTGCTTTTCTGATTACCACAGGTATCGTTTTGCCAAAATACTTTCGAACAAACGGTAACACGGTGGAACTAATGACGTTATACTAAATTCGACTTATCAGTGCTTGTTTTGGAATCATTTTGCAATTAAAAAGCCACACTTTAGTTGCTAAAGTGTAATCCTGGAAAAATCCAAATGGAAAGTAATGCATTAGTTATAAGTAAATAATATTTTAAGCAAGATGGGTGGTTCACCGTGTTCATGTGTTTAATGTAATTAATATTGTCGGCTCCGTGGTGCAGTAGCTAACGTCGTTGGCTACGGTTACGGATGTCACGGGTTCAAGTCCCGGGATAGACAGTTTCATAAATCGATGTATGGATGAATGTTTGTGATGTCTAAAATTCCCTTCCACAAATTCGATCCTAAAAATGGGGCATAGCGAGAATGATTAGCTAATCGCTAGTCCTGTCCTAGCCCTATCCTTATATCCATACTCTCGTCAAAAAAAAGAATTTGAGCAACTGAGTAATAAGCAGTTCTCGTAGAAAGCTTCTGTTGAGATAACGCCATTAGAAAGCCGTATGATCCACACTTTGAGCAGACATGGTAAAAAAATAGCATTTACTTGGTAGTACTCCGTTACTCAGTATCACCCTCGGCGTCTGTGGTGCAGTTGGTAGCGTCGTTGGCTACGGTTACGCATGTCTCGGGTTCAATTCCTGGTGCAGATGGTTTTCATAAATTGATCTTTTAATCGATTTATGGATTTCTGTTCGTAGTCTGAGTGTTTGTGACGCCAAAAACTCCCTCCCACCCATCCGATTCTCAAAGGGTGAAGCGAGAGCGATTAGCTAATCACAAGTCCTGTCCTAGCCTTATCCTTCTATCCCTACTCTCTTCGAAAAAAGAGAGGTTGAGCAACTGGGTAATAAGCAGTTCTCACAGAAGAATTCTGTTAAGATACCTCCATTAGAAGACCATATGCTCCACATGGAAAAAAACTCCATTATTATAGGGATTAAAACCAAATGTTCAATGCTTGCATTCTAACTGTGCTGCTTTACGGTAGCGAAACATGTACCTGGTGAAGACTCAGAAAAACCGTATACTGAGTTTCGAGAATAGATGCTTGCGTCGCTTACTGGAGGTGAGGTGGTTTGACTTCGTGAGGAACTCGGAGATTAGGGAACGTACTGCGCAGCACCCTGTTACATCAGCGGTCATGAAGAGACGTTGGTACTGGCTGGGCAACATGCTGCGGATGCTTCTGTAGAGCCTTAATCCTGCTTGCCTCTTCTTTCCACAGGTGGGATTCTGGCGCACTGGAAAACTATCGGATACTATCCAAAAGATGTGCTTGATCGAGCTGAGGGACCATTTGAATATTGTTTCTTCTATTATCTCAATATGGGCTATTTGCAGACGTCTGAGTAACGAATTGGACTGTCAATATACTGTTTTAGAAAACATCATTTCACTTATTTAGATATCATAACCTTTAAAATTAGGAAAAAGTTGAGCAACTGAGTAAAAAGCAGTTCTAGTGGAGAAAAATTCTGTTGAGATACGAGTTCATATGCTCCATATTGTTTGTGGAGAAAAATTCACGGATAAATACTGAGTTTGGGTGGTTTTAAAATGGCCCTTAATTTAGTGACCCGAATTTTCTTTTGTACATCTAATTAAGCCTTAGCAAATATATTTAATAGATATAATTAATCTTCCCTTGCAACTTCTAAAGTAAGTTTGCTTAACCCTCTTCCGCCTGAACGGAGGCTAACTTTAAGGGAGTGATTATTTTAGTTGGCCGGCTGAAAATTGAAGCGGGAATATTACCAACTGGCAGATTACTAATTCGATAATGGTGGAATTGACAACTGGCATGCGATTCGATTATCCCACGATGTGATTTGACGGATACGTGCAACGGAAGAGTCCAATCACTGATAGTAGTAACTGAATATATCTATAATATAATATGTGACAGTTTATTTGTTTTCATTAATAAAATTTTGCATATCTCACAAGAGGGAAGTACCAATGCGAACAGTATTATCACGATTGAAATATCTTTGATTAATACACATTACTTGCATAAAGTCTAGACCAGTAGTGACGAACCTGCGGTCTTATAGGGTCTCAAGTGTGGTACACACAAATAAATAAATTTCACTGTTTTTCTTAATTTACAAAATAATGTCTGTACATTTTTAACTATGTTTTTTAAACGCGGCTTTCCGACAAGAAAATATTCTTCACCCCTGGTCTAGACTCTCGAGACAAATGATTTCCAAACTGGCAGGCGCCAAAAATTCAACAGATCTATAATTTTAACATCCGTGTATATGCCTGAATATTCCGGGTCGTAAGTTACATAAATTATTTTAATGTACAAATGTAAACGTTTCAAATTGTTAAATCTTCACATTGATTGAAATACCAATATTCGTTAATGTCTAGCTAGTGTTTCCCAATTGTATTTAGTTGTGAAACCCTTTTTTACAGTGTACAATATGACTATATGTTTAATATTCACTTTTAAGGTCTTAACTGTCAATTCTTCGGGTTCGCTCATCGCGAGCATTGCCAACTGATGGTTAATCGATAGTGCTCGCGATGCGCGAACCGGTCTTGATCATTAGAAACATGTTGAAGCATCATTTTTAAAATATTTTTAATATTATTAGTGTATCACAGAAAGAAACATATTAAAAAAATTCAAGGAAAGGTTACGCTTTTGTAATAATTTCTATCTTTACATGTCTGTCAGAGGAAAAAGTGATAAGGTTTAGTCCGGTTCGAAGAAAAGGCAAGCAGAGTTGAGACTCAACTCCGCTTCCAACGTCTCTTTAGGTCTATTGATGTCTACAAGTACCTAATTTATCTCATTAATAGAAATGCCGCACCTATTTACAATAGTTTTAACTTGATTCAAATCATTGGGATTTTTTAAAAATTGTTTTTCGTTTGGTGGAACCCCAAGCATGACCTTGCGGCACCCGACTTGGAAAACGCTGAACTAATAATTCAAACACTAACGTGACCAATAACTACTGAACGTGTAATAAATGGATTCCAACTGACAAGATACAGTTGCATACATTTTATTTTTTCCGAGATGAATTGATACCAGACGTATCATACGGCCAATGGCCGATGGCTGTTCACCAGCCAGCTTCATCAGGGTAGCAATAATTAGGTTTGATCATTTTTTAGATATGAATTAATAACATTGATAATATAACTCTAACATAATAATCAATCTTCAAATCTATGCAGTATGGTTTTTAAAGCTGCAATGTGGATATAGCAGAATTATATATTTATATCGTATGCTCAGAATCAGTCTATCGTAAGCAGAATTATACATTTAACTAGTTAACTGCTTATTTATATTTAAGCAAAATGTTCAGGAGAGTTTAAAAACTGTTTAATTTCAGTTCTCGGATATGGATTCGGCGGTAACTTTGTGAAAGTTCATTTTTATTATAAAATTATTCCACTTGGTAACCAAGTGGAATAACTAAGTTATTAATTTTTATTTTAATATTATATTAAAATTTCAGTTTTAACCAACATAATTTTTGAGTTTCACATAATGTTTTATGAATAATATTTGAACATAATTCATGTACAATATCATCGTATAGTGGCAGAATTTGTATGTCTTTGTTTTAAGATATTCTACTTTTAAGAAAATCATCAAATTTAAGTATTTCTTTTTACATACATTAATCATTATTTATTAAACTAATCACAATTTGTTTAAATTATTAGTACCATCAATTTGGTTAAGGTTGCCCATCGGTTTAAGATTGGCCCACTACATGGGAAAAGGTTGCAACTGTTATAATACCATGATAATACTAATTAAATATGAATATTTTTTAGTTAAGCAAAGGTATTGAGTAGCCCCTGGTGGTAAAAATATGATTTGATGTGCAACATAATTTGTTTTATTGCTGGGTTTGTAAGCTGTCAGTTTGGAATGATAAAACACAATTTAAAAACTTTTCTTAAAATAAATAGGATTAGTCATATTTTCAAGTCATGTTATTAAACTGTAATCTATATTATTTCCTATCTCAATTATGTACAGAATATTGAAATAGAGGACAGAGGCTTCTAAAATAGACTGAGGACAATATTTTAAAATTGAATTGAATGACATGTCCTCTTTTTGGATACCATTTGGTAAAAATTACATTAATAATGCAATAAATATCATGAAATATAAAACTGTTTTGATCATTGTGTTTTTTTTTTCTCTTTTTTTCTTAATAGCTTTCTGACTCAGAATCAATAAAAAAACATAAGGATGGCTTTTTTCCCAAAAAAAATATTAAATCACATGCACATTCCAATCAGCAATAATTAGTACAAATTAAATTTTAAATATACAATTTGAAATACACTCATAAAACAATTTTTTTTTTATTTTTGTTTATTAGAACAACAAACTATTTAAAATTGTCGAATAGTAATAAATAAAAAATGCGGCATGATTGTCAATGTAAAGTAACTAATATTTTTATATTCATAGCTTTATTCTGAATCCCAGGGCTTCAGTTGGAAAAACAAACAGTGACACATATTGGCTCAATGACACCTCTGCCTGGGTAACAATGAGTCTAAGTGACAAATTGATAGACAGAATGACAGGCCCGGATCTGGAGTTTATTTAAAAAACATTCGTTCATTTTTAAAACAATATATTTTTTATTTGATGACGTGTATGAAAAAATATTTTTTACAAAACGTGTCCGCTCTCAATACAGAATGTTTGGATTATTTCAACAGTCGGTATTGTATCACGGACTGGTTGTATGTTAATATTTTAAATTCAGATAACAATAATAATCACAATCCTTAGGTGTCAATGATATTTTTTTTACAATGTCCGTGGAGCCGTGTCAATGTGGAACATATGTCCACCTGATAGAGGTTTCTACGAAAACTGTTTGTTACTCAGTTGATCAAGCTATCTTTTTCGAAGAGAGTAGGGATAGAAGGATGGGGCTAGGACATAAATAGTGGTTAGGTAATTGCTCTCGCTACGCCCCGTGAGGATCGGATGAGTGGGAGGGATTTTTAGAAATCTCAAACATTCATGCATACCAACAGAAATTCATAAATCGATTGAAAAAACAATTTATGAAACTGTCCGTACCGGGAATTGAACCCGAGACATCCGTAACCGTAGCCAACGATGCTGGCCGCTGCAAATACTGCACTGTCTTTTATATCGAGAGTATACTTACAGAAGGCAGTAATTCATAAAGTCAAGTTCTGAGATAATCGCATTTAAGGCATTAATTCTTTTTCATAATACTGTGAAGTAAAATTATTGTTTGTCTTTAAAAAGATTTTGTATACATTATAAAGAATAATCTTTTTGGTATACAAAACATATGGTTTAATATCGATGAATTGTAATTGTATCATACTTTTTGGGAGAATAAAAATAACTGGTTTTTTTTACCAGTATGTATTACATTAAATTGTACACATTTTGACATATAAAACAGAAAATCATTAAAAACAGACTTTATACAGTTGTCAAAATTGTCTGTTCCTGTCTACGGCAATTTCAAAATATGAGAAGGAGAGAGATCACAATACATTATATTAATATATATGTATTGTGGTCTTCATCCTTATGTATTAATCTAAACATTGTATTGATTATGTAGATATTAAGTGAAAAGTATGTACGTAAGCAAACAAACCGAGGTAGATAAATGTTGTATTTAATCAGGAAGTATTTAATTTTAAATATAAATTATTATTAACATTTACAGGGACTCCCGAATTGGAAACCCTAGGTGCGCTGTTTTAAAAAGTAAATTATTTTCATCCCGTCGAAACCCACAATGCTATTATAATTGTAAAATCACTGGTAATTCTAAAAGAAGTTGGAAAGCGGCAATTCGCCACTCTGTTAATGTGTTGTTTACAAAATAAGGATTAAGGCGATTCTTGAAATGTTAACTCAGGTATCAGTGTGGCTCTCAGACGTATAATATTTTACCTCGTAAATAATATTTGTCGTATTTGTATCTTCTATATAAACGTCAGACACTGTTCACTGTCTGTCAGTTCAAGTCCATTCGTGTGCTCGAATGCCTGAAGATGCCGAAACTCGAAACCCGGGTCGTTAGTGACAAAATACATGGAAGTGTACAAAATCTCAATAATCCAAGTTTAAATTATTTTCATTATTAATTATTTTAACAAGTCTCACGCGTGTGTTATTAATACTTTTAAAATACATATAAATAAAACGTTTTGAACCTGATCAATTTGAATCTTGAATATTTATTAAATAATACGTATATCTAAACTTTAATTAATTTACAAAAAAATATGATACTTAATTAAAAATTAAAATACAGTTGAAGTTTATACCGAAATGGCTGTATCGCATTACTGCGACTCTTAGAGAAACTCAGCGACTGTTCCCTCCTCTCAGTTTATCCCTAGGGCTTCTCCGCCCTGGTACCAGTGTCTATTTGAGATTCCACAGAACGACAAAAAAGGTATTTAATTAAATTTACATGTTGCAGTCGACACCGCTGTACTGCAATTTCTAAATTAGATTTCAAATTCCACACTCAACAATGTACACTTTTCTTTTGTTCATGCAAAAGATTTTTTAAATTAATTAATAAAAAAAAACTCATCTAGAGACAGTTGTTTTTCCACGAAGTTTAATAACAGCGAGGTTTCAACATTAAATTAAGTAGGAGAAAATACACGTTACAAAATTATAAAAGGAAGAAATCAAATATGCAAAGAATTATACATACAAGGAGAAATTTCACACTGAAGAAATTTCACATTCTGTAAGTATGGCTCATTTGAATGAGATTTTTTTTCCAAAATTCAATTTCATTTTAGATCATATTGCCTCCTAATGGAGGCATCTCAACATATTTTTTCTAAGAAGACTGATTGTTACTCAGTTTGTTCAAGCTCTGTTTATCAAAGAACGTAGGGATAAAAGGATAAGGCTAGGACAGGCTTAATCGATCTCACTCCGTTTTTATTATCGCATGGGAGGAAGATAATTTTAAACATCACAAACTTCCATGCCTTCGAACAGAAATTCAAAAATTGATCCTAAAATTTATTTATAAAGTTGCCTGTACTGGCATTGAAGCCCGTGAGATCCATAACCGTAGTCAACCACGTCAACATCTGTACCACGGGCCTACACTCTACAACAAGAACTACACTCTTAATAAATTTCACAGTGCACTAATTTCACATTCTCCAGTATAGCTCATTTGAATTAGTGTTTTTTTTTTTAAATTAATATCTTTAATTTAGGCATTCTAAAAAAATGAATTACCTATATCAAGAAAAAAAATACACATTCAAGAAATTTCACACTATAGTAATTTCATATTATCATGGTACCGAATGCCCTTTTGGTGAGCAAATTTTATTAAATCAAAAGTACTTCCAAAAATGTGTATATTCCAATGTACTTCAAGCTATCGATTTGAATCTTCCAAGTTCATCTCTCTAGGGCTGGCGATGAACGTCATGATATTAAACCAAATCGCTCAGCACAAATAGTTTTATGTGATTTTGCAATAACCTAATCTCTACGTTTCCTACTGAAACTATAAGTGGAGTGCGCCTATTTTCCTGGCTTGAAAACTTGCTATAGTGCGTACAGACTAAGCCTTTATATCCCTTTCCTGCATGTAAGCTAGCTAAGCAATGACATTCCAAAAGATTCTGTCATCTGAGAACTTTATGTAGGGAAAACACTCAAGAAAAACTCCTTACGAGAATGATTGTCGATTGTCTTTGAATCATTTAGACAAGTTCAATTCTTACTAAAAATTGCTTGTAATGTTAGCGTAAACACAAAAAGTCTACTATTTTTATATTAGAGATGCCCAGTTCCTAACTGAATCTCTTCCTGACTGTCTCATATTGGCAACTTTAAGATTTAACTCTTGAGGAAGCAAAATGAAGACCGGCCTGTCTGTTGGTCTCTTGCTCGCCCGTCTCTGCTATAGAAGAATTCCTGTAAGAGAAGAGTAGGGGGAGCGTAAGAATTGTTAGATCATATTGAAGGTTCTTGAAGACCTTGAATTTGTTGATTTCTTTTGATCAGAGAATTGGTGCAAGGCAAGAATTATCTAGACGAAGCTAGCGCCGTGAACACTTAAAGTCTCTTTCATATGTCTGGGCTTTTGTACAAAATACTTTAAATTGAAAACATTTCAAGATGATATATTTTTCTATTTGTGGAGTTAGTAATCTGTGATGACACGCTTCCAGTTGGCATTAATGCAGCTTCATTCTCTTGCCAAATTGTTTTCTCTTGCGCTTTGCCAGATCTTTGTATAATTAATGTAAATTTGCATAATTTTGAAACTACATCTTATCGTTCAGTCGAATTAAGTTAGTTTATTCCGTGCAAATTACTAATCCCCTTCATGAAAATGAATGCTGCATTATCTAAAACTTCCACAACAAAACAGTATCATTTAGCTCAGTGTTTTTAGATCTTTTGCAGGAGGGCGCAAAATGTTCCAGTAGAGCTAAAAGTATTTATTTATGCGTTTTTTTCCATTTACATATCAACGGTATTTTGGCCAATTGATGTAACCATCATACAAAAAAGTTAATGATTGGACCTCATTTTAAAGACGACAGAGCAGGCCTCGGCCAAATAATGTAAATTAGAAAAATAAATTGACCACTTTTTGTAAGGGAAACGTCAATTTACATTAGTTTCAGATTTAAAAAGTTTGACCCGGTCACTTGATATAAGCCACTATTATGTCGACACTCCATACGTATAATCCCGTATCTGCGAACATGATAATTTACAGAAGTGCATTTTGAAGATTCGTAAAGCAACTCATCATATATTTTTTTCGATAAAAACAGTTTTTACTCTCTCCTGAATAAATTCAATTTTGAGAGCTATGTATATATTTGTTTTGAAAGAATTGTTGGGCCCCATATTATTCTAAATCATCATCGCAGAACTGGTAAACCAGAGCAGTGGTCGCCAAACCCAATAAATTTATAAATTTGAATTGTCCAGTGTCTAGTGAGCTAGTTATGGATATACTTATCCGCACTGGGATTCGAGCCCATAAGCTCCGTGACCGAAGCCAATGACGTTGAAAACTAGGTTATCATAGTTTTAATAGTAAGAAATAACTATAAAAAATACAAAATAAATTCTGGCTTTTAACCCTTTCAGTATAGATTAAAGCAAAAAGCAATAGCAATTGGGAGTTAGTTTATAAAACCGTTGAAGTGTTAACAGCACCATAAGTGCAGATAAACACCCTCTCAAAAGCAAAGCCAAATAAAACACCAATGTGTTAGAAATAACAAAATCAATGGGGTAAATAAAAACTAACTTCAGCCCTTAGTTTATTAAAACATACCACGGATCGTTTTGTTTTTTTACAGAGTTTTCCAAAGGGTTTCAATTAATAAACTTTAAAATTCTTTCGAGATGAAATGTTAGAACAGTCGTGATTCCATTATTTAAAATCACTGCAATTAATTGTTATTTTATAAATAAGATAAGTCTAAATTAGAGTTAGTCCAAAGATAGTTCTAAAATGGGCAAAACACGTGTCACATTCTATCAATTGTTGGGTCCGTTATGTAGTGATCAACGTTGTTGACTTTGATGTTGCACTCTCAAGTTCAAATCCCGACACGGACAGTTTCATATATTGATTTTTCAACCGATTTATGAACTTTGTGACAATCGATGGAGTGGAATTAAAACTCCCTCCCACCCATCCGATTCTAAAAACAGGGCGCAGCGAACGCGATTAGCTAACCTGTCCTAGTCCTATCCTTCTATCCCTACTCTCTTCGAAAAAGAAACCTTGAGCAACTGAGTAACAAGGAGTTCTCATAGAAAAAACTTCTGTTGAGCTACCTCCATTAGGAGTCCATATGCTCTATATTGCAAGGCGAAAAACGTGTCACATTTGGTAATAATCAGAGGAGGTTTATCAAAAAATTAATCAATTTTGATTTTACATTAAAAATTAATTTCCTCTATCCCACCGAATCTATCGAAAATGTTCATTGCAGACTTTTTAGAAAAAAATATGTTTTGAAAATCAAACAGATGAAGTATTTATTGAATATCTAGTTTGCATTACTCGATTCTTACTTGACCAGTCCACAAACAGCCCCCTTTCACCACAACCGTAGAAACAAAGCCTCCCGTCCTAATGAGTGGTCTTGGGATCAGAGTTCGAACCGAGAACCATCCGTTTTGCACTCAACAAACTCTCCGACGAACATCCATTTTTAAACTTTCAAGCGCGGTGAGTGATTTTAATCCGTCAGAGATAAAGTTTTATTTTAAGCATACTTTAACTACTCCTAGGTTCAAATAATTTAAAAAAATAAAAATCGTGAAACTAGTGACTTATAATCAAATCACATAAACCAGGCCTAGGAAAACTGTGGCTCGTATTTATTAAAAAAAAAAAATTTTTTGTCGTTTGATGCTTTTGTTTAAAATATAAATAGGCGAAACACATGTCGTACCTAGTAAAACAACTAGTGACGCAACAAAGTTATTAATTTTAGTGTATATCAGCTCTACTAAGGAGCACCTAATTTATTTAAATAAAAATCATATAGCTATGATGAATTTTTGTAGATATCAAAATAAATACATAAATAGTTATCAGTCCTGTGAAATCAAATTGCAAAAAAAAAACCTTCCAAATATGACGTTTTTGAAACGTATTAAAGTTAATATATAAAAACCTACCAAATAAATGAGGAGTTTGCCGATTGTTCCACCATATATCCATAATAACAAAATTTTAATTTTAATGACTCATCAGGGTTGTACGGGTTTTTTATTCCTGTGACAAAGCTCTTTTCAATTTACGTTTCAAGTGGTGAAAACGATTTTTGTTTCAATTCTGAGTATGTGACGATAATTCCAATAGATTTCGTTGAGTGTTCAACATATTTATACGTTTTAAATAATTAATTTACTTTAGTAAAATCTCGCTTAAAGAAGAACGTCCAAAGACGTCATTTTTGTATGAGAGGCGTTCCGTTCATGGAAAGACGCTATTGGCAGCCATCCGGTTAAGCATGTACAGAGCTTTAACTCGAAAGGAATTGTGTGATGCTGGCTTTTATACGGTTAAAAGGTTAAAAATATATCCTTTTGCCACTTTGGCTATTCTGCGAAAATTTGCGAAACACTTCTGTGGAATAGTACAATAAAAATTCAACCAATACCGCACGATTTGCATCCGTTAACGCGTGAGTGATTTTATTCGATTGGAAAGCATTTTACTTATGTAGATATTTGATTCTGTAGACCTTTTTGCGAAAATAAAACGGGCAATCTGTATCTAGAGTGGGTAACCGAACCCAAAGAATGTTTTTGCATTAGGGAATAGTGCTTAAAACTAAAAGATAGGCAACAGTAATGGAAAATAAATGTAATTCTAGTAATGAAGGGAAAATGCTCCAACTGATCGTAATGTAATGTTAACGAAATTGCTGGGTCGGTTCGGAAAAATTTTTCGTTTCATTGAATTCTGTTGGTACACTTAATTTTGAAAACTTTCAATCTGAATCATCATCAGATATAGTTTTTTTTTGCTAGTTTCATGCCATTTTTTTTAATATGACTTTAACATCACGCTGCTTTATCTGTACTGTGTAGGGCATCCAAACCCCTATCCGTTTTCTGATCCCGGGATTTCGGGATTGACTTTTTTCAAAACTAGGATACCGGGATTGAAAAAAAGCCAGGTTTTCAAATTTGAAATTGTAAAAAAAAATGTAGATAATATGTACGATATGTAAATGGAGCCACAAAAAAAAATATAAAGAACTTCATACAAAATAAATATACAATTCCGTGAAAAAGGATTTGCAGTTCATACAAAATAGAAGGGTGAGCCTAAAAACGCATTAAATAACATAATAGCTAGGTACTTATCCAATGAATTTTTTTATAAACTAGGTATCAGAATATAAATACAAAATTATAATAAGTATGAGCACGTGAAATCACACAAAAAATGTTTGTAAAATATGTAGGTACTTAGGTATCTTCATAATTATGCAAAAAGTATTTGCAAGCAGAATCTTGCGCGTTTATTTTCTTCGATTGTTTTGTACTTTATTGGTTATTGAAGACATGTTACAGTTAAATGACAATAATTCTTCATTAAATTCTTTATCTAAAAAAAGAAAAGTGGTCAACTGTTTTTTGTAGATAATGATGCAAAAAAACAACAAATTGTCGGTTTCTATCCGTATGAGTGTAAATATGAGTGTGAGAGAGAAGACAACACATATATCAATTATGTTTAAAATATATAAGTAGAACATACCTAGGTACTTAGCCGCTTGAAACGTTGTTCTTATAGTAAGTCAGGTAATAATGTGCATTTTATATTTTATAGTTCATCGTAGATAAGAATAAGAATTTGCATTTTAATATAAATTATTTTTTACTATTTTATAGTGAATCCCGGTATTGGTATTAAGTCGATTCCGGGATCGCGGGGTTGAATAATTGCTCGGGATCCCGGGATTGGAAGCCGTAGTACTGTGCTAAGTGTTGCAAAAAACACGTGATTTTCGAAATGCAATATTTTTTCGGGAAAAAACCCTGAAAATTAGGAATAAACTGTTAAATATGATATTTTTCGTAGTTTTTTTGACATATTGAGTCATAATATATCATATATCATCAGTCGATAATGCTCGTGATGAGCAAAACCGCTCCGTATCATTGTAAACATGTGGAAGTAGTACAAATGAATAGTGTTTTATTTTTTAAAATATAAGGCCTTTCCATTAAGAATTGACAGTTAAAACATTAAAAGTGATATAAATATATGTTTAACACCGAGCTTAACTTCATACATAAAAACAGGAGCGTTCCCGTAAATATTTTGGGTTGGTTTCAAGTATACATACATGTCATACGCGATACGACATTCAATAAAGTTTCTTACTTCCATCTGTATCATCAAACTGATAACTCAGCGTAACCTAAAAGTTGGGGGTACAATGTGTGCATACGTCAAAAATGCCAATAATTAAAATTATTTTTTATCTACTTATAAATATAGACGTAAGACACAATTGCACTGACGTTCTCTTGACTGCACTGTCAAGATAACATTTTTGTAGAGAAATTTATTTATTAAATTCAGTAAACAGACTGGGGAAAAAAGGAGTAAAATCGAAATATAGAAGTGCAACATAAATGTATCAAAACAATAACGATAATAAATGGATGAGGCGTGGCAAAAATGACGATTACAATATTTACAAAGGGTCGAAGATTTTTTAAAACCGTGTATATACAAAAAATTAATTGGTCCGTGCAAAAAACAGTACAAGAAAAGCCTTGCAAGAAGAGACTCAGGCGTATTTTTATCTTACGACACGTCATCCATGTTTTCAGCTATTTTCTCTGTGAGGTATTGACTGCTTTAAGTGTTTTTGTTTTTACATTATTGGTTAACTTTCGGCACTATCTTTTGGGTTGATTAACTATATTGACTGGATAAGAAAATTACGATTTTATTATTTTTGTAATTTGATTTTTTTAAATCATAGCTCTGACGATGCCGTGATGCCAAAATAACTTTCAGCCAGAATTTATAATTATATGCTTGTTATTTTTTACTTTGCAATAAAGATATTATAATTAAAAGCTTATGGCCTGAAATTTCATTTCCTTTTTGAGTCCATTTATATTGCTTCCACGCGCAAGTAAACATTATGCATTTACCTTCGGCTGCGTTAAGTTGGTCATTGTATAATAAAACACTTAATCTGTATGGGGTTTTATTATTTTTGTCCTAGCTATTTTCTTGGAATCGCGGGTGGGAATAAACTAGCCAATGAACACATATTCACATCTAAAAGATTAATTTTAGGAATTTCTCGCTCTAGCTCGTGAATTAAAGATTAGAGTATTTAGATGACATGCTACAAAATTGACAGAAACTAGGTAAGTGCACAGTGATATTCTTAGATATCAATTCTTTGTCTGGAATAAATCAGAAGGTAGATTCATTATACCAATTAAAAAAACACAGCAATTTATTTTATGTGAGGTCAGTTTCATAAATTGGTTTTTCAGTCGATTTAAGAATTTCTGCTCGTAGTCTGCGATGTCCAAAACTTCCTCCCACCCATCCGATCCTCACGGGGCGTAGAGAGAGCGATTAGCTAACCACTAGTGCTGTCCTAGTCCTATCCTTCTATCCCTACTCTCTTCGATAAAGACAGGTTGAGCAACTGAGTAACAGACAACTCTCATAGAAAAAATTCTGTTGAGATACTTCCATTAGGAGACCATATGATCCACGTTGGGAGCGGACGTGGATATATATATATATATATATCCATATATATAGATATATATTAAAGCAGATTTATAGTCAAGGAATTGTCTCTATCTATTGATACCTAACTTGATAAGTATTCGATTGGCATAAATCCATCTCTTGATTTTATAATTATCTATTTCAAATTTGGTATTGAAGTTCCATCAAGCACCCTCAGTCGATGTCTTAAATTATCTATTTAACATAAAATACCGAAGCTAAATCCAAGAGAGTTTGTCTTACTAGCTAAAATTTTCATTTACTGTTTGCTCAGAGCTGTCAATATGTTCCTTACTAACTTCTGCCAGTATGGTGACGATAAGTGAAGTTATATCGATGGCGCTGTTATATTTGTTGAATCAATTTAACAATTTTTTTTACCGTGTACGCTGCTAGTGTGGAGCATATAGAGTCCTAATGGAGGTAGCTGAACATAAGTTTTCCCACGAGAACTGCATGTTACTCAGTTGCTGAACCTCTCTATCTCGTAGATAGTAGGGATAATACAGGACTATTAGTTAAGTAATCGCTTTCGCTGTGTCCCGTTTTTAGGATCAAATTCCAGACATTACAAAGATCCATGCCCATGAACAGAAATCAATTAATGAAACTTTTCGTACCGAGATTTGAAACTGAGACATCCGTGACCGAAGCCAAGCGACGTTGAACACTGCACCGCGGACCCGAGTATATCTATAATGAAACTAAATTCAGCTTTGGTGTGCTGCGTTTCCTGCTTTATTCCTGCTGTAATAAATATAAAAAATGGAAGCCATTATTTTTTAAGACAGATGCATATTTCGATCGTGCTCTTATATTGAACGAAGGCAGCCAAATTTTCGTAGGCTATCGTAAAGAAAATGCATTGGTTCACAACATTTTCAAGCTATTGCAGAGAATTTATTGTTTATATCAAATAAAGCGTAAGGAACGATTAAAGATTCGGCTAAGCGTCGGCTTCGTGGTGCACTGGTCAACGTCATTGACTTCGGTTATGGATCTCAGTTTCATAAATTGATATTTCAATCGATTTATGTATTTCTGTCCGTAGGTATAGATGGTGATGTCTAGAATTCCGTTCCATTCATTTGATCCTAAAAACGGAGCGTAGAGAGAGCAACTAGCTCACAACGAGTCCTGTTCTGGCATCCTTCCATTAGACCGATCGACCATACTGACTTGGTGGCGAATAAGGCAAATAATGAAACCTTTAAAAAATTTGCAACGTAATACGGAGAGCGAATAGACCTCAACTCTGATTTTCTGCACACTTAAGTGCACACCATCAAGTCTTGGGTAGTTGTTCCAAATAAATTCCCAATTAAGGGAAAAAAATGTAGATATGCTTAACATTTGTTACGCCATTAGATACTGCTGTATAAAATTAACGAATGGGAAAGCAGTGATGGGTGGAGGATGGCAAGGTAATTAGTCTTGTTTTGGCCCAATTCTTATATCACTACTCTCTAGTAAAAAGCAGTTCTTGTAGAAAAACTTCTGTTGGACCGCCTCGATTATAATTTCATATGTTCCACATTGGGTGTGGACATGGTGAAAAAAATAAGAATTGAGCATGTTCACAAGAAAATCAATCCGTCGAAAATGCTAACTCGCTTAATGAAACTGATCCTGTATATATTGATAAATTATGATATGCATCTATAAAATTGTGTTTTTTGTAATAAATACAAAATCTCCCCTTCGAGAATTCACAGTTCGCAAATATGATTTTCATTATTTTAGGGATTATTATTGTCAGGTAAAATAAAAAAAATATTTAGTTTTACAAAAATAATGTACATAAAATAATTAACAGCTATTTCGGGATTGCTTCATCGTCAGTACTTTTGCTGATGTTAGATAGTATGACGTCGAAATATCTATCAACTATAATTACATAATCGTATTGGGACAGCTCACTTTTTTATTTTTTACACTATTTCAATCGAGTTCTGACAAGTAAATGCCGATTCCATAAATGATTATTAATAATTTTGTTCACGAAAGATTTTTCTTCTTCTTTGGCCACATTCGCTCCCTATGTGGAGCATATAAAATACGACTGAAAAAATGAATTCATCGGCTCGTGTCCCATAGCTTATTTACTACTGATCCACTAAAAAGTCAGTAGGTGGTTGAAGCTTTGTGGAATTTGCAATTTACATATGTGACCATAATTTAGGGGTCCACAAAAGAAAGTTTCGTCAAACTAATATATTCGACGACCGGTGAACCGTCATGTCAGAAAATTTCCAATAACGAACTTTGTAGAACATAATATTAAAAAAATTTGGCTCGTATGGCATGTAAACATGTTTTCAATGGTGACGTTTTATTGGTCCGTGGTCGAGTAGTGAACGTCGTTGGCTTTGGTTGAGGTGATCACGAGCTTGAATCCCAGTACGGAAAGTTGATTTTCAAATTGATTAATGTATTTCTGTTTGAAGGCATGGATGTCTGTGATGTCTAAAAACATAACTTTAATTAAAAATGGAGTTCTACCAAGCAAACAAGAAAGACGAATTGATGAATTGAATGTAGGTTTCCATAAAGAAAAATACAATACAATTCATTTGTACTACTTCCACATATTAATAATGATCAGGACCGGTTTCGCTCATCACAAGCATTATCAACTGATAAGAATACAAGCATAACAGACCTATTTATATAAAATTGAGTGTAAAAATGGAGGTATATAAAACTGATGGTTCATGAACTAAGCCAAGAAAATAATGATTAGCAAAAAAATTATACATAAATCAAATAAAATAGTGTACAACTAAAATGTTAAGGTCCTCTTACAAATCAATAAATACTAATCTGAAATCACAAATACAACTACATTAAAAGTCTATTAGCTGAGCAAAAATTTTTAATCACATTACTAATGCAATAAGCAATAGTGGATTGGGAGAAATATAAGAAAAAAATAGTGAACTATTTAAAAGCAATCAAATATTTAAATACCTTTATATACCATCATTTTTACACTCAATTCTATATAAATAGGCCTGTTATGTTTGTATTTTTATCAGTTGATAATGCTCGTGATAAGCGAAACCGGTCCTGATCATTATTAATATGTGGAAATAGTACAAATGAATTCTGTTTTATTTTTTAAAATATATTGTCTTTCCACCAAGAATTGAAAGTTAATACCTTAAAAGTATTTCGGACTCTGTTCGGGTGTCAGCCATAGGGCAAATACTATTCATAACTCAAATATTTTATTATATTTTTTATTTTACACGCGTAATGAATAACGTTAGAAATATGGAAATATTGTTTGAAAAGTGTAAATAAATTTCTGTATTTAAAAGAAATCGGGATTTTTTTCGGGATGAGGAAAATAGCTTCGGGTTAGGTTCGGGTAACACGTGAGACTCGGGCTCGGGTCAGGCATAGACTGGTTAATTTTATAAAATTTCGACACGTACAGACCTGTAATGTATGTACATGACATTAAGCGAATTTATTAAACTGATGATTATATCCATCTAGTTAAATTTAGCGTAAATGACGGTAAGATAGTACCGAAATACCAATCAAACTATAAAAAATAAAATTGAAAACATTCAGTTTTGTATCGTTATCATAATTAATATATATAACAAGGTAAGTCAAGGACTCTGACAATTTATAAAATATTACAAAACTGTAAAATAAAAAAAAATAAAATGAAGAAGAAGTCTAAACTTTTAAGTGGAAATAAAATATTATCAGATTATGAAAACGCTAATTAATCATTACTCTAGCCCAAACAAACAATTTCGTAATTTATGAATTGAAAACCAAGGAAATTACCTTCTCCTGCAGGATTCGCTAAGTGGCAATCTTACGTATGAAAAAGTATTTTTTTCGTAAACGAAAAGTAAACAAATATATTTATTAATTCAAATAACGTTCATGTTTATGCAACCGGATTATTAATATTAGAGAAACGTGCTTTTTACGTGACTCGTAATGTCGAAACATTTTCGTATCGAAAAATATATCGAATATAAACAAATTAACTTTGGTTAGTAAAAAGGGTATTTTTACATTGTGTTTATATAAGGCAAAACAATTTTTTTTTATGTAAAGTATAAATTTTCGTACGTGATAAACTATGAAGGAATATGATTTTTTTTAATTAACTAATTCTTGTTCCTTTTTTATATATATGTCAATCGTGCAGTTCATTACTCTCAGACATCTCCATGTAACCCATATTAAGATAATTAGAAAATCAATATTCAAATCGCCACCATAAATCAAAGCTTATTGATTTGTACCCGAATTTTATACATTTTATAAACAGGTGTTTAACGATTATTTCTTTCTTTATATATTAATACGTAAATTAATTGATATCTACTTGATAGAACTCCATTATGGTAGGATAAAAATAACAAAGTATTGGTCAATATTTTTAATTATGTTGTTACAATGATTTCCTTTCCTTTCCACCAAGAATTGATAGTCGACAACTTAAAAGTGATTAGATATATCTCTACCTGAGAGATTTACATTCCTACACCTATTTTATCAACTTTACAGGAGGAGCAAAAACGTGTTTCTAAAGCAGTTTTTATTTTATATCAATTTGTAGAGTTGTTCTGTTTTTATTTTCGTTCTTTTGCAGTTGATAGATAAGGGGCTTGGAGAGTTTCATTTACAGGTGAAATCATGATTGTTTTTTAAGGGACATGGGATTGTTTACCCCGTAAATGCAGTGTGACAAAGGACTGATTTTGAATAGGGTTTTTTCAGTAACCAGTCCAAATACGCCAAAGTTTTATTTACCCATCTATTGATCTTAAAATTACAAATAATGTGACATTTTTAACTGAATTTCGCTATTTTTGGACAGATTATGAGGTGCAGAAAAATATAATAAATGTATATTAAGATGTTTCAAGATGGATTGCACGAACGTCTGTGATTATATCATTTCATAAAACGCACGATAAATCTTTTGTGAATTTTCCTTTAGTCCCCTTGCCAAGTTTTTAGTAGTGGGTACCTCCGTCGTCGCGTCTGCCTACCTACTCCTTATTTCCTGGTCATTAAGCCGATATTCCGCTCAGCTTATCTTCTGTAATGCGCACCTAGCCTGTCATGCCGATACAAAATACACAGCCCGGGCATTACAAACCCCCTTAGCGAGAATTAATTTCGTTACGAATTGATCGCGAATTCCACTACAGTACAAGGAAATAATTCGAGAATTTATTGAGAATTTTAAATTTCAAATTTTGAACATTCCATTTTTCTCCGAATGACAGATTAAAAACTTAAATTTAAAAATGTAATTTCGGCGTTAACGTTCCAGTTTTAAATATGCGGAAATTGACTTAATAATTAAATGATCAATTGAATGCTTAACCTCAAGACCTCTGTGATGTTGTAAGAGATGTCTTGGTTCCAATCCCGGCAACGTTAATATATAATTTATGTTTTTTAAATCTTATATTCGAAAACTTGGGCATTAGTGTTTGTGATGTTTTTTCTCCTCGTGTTGATCTCGAGTGACTTTAACTTGTGTAAAACTGGGAAACTTTCCTATGTTTTCAATTTCAATTTCTTCCAACTGGTAGTTTCATGAAATGATTTTTCAATCGATTTATGGATTTCTGTTCGTATGCATAGATTTATGTGATGTCTAAATGTCCCATCCTAAAAACGGGGCGTAGCGAGATCGATTAGGTAACCACTTTTCCCGCCCTGGCCTTATCTTTATCTATACACTATTCAAAAAATAAAAGATTGAGAAACTGAGTAACAAGCAGTTGTCGTAGAAACAATTTTATTTTAGGAAAAAGTATTTCCATTTCAGGAGTTCATATACTAGATATTGGGAGCGGACACTGCTTAAAAAATGGCATTGTATTTTATTGCTAAACTATACTCAAATCAAGGTAATGATAATACAATATTTTATTGATTGAATTGGTATTTACTTTGTAGGAATCCATTATAATAGAATAAAATATCAAAGTATTCAGTTCTAAAATATTTTATTAGCTATTTGATAGGTATTTCGGCTTAACGCCATCGTCAGAGCTGTGCTTATTTTAGTTTAGCTATATATACTATTTAGAAGAGATAGACAATATCATGTCATCTCACTTATTCCAACATCATAACATTTATTTAAAATTAAAATATTTAACGTACTTATTGTGTTTTTGGAAAAGTGAACAATATAATTTTCATCGGTAAACTAAATAATGAAGATTCATCAAATTATGCAATTTTAAGTCATTCTAAGGACTAAAACTACAAATCTATATATATATAATAATTTTTTTTTGTCCCGTATGCGTACTTATACCATTCATCCAATTGCGATGACACTTTGGTGAGTTATTGTGCGCACACCCACGAAGGTTTCTGAAAAAAAATCTAGAATCTTAAAATAAGTAATCAAATAGGCACAAACAACGACATTTCAGTTCGTGTGTGACATAACAACTGGTGTCAATTGGTAAATTCCAACTGCCGGTCTTAAATTTAAAATTTAAAGTAAAAAATATACTGTTGCCACGCATCCCAATGATTCATACATATATTCCAGTCGAATTCAAACGTCTGAAGTTTGCGGTGCGACTCGCATTTGCAATTACCATCAACAAAGTACAGGAACAATCACTAGAAGTGTGTGGACTAAATTTGAAAAATCCATGCTTGTTACATGAACAGCTGTATGTGGCCTGCTCACGCTTTGGAAAACCTTCTTATATATTCGTTTACGCACCAGACGGAACAAAATGTATGTGTCTAAAAAAACATTTGAATAAACAGAACTAAAACACAAACACTCTCTTGCTTTGAGTGGCATTGTAACGCATGACAGGTACTTGCTAGTATTTAATAAACATGTAAACTTATAAATTCTAAACTATCTGCTAATTATTTTCATACCTTTCTCCCCTCAATTCCCTTCCTTAGACGGACAAGAATATTATTTAATTAATATCTATTAGTGTTGCGAAGTTTGCAACTCCTTTCAGTTGCCTGAAGTTTAACCGAAATTCTATACTTATGTAGTGTCCTCCGACAGGGAATTTCAAATCTCGGCATTAGTTTTTAATGTGGGATAAAATTAATGAAACGTTTTATGAATTTTGTAAATGTTTGACGGATTCATGTAAAATTAAAGCTGCAAAAATTGCCCATAAATGCATGTAAAATAGCACAACTGACAGAATATGTAGGCATGGATGTATGTGATGTTTAAAACTTCATCCCACCTATACGATCCGAAAAATACGACGCAGCAAGAGCGACAAGCTAACCACTAGTCCTGTCCTAGTCCTATACTTCTATCACTGGTCGCTTCGATAAAGAGAGGATGAGCAAGCTAGTAACAAGCAGTACTTGTAGAACAACTTCTGTTAAGGTTCGTCCATTAAGAGTTCATATTCTTCACATTGGGAGTGGACAAGACAAATAAAAAAACCATTACAAACATTAAAAGGTCATGTGTCTTAGTGCAATGATATTGTATGCCATTCATCTGCATCATTCAAAAAATACTGTACATCCAAATAGGGTATTTGAGGAGATGAGCACCTTTTTATCAATGTTGGACAAACGCCACTAACCACGAAAGTCGTGTTTTTATTATTTGTGATAGTGCAAATGATGCTCTCTTCAAAAAACTCATCAAATGTATCAGAATCCAACGGTTTCGTACAGATTTTTGAATGTAAAGTTCATACGTAGTTTCAAACTCGGACACCTAACATCCATCTTCGCGAAACGAGTGGACATATACACATTGACCAATCACAAAGCAAGAATTTACTTTCAAGTGTCATTCCAGGCTTGATGCAGTGTAAAATATGTATGAAATGATGTAGATGGCTCGTGTTCCACTTTTATACCAATTTACTCAGATATTGCATTATCTAATTGCATAAAATGTTCATTTCACCTTTATTTTTCATGCATCAATACACGAAAAACTGAACAGATTATGGGTTAGACAAAAAAACCGAATATATGATGTTTAAAAATGGCTTTGTAACCACATTTTAGTGTCAAAAAACAAGAGGAAGTCACAAATTAATATAACCAAAAAATAAACAATATATTGAATAGTACATTATATTACAATTGAGTATAACCTTTTCAATAACGATTTAATCAAAACTGATATTACCGACTTTTCGCCTGAACGTTATTTCGGTAATCTTTTATCATTGAGCGCCTCTGGCTTATCCAGTAGTTTCCAAAGGTATTTATGAATGGTGGTAGAACGGTGCAAATAATTTAGTGGAATTCTTATCGCCATTCTCTGTATCAATTATTATTGTTTGGTATTTCTAATCGTGAATTGTTCCACAAAACAATTATTATTAACGTCTCGCTAATGGGAATCGCTTCGCCTTCAACAAAACTGAATGAAGATACCTCAAGTGAAGGATCGTTCACCAGATAACATCTCAGATTATTGTGAATGAAGAGAAATTATACTAAATACGAATTGTTTCCTGTTTATAGCTTTTAATTTAATTTATTTGACGATATTTTGGCCAATTGATAAAATTAAAATTGTTCAGGAGAGAGTAAAGACTGTTTTTATTGAAAATAATATATCGCTACGTCAATACAACAATAAGGCATATTGAAATATTGTGTTTTGAGTTAAAAATGTCATTTTAAGCAAAAAAAATTGACAAATCCAATGCAACAGACGGATATTTCGAATCTTTAAAATTCAAACTGTATGAACACACAACTTACTATATCACCTAACAAAATAACAATCTCAATAACACTATTTCTGTAGAATTTAGAACATTTCATGTTTGCATATACGAGATTATACGTAAGGAGTGTCGATATAATAGTGGCGTACATCAATTGGCCTGGTCAGAATTATTAAACCTAAAACCAATGTAAAATGATGTTTCCCTTCCGAAAAGTGGTCAATTTATTTATCTAATTTACAGCATTTGGCCGAGACCTGCTCTGTCGTCTTAAAAATATATCCAATCATTAAATCCTTTTAGTATTTTTTGAGGGTTATATCATTGGCAGAAATACCGTCGAATTATATTGTTTATATTATTCGTCGTTTTTATATACACCGCGAACGCTTAGATCATGAGAAAATATCATACCTAAATGTGCTATGTGATAATAATAAAACGTCTACAGATTGGCCTGGGCTATTATATATAAGATATATATTTTCCATGTACACTTCCAATGTAGAGCATATCGACTCCTAATGGAGGTATTTCAACAGACGTTTTTTACTAGTACTGCTTGTAACTCAGTTGCTCAACCTCTCTTTTTCGAAGAGAGTAGGGTAAGGTTAGGACAGGACTAGTAGTTAGCTCATTTCTCTCGCTACACCCCGTTTTTTAGGATCCGATGGCTGGGTACGAGAGAATTTTAGACATTACAAACATCCATATCTACGAGCAGAAATAAATTTATGAAACTATCCGTACCGGATATGAGCTCGAGACATCCGTAACGGTAGCCAACGACATTGACCACTACACTACGGATCCGATGCAATAAATAGGTTATTAAATTCGCTCCGCTTCATATTTTATCTACAGCATTGGCTTATTCTATGCTAAAAATATAATTTTCAGTAGGGGTCGATCCACCACTGGATGAAGGCCTCCCCCAGCTACCTCCACTCTTCTCGGTTCTTAGCTTTACGCTTACTTCCAACGAACCTGACAAGTTCAAGCTAAAAATATCTTAACCTTTAAATAAAAAAGATACTGATGACTGGGAAATACCAAAGTAGTTTTCAATAAACTATTTTTTAATATCTTTTTGAGTTGAGAGAGTTGTTATTTTTTTAAGTCACAAAGATAAACTTCTTTGAAAAATAAATAGGCGCGTTCAAAAGATAGGTAGCAATCTAGCCGGCGCTGTCGACACCGGTAAATTCCTTGAAAATTTCGGAAAACTCCCGGACTTTAGTAATTTACGACTTAATTGAAACGATAAATCAAAACCAGAAAGTGAGTTCAATTTTCTCACTTCATTCTGTTGCGCGGCCCGTTAAAGAAAATTTCCGAGAAACTGCTCCGATATTGAGATTGTTTGAAAGGTCAGATGTCTAGTTTCTCATAGCGTTGAACTTGGTATTGCCAAATAAATATTTTCCATTTCGGATTTACAGCAATATTTGTTTTCAATATTTAAATTTTCTTACAAAATATTCAAATCCTTAAGGATGGAAATTATGTTAATATGAATCACCCATAAAATAAAAAATCCTCTCTAGAGATTCCAAATATTCGTTGAAAACAAATATTAAAACCTTGTACTATTCGAATATTCAGGGGAAAAAAATATAATTTGTCGTATCTATTTATGAATTAATTATGTGGAGAACAGATCAATACAGATGAAAACCCGGATGAGATGGCAATACAAGAACAGAAGCAGAAAAACTAAAAATAGTAAAAACACAACAGAATTTTTTATTAAAATTAAAAATAAACAGTAAATTTTATTCGAAAATGGGCACCCTTAATTTTTAACGTGATGGAAGAAAGAAAGTTTCAGTAGTCCAGATGTTAATTTCTTAGACGCGATCATTAGGGACAAAATACATGGAAATGTATAAGATCTCAGCAATTCAAATTTGATATTGAAATTCCATCAAGCACCCTCGGTCGATGTCTTAAATTATATTTAAAAAAAATAAAGTTTTCTTAAATAGCGAGGAGGGGACAAATTTATTTTTGGACTCCTGGCAACCAATATTTTTAGAGCCACTGATTTTATCAAGATATAATGCGATATCGAATGGAGTAGGCTTGGCGGCCACTGGTGGAGGTATCCTACAATCCCTGCCAGTCTCGCAAAGCAACGTCCATCGCTATGCCCTGAAAGTGGCACAGCAAACAGCTATCGCCCGGGCGTATATCAATGATCTTTCAATTAACATAGCATACTTATTCTGCGATATCAATTAATGATAACCAAAGGATAATGGCCGTCTAAGAGAGATAACTACCATTTGGTAACGTGTTTTTTTTCCCAAGCAAGATATACATCAGGCGAAAAAAAGTTCCCAAAATATCCAAGCAAAACAAAGATGGCAAGAAGTAAAGGAAACATTACGCAAGTTAAGAAGTCATTTAAAAAAGTCATTTGCTGTTTGTTTAGCCGAACCTTTCTTTATATCAGTCCATTTGCTACTAAACGCACTCGTTGCCAACCACGTGTCGTCGATCGCATTATTTACTTCACATTGTTCCTCATGTCGATCGTCCAGTTCATTACTCAAAACCAAATATTCCATAATGAGATAATCGTAAAAGGAATATTAAATTTTTTGCTATAAATAAAAAAATATTGATTTTTACCTGAGTTTTATACATTTAATAAACAAGTGTTTAAACACTAGGTACTTTCCGAGCAAAGTAAGGCTTACAATTAAATGCACTTTTGTTTAGATCATATTCACTTTCATAAAAATAGTTTTCACTTATAACAAATATATTCCACAAAAAAACAAATTCTTTCACTAAAAATAAAGTGATTCTAGAAAATAAAATGTATTTTAACATTGAAGAAATATATTACACTTACGAAAAAATATTTTCACTCACACTTTGAAATCGATAGTTGAACGAAGCTGTAATGAAATGAAAATACTTGTCGCAACTCTACTGTCTTTGCTCCACGCAATAGAATATATTACACAAACCAAACCAGACCAATCCTAACATAGCCTACTACAACTTAACTCACCTTGTTAAAAGAATCCGTGACTAAGTGGAAACTATTAAAATCAAAGTTTGAGTGTACCAAGTGAATACTATCTAACACAACGTGCAGTTATTTATAACCCGTAAAGTAAGTAGAACATTATTTACTTCAATTACGGATCTCACGGCTTCGAATGTCAGTACAGACAATTTCATCAATTGATTTTTCAATCCATTTATGGATTTCTGTTCGTAGGTATGGATGCTTGTGATGTCTAAAATTAACTCCCACCAACCCGAAACAGCGTAACCCGTAGCGAGAGTGATTAGCTAATCAATAGTGCTGATCTAGATATATCTTTCTATACCTACTCTTCTACGTAAAAACAGAATTTGATCAACCGAGTAACAAACCGTTCTCACTGAAAACTTTTGTCGAGATATCCTCCATCAGGAGGCCATATGCTCCGCATTAGGATTAGACATGGTAATAATAATATAAAATAGTGAATGCAACCAATTCTTGAGTAATTTTCATTTAATATTTTTAGCACGATTTACGTTTGTAGGAATACCATTCCAACGCTGTAGCTTGACGTGATTAAGCGGTAGAGACGGATGCTGTTGATGAGGATGATTGATGCTGTCCAGAGTTCAGTCGGCGGGATGACGACAGGTGTCACGATGAGAAGGTTATTGTGTCGCGTTCAACGGTCGATACAGACTCCCTTTTAGTTGTCATTTGCTTGTCTATTGATACTGTGTTTTGTGATTCAGTTTCAACATACATTGATGGTCGTTCACCTCTCACGCGGTATCAGTATAATGACGGGTATCCGTCAAATATTATTGCAAGCATTCCGTAATCTGCAACGTCGTGTCTTGTCATAGGTACATTATTGGCCAATAAATAATGCTTACTGATAAATATAATGTTTCGATGGAGGCAAGTATTCATATTTTGAAACTTGCAGCACCAGGTCTAGTCATACGTTGTTCCGCTGCGGAATAAGCAGTTTTAAAATAGTGTTAAGTCGTAGCGTAATAAATAAACTTTAATGTAAATTCAAAAATTGTTAATACCAGAATCAACTTTAAGCAATCGGTGAGCATTTTCTAGATATTTTTTGTGCAGCTACCAAGCGAAAACAATACCAAATTTGATTATTTTTTGCGTTATGTTTACACTTAATTGAAATTATTGAAAACTACATCTTTTAAAGTTTAAGCAACTAATTATTTGTTCAGTAACTAATTGCATAAGTGATCGGTAACTAATTCGAAAAATGGTCAGTAAGAAATAATAAATGGTCAGTTAACAATAATTATGTTAGTTCGTAAATAATTGCCAAAGAAATAAAGGTTTGGCTTAACTAAAAAACTTACTGTTTTATATAAAATTACCTGTACGCTTAATTTATTGACAGTCCTCGTTCATACTGACTATTTATTATTTCGTACTGATCAAAAATTGAAGACGCAATATAAAAGCTCTTTTTAGCAAATAAAATGTTCCACATCGATGTTCGACGCGAAAGTTTTCCAGCAAGAACCTCTGACGAATGCCGATCCTTACCATTACCATCATTATATTACAGCCTTTACAAAGAAAGCAAACACACAAAGAAGGCTTTCGTGGGAAAGTCGCAACCTTTCGCAGGCCATAATAGTTTTGCTTTTTTTCGCAACACGAGATAGCATTTATGTGTAATAATTCAACATATGACTACAGGAGAAATCCAATATCTCAATGAATGAAAGAACGTACTTAGTTGTAAAATAATTACTTTGGATATCAACTTTTTTTGAACCATGTTCACGGTAACATCCGAACGGTAATTTGTCTGCTGTCTTTTTCTTTTTCACAATCATTTAATTGTGTGCTAGAATTGTCACCTTAGACGTTTGCACTCCGGCTCTAGAATCTAGGATCACGGAATATATAGACACCTACTAATACATTGACACAAACTGTGAACAATTAATACACGAATAAACATTTCATTTTTAATGATTTCACTGTTAATTTTTGGTGGAAAGGCATCATAGTTTAGAAAGTAAATACAATTTCCACCGGTTTCGCACATCACGAACATTATCAACTGATAAATATAAAATTTACCATTTTATTTATATGAAACTGAGTGTTAATAATTACAAAGTATACCAAACAATTTGCTCGAAAACTATGACAAGAATTTAGACATAATCAAACAAATAACATATTAATGAAATTAAATACTCTATAACTATTTATCTGAAATCCAAAATTAAGCCAGATTAAAAGTTGATTATGTAAGGAAAATATAATTTGTTTTAAAATTGCTCATAAATATTTATTAACAGAAATAACAAAAATAATTACGACCTACTTAAATAATTTAATAATAACGAATGAAATCTTAAATCGGTAATTAACATTGACACATTGGCACATGGTAAATTGGAAATGAAGAATTACTGTCATTTTTATTTACTTCATCTTTATCTTTATCAACATTAATAACCTGTGTTCAGATTGATAATATTTAAAAGTTGCAGTCAGTTTTGAGTAATTCGTTCACAATTTAAAAATTTGCACTTTTCTTAGAGCAACGTTCGAATTCATATACCCAGCGAGAGAGTTTTAAAATTTATAACAACTTTTGTTAAATTACTTTTTTGTATTTATCAAAACTTTGAAAATGGAATCATTTTATTCACTCTTATGCATTATGGGAGCGTCTCGTATTGTTTCCGAACACGTAGATTTGATTTCAAGGCTACCTCTTGAAATCGTATCCATAATTTTTAGAATGTTAGATGGACGAACTCTTTACTCGGCATCAAAGATTGACCCCATTTGGAGCAATATCATTAACGGTGACAAAGTTTTAAAAACTAGGCTCCGGGATCATATTAATATAGTGAGACATGACCCCTTGATTGCTCGCAGGTTAAAAGCAATAAGTGATACCACAATTAGTAAAATTACTGTTACTAAAGTAAAGATGTCTCAAATCAAGAACGCTCTTCCCGGTATTGGATTTGTTGGAAAGACGTTCGTTGTTGCTGAAGGATTTTCACCAATTTCTACGACAACATTTGGTAGGGCAGCAAAACGGATGAGGGTTGACGATCAAGCCGCTGCACCTAAAAGAAAGCTTATTCGATTTTAAATTTTGTTGTTATATTATTTGTATTTTTAATAAACAATTTGACATAATTTTGAATTTAGATACTTTTTTTTTTACCACAAATAAACATTTAAACAAATTTGTCGCCCAGGATGAAAAAAATTCCTCCATCCCCCTGGATACCTCGAGCGTACCCATAACGGCCACTGCGTTTCCTCGTTGGATTTCTATGCTTGTTCGCTGTCTAAGGTATTCACTTGAGCGGCACTCGCCCGTCCTGTCCGTCATCCTTCGACCAATTTCCGCCACCCTCCTCAAAGCCGAGGGTCCCTAAGGACCGAACGTCTCATTTAAAGACATTGTTTTAAATCATTTAAACAAACTTTGAGTGAACCCAAAACAGCGACTAAATTCCCACGATGGATTTCTTCGCTGTCTAAGGCCTTTGACGAATTTCCGTCGCCGTCCTCAAAGTAGACCAAACATTTCAAAACCCAAGGGACAGAAAATGAAATTTGATGACAGACAGTTGTATGTAACGTGTTTAAAATTGTATTCAACCTATTATTCCTTAAACTCTTATCCAAATTAGTGGATAGTTATTTCATTGCTGTTTCTGGTTGGCATTTTAAGACATGCGGTGTACACGCACTATGATTGAAGGCACTCAATATTAATCGAAGACTGTTCTGTCATTGTCATTAAAGGTGACAAAGTTTTAAGAAGCAGGTTCCAAATTCGTGTTTGAGTAGTAAAAAATGATCCGCTGATCGCGAAGATTTTAGTTGTTGTAAGAGGTACTTAAAATTATCTTGTCATAGCTCCTGAACTAGCTGTTTGATATACCTTGTAATTATTAACACTTAATTATATATATATAGCTTCCTTCAAATTTAATTTAAGTAGGTTTATGTGAAAAAAATCTTAATTAATTGCAAAATTAAAATACATATCGTATCAGTTAACGTCAATGCACCCTGCATTTATACAGTTAAATAATAATAACATATGAAATAAGTTCAGAAAAAGGAACAAGAAATACCATTAACATGCAAATTCATGCAAGAAAATAATATTAAAAGAAAAACAATATATATAGAGTTCGTTGGTGAAAATGTCCACCTCTTTAGGCAATGCAATTGATCAGCCGAACAGCCATATGCCCGGCGCGAAGAAAAAGTTATAAGAATTAAAATTTGTCACCTTATGTTTGAAATATCAATAATGGAGAACATATTCATAAGAAATTAAAATTGATAACTAAATTTTTCCACTGGCTGTGTCACTTTTAGTAAAGCCCGTGAAATAACTAAATTATCAATTTTAGTTATAGCCCAGACTGCTCTGTAGACATTTTATTATTATCACATATAGGTGTGAAATTTTCTCATGACATAAGCGTTGGCGGTGTATGTTATGCAATATACACACAGTTCCAACGTACTAGTTCCTTTAGACATTCAGTATTTCAATTTCAAAACCGCGTTCCCACTAGTATTTAAAATAAATGTCCACAAAGTCATCACCAAATACGTTGAGAACATATTCAGTTTATACAGCTATTTTTGAAACAGCATAAAATTACATAAAATTATAAAGCAACTGATATTCACAGCCTGTCCGAAATTTTGCATAATGCACGCTCGGCTGCGTTTCAACGGACCGTGGTGTTTGAATTTCGCATGTCAGCTGTGTGATTGATCGCCATTATTGAATTATTTCGCTGCGAAATTATGACGAATGGCGTTTCGCAGTGCAGATTCCGGCCATCCATTGTTAATAGATTCACATCTATTTGCTAATGAAGCGACAAACTCATTTACAATATGCGTGAATCCATCATTTATTGAATGACTGTTTTATAAAAATTAACGTATGCGAAATTGATTATGAATAATGTCAACTGAACACTCGCGTACTATGAACTCATTTTAGACGTAGGATGATCTTTTAAAACATCTTTCAATATGATCTTCCATCACATCTAGGGCTTCTAAACCAGGTAAATTATTTAATCCCGTAATTGGATCCCAGGATTGATATTCAGACAATCCCGGAATTCACTGTAAATGCTAAAAAATAATTCATATATCAAATAAACTTCCTGATCAACTACAACATTTACTTTTGTTTGTTCATGTATATAGTTTATTTTATAATACATATCTATAAAATTAATATAAATTTATTTCGTAACATGGCGTTTTTACAATAAATAACGATTATTATAAATCTATCCTGTCACACATCGCTTCTCGTGCCATTCACTAGATATATTATGACGACTGTACGATGTGATTTATTGTGACGATTTATTTATTAGTTAACTCTCATATTTTATAGTGGTTTTCTATGAATCGTGAATTGAATAGTGATAATGCTAAAGAATCACAGAATAAACTAACACGAAGTCTTTTCAAATATATGTTATATTCGACGAAAAATAGAGTTGACAGTCGATCTACGTACTACACTTTGTTGGTAGAGACTGGGACTTTTAGGACTACTCCTAAATTGCGATGTTTCTTGTAGCACTGCTTGTAGCTTAATGTTGCTTTGCCAGAACGTATCTTGAACAATTGTCTGACGAACTGATATTTCATTGCTAACTTTCGTTTTAAATTGGTACTTACAGAAAAAAAGATTTGGTTTTGATGATTCAAGTATGACAATAAAATAATATTACGTAAGAGATTGCCTAGCGCATTGTTTATTATTTAATGTCACCATTAGTGTTCTTTTCATTGGCATTTCACGTTGAAAAGGTGAACTCACAAAGAGTCGAGTTTCTATGGTTGTAGCGCTTCGCAAAACGTGCTACATTAACCGACTTTGTGCGATTCCCCTTTACCTTGCCGTATTCCGATGATTTTCTCGTTAGATACAATGGCGTAGTGTCGTAGATATCTTCGACATAACGGGGGTTTACGAGACATATATTGACACAGGAGATTTCAGTTGCATGAAGTAAGATTTTTTAAGCCTGTCTTCTCTATAGATAATCCTTACGAGGAACAGTTGGTGTCAACCTTTCACTCTATTGATTAAATTTTGGTGTGCTTCGATCCTTAAATACGGGGCATAACGAGAACTATTAGCTACCACTAGTCCTGTTTTAACTTTATTTTTCTACCTCTATAGTCTTCAAAAAAAAAGGTTGACAACTGAGTAAAAAGTAGTTCTCAAGGTTGAGATAGCTCTATTCGGAGTACAGATTGGGAACGGATGTGGTAAAAAATGAATATTATCATATATCTTCGTTGTTCTGTAAGAAGACACTAACTGAAAGATACTAGTTTTGAATAATTAGACTTTCACGTTTTTCAAATGATTGAAATGCTATATCTTTTTCATTTAGTTTGTTTGTACAAAGCTGTTTTTAGGTAATAGTATAATTTACAAAAACAGGTGTGTTGTTCCATACGGTTGAGTTTGAAATAAGTAACATTTTTGTATAATTAACTCAATATGCAACTTTTTCGACTTCGTGTTTTCTTCCAGAACAGTGACGATTTATACTTCTTGATTTAAAACTTTTAGTAGAATAGTTTGTATTAGTGTGCGCACCAACCCAAGAAGTGGTACGAGTCCACGGACGCGGGCAGTGTGAAGGAAGCACTGGTCAGGATGGTCGTATAATAGGTCAATTCCTTAAAACTAGAGCATCCAATCCCGGACCCCTTTTCTGATCCCGGGATTTCAGGATTGACTTTTTTCTTTTGATTGAAAAAAAAGCCAAGTTCTCAAATTTGAAATTGTCAACAAAAAATTGTAGGTACATATGTACCACGATAAACCGTGTAAATAAAACCACGGAAAAAGTATAAATATCCCCATACGAAATAAAAATAAAACCCCTTGAAAAGGTATGTTCCTAAAAAACCATAAAAGAACAAAATATCTAGGTACGTAACTATACGATCATTTTTTTATTGACTAGGTATCAGAATATAAAGACAAAATTATAATAATTATGAACACGTGCAATCACACAAAAAATGTTTGTAAAATATGTAGTTTTTGCAAAAAGTACTTGCAAGCAGAATCTTGGGCGCTTATTTTCTTCGATTGTTTTGTATTTTGTTAGTAATTGAAGAAATGTTACAGTTAAATGACAAAAATCTTCCATTGCGCATCTAAAAATAAAATAGTGGTCAACTGTTTTTTGTATGTAATGATGCAAAAAAACAATATATTGTCTGTTCCTGTCCGCTCGCGAAATATGAGTGTGAGAGAGAAGACAACACATATATAAATTATGTTTTAAATATATAAATTGAACATACCTAAGCACTCTGCCGCCTGAAACGTTGTTCTTATAGTAAGTCGGGTAATAATGTCCACTTTATATTTTATAGTTAATCGGAGATAAGAATAAGAATTTGTATTCTAATATAAACTATTTTTTACTATTTTATAGCGAATCCCGAAATCCCGGTATTGGTATTAAATCAATCCCGTAATCCCGGGATTGGAAGCCCTAGTAAAAATGTCTTAAATACCATAAGCCCCTCAAATTGAAATTCCAAAACCCTGTTTAATAAACACCTAAAAAGATAAAATAAAATACGTAATATTTTGGAAAAGTTTGTCGTTTTATATATATGATATATTTTCTACGTCTCTGAACTGAAATACTAAAGTATCAGTTAGTATTTGTTAAAGAAGAAGTGGCAAGTTGTATTTGGGGTGTGAGGTGGAGCGACGCAAAGGAAAACTCGATATTAAAATACTTTGCACTGCGCCAGTTATTATACATCTATTATTTCTAAGTTATGAAGCTTTTGTTAGGAAACTGTTTCCTAAACACAAAGTCAAGATATTAGTTTCATGGCATATTTAGTAACCCGCGTAAATATTTGTTTTTATTTTACAAGTTTAAAGAAATGAAAACTACGTAATTTAATACTTATTAAAAATAATTTTGGAAAGATTTATTACTTCCAACTTACCAACTGTGTTCGATTTAAATTAATTTTCGAAAAAAAAACACTTTTTGATTTATTGCTTTTACAATGAGATTCTGACTAGGGTTTCCAATCTCGGTACTGTCTTAATATCAAACCCGGGATGACGGAATTAACTGTAATTTAAAAAAAATATCTATTTCTAATTAAATACTTCCTGGTTGACTACAACGTGTGCCATGGTTTGCTAATGTACATCCTTTTTTATAATACCTACCTAATACACGGGTCGAGTTTGTCGTGCAGTGGTCAACGTCATTGGCTTCAGTTACTGATCTCACGCTCGAATCCCTTTTCAGACAGTTCCATTAACTGATTTGTCAATCAATTTATAGATTTCCCCATATTCGATACATAAAAAACAAGAGGGCGATTAGATAATCACTAGTCCTATCCTAGCTCTATTAATTCTTCTATCAATGTTCTCTTCGAAAAAAGAGGAGCTGAGCAACTGAATAACAAGTAGTTCTTGATTTGGAAACTATATGAACTACATTGGGAGCGGACATGCTTTAAAATAAATGTATATATATATTGGTCACCCTTTTTCCCATATTTCGTAAAAGCCGTAGAAAAAGGCCGGGATCCTGGGAATGAAAATTTATTAATACCAAAATCGCAAGATCATAAAAAAGGTCCGGGATTTGATGCCCTAATTCTTTTAATCACAAATTTGTCCGCTCGAAATTTTACTATATGTATTCCCAATTTCTGTGAGAACTCGTTGTTATTCAGTCACTCCACCTCTTTTTGATAGTGAAGATGTAGGGTGAGGCTAAGAAACGACTGATAGTTGATGAGTTGCCTTTGCTAGGCTCCGTTTTTATGATTGGACGAGCGGGGAGACTGTAAAGTTTACATACAACTTTGCTTCTAAGTAAACATTAAAGAATTGCATTTTGAAATTATCCTAACGGGTATTTGACGGTATTTGACGGGGTGTACACTCAACCGAATAAGACGAACGCCCAAGACGTTGGTCACTTGACTTCAGTACTGGATAGGTACTATTATATATTAAATTTCATAAAATAGTATTCGTATGAAATTACCTACGTCCAAGTGAAATAACTAAATATTTATGTAGCAGGCGCTTGCTGTGAATTTCTCTGTGTCTCTCTCAATAACGTGTGAAGTGAAAGGTGCAAGCGAGATATATAAGGACATGTCTGCGTTTACTCTTTTATCATACTTGCTTATAATACACAAGTGAGATTGTATGATAGAGGTTTTGTTTTTTAATGCGGTGAACTTGTTTGTATCACACCGGAGATCATGTCTCCTCAATGATACATTAAGTCCACAATAAATATTTATAATATACAGTGACAATAAGAAATATTAATATAAAATTTTTAGGAATATGATGAGTACACAATAATTATATTAAAGTCATCAACTAACAATTAATTTAAGTACACAAAATGGCTATGGTGAGGCAAAAATTAAGGATTAAATGGTGAGGGGCGGGGAAGGTAAACTTTTTCTCCAAAGGAGGCTGTAAATTTTTTGAACTGATAAAAGTTCTCTGGAGAAGAATGGTTTCCGGATGTTCAATAAGACCATCGCGACTATTTCTGCAGGACAAATACAGAATATCTCTTTCAATGGACATAATTGGGCAATCCCAAAAAATATATTCAGAATCTTGATTTTTATCACCACACAAACAATATGGGTCTGGTTTAATTTTAAACTCATAATTTGGCATTAAACGCACCACGACCAGTGGTAAAACGGAAGGTCCAGTGATTTGGAGAGAACCATGTTGCATTCTGACGAAAGAGAATATCTGAGAAGAATAGATGCGTAGTTCTACCCCGAGGGACATTGACCACCGTTTTTGCCAAGTCATTAGAACAGTTAGTGAGCAGAGTTTTGTCACTTTAACTTTGAGAAACTGTTGAGAATCCAACGGCTGAAGAATTGCGCTGCCAATTTGAGCTGGTGTCCCGAGCAATAAAAGATGAATTGAATAACAGGAAGACATTCGATTTAGCAGGTTCGATAGGCTTTGGACATGGCAAGAAGTGAAAACTTTTGCCCCCGAAGAAGTATTTGTATGATAGAGATGAAGACACATCCGCTGCTCGCCAATGGTATATAGCTATCTAAAGTATTCAGTTGATAAATGCTATTCCCAGTGGCACCACCATAAGCAGGCAAGCTTTATATATAAGGCGGAAGGAAGAAAACGCTTTTTTTTAACCAGAAAAACTAAAGATTTGTTTAAAGACCATCACGAGAAGGGCGTGACTACAAAACCACCCACTATGGTCATGGAAAGATAGAACCTAAAAATATTTCTTCACAACTTGCAGGCCTGACTAGTGGTGATATTTCTTTGAAAGTAAATTGATAACGTTAACTCAATTCTGAAATAAGCTTTTCAAAATTCGTTCTTTGAAAATTCCGGTGATTTTTAAGTAAAAATAAACCACGTTTACATTATAAAAGTTGCGTTCAATGAAGTAACTCTTCCGAGGTATAAAAGCTGAAAAGCGATTGAAAGTGACAAGTAGTGAAACATGCAAAAAGAAGCCTTCGTTCCCGCTTAAGCCTCCCTTGACGTGAATCAAAAAATTAAACTGAGCTATGAAGCAAAACGAAATTAACGTCCTGCAGATTGTGAGAAAATTAAAATCACGTTTCATTAAAGCCCTCAAATTTTCATCGCTAATGATAGTAAATGAAGTTTGTTTCATGTCATGACTTTATTTAAGTGAAAATGACGTATTTTTATGATTTTTTTTTTCCAAAATTGGTTTTACTATATTTTTTTCTGAATTCAATTATGACTGTCAATAATAGCTGATGAAAACTTATCCTGTAGCTATAATGAAACAATTTCGTTCAAACAAAACCTTGTGAAATTGCATTTCATTAATTTAATAATTTGGATTATTGAGATTTTGTACACTTCCATGTATTTTGTCACTAACATTATCTCAATATGGGTTATTTGGAGATGTTTAAGTTATGAATTGGACATAATTTAAGATATCGACCGAAGGTGCTTGATGGAATTCCAGTATCAAATTTGAATTGTTGAGATTTTGTACATATCCATGTATTTCGCCACTTACGACCCGGGTTTCGCCTTTCGGCATCTTCAGGTATTCGAGCACACGAATGGACTCAAACTGACCAGTTCAGAACAGTCAGTTCGAATCAGAGTCCATTCGTGTGCTCGAATGCTTGAAGATGCCGAAAGGCGAAACCCGGGTCGTTAGTGACAAAATACATGGAAGTGTACAAAATCTCAATAATCCAAATTTGATATTGAAGTTCCATCAAGCACCCTCAGTCGATGTCTTAAAATATATAATTTAATAATTAGTAATATTTCAACCAAAATGTAATATCACTTTTAACCTGTTTTTTCAATTCTTTGTGGAAAGACTTTTTACTTTAAAAATAGATCACGACTTGTTTTATACTACTTATACATTTTATCATGATCAGGACCATTTTCGGTCACCAATGGAGATTCAAACTTGAACATTCAAAAATTCAATATAAAAATAAAGTCGGACTTTTTTTAAACGAATATTTGGGCATTTGAATATTGTAATAGGATCCGTAATAGTTTTTTATGAACTATTCTACAAAACCGACAAAAGATCACAATTTTTTCAGATTTCAAGAAAAATAATGAATACCTCAGTTGGGGTTTATTTTGCCGTCAGCAATTAGCATTAAAGGAAGCAGACTTATTTCTGGGAATTTACGTAGCCTCGTTGAAAAGCATTTTCAGAATAATTGATGCAAGTCTGACGATGCTTCCCAAAGAGACAAAATACACGTCACAATGACTGCAGTCAATGTAATAACAAAGTTATCAATTTCGATTATATATTAAAGATCAAAGAAATCAAAAAAAAAATATATTTTGAATAATGTTGTGCATGGAGATAATAAATTTGATTGAATTGCCATTTACTTGGTAGAACTCCATTATAATAGGATAAAATAACAAAGTATTTAGTTCAACAAAATTTTTACCAGGTAGTTGTTAGCTATTTCTGCTTTACGATCTTTGAATACGTGAGATGACATGATATTGTCTATGTCTTCTAAGCAGTTTATATATCTAAGCAAAAATAAGTTTAAGTATAGTTCTGACCATGGCGTAAATCCGAAATAGCTATCAACCACTTGATAAAAATTTTGGAGATAATAAACGTTTGACTCATGATTTCTGGGTCAGCCAATTCATAACTGGCCATGGTCACTTCGTTGCAAAACTCTTCCAGCTTGGTCGGTTGGTAGATTGTACAACATGGCAATATGATTCAGGATGCTGATCACATCCTTTACGTCCCAACATGGACAATCAACTTGGTTGCATCTCTGAATAATTGCAAGATATTCAAAGAGTTCACGGCGTCCTATGTATTGGAATTCAATTCCTTAAAACGTAAATAATTTTAAGATTATTATTATTTATTTATTTAATTTATGCACATTAGAGTGCAAACAACCAAGTCTTAAAGAATTTCTCCTCAGACATTCCTGCCAAAAATTGAAGCACCCTATAAGAAGAGTGTGATGGTGTAGTAGGTGGTAATGGGTGCAACGTTGAGTACCTTAGGGCATTAAAAAAACTGTTTGATTTAAATCGGAGTCAAAGTCACTTTTTTTACATCTCTGCATCCCTGGTGGAAATGCTTCATTGACAGGGGGTGGACATGGTCGAAAAAAGAAGTTACAATACTTATTGCGTTGGCAACCAAAGTTGTAAACTGACAAAATAACTCAATACGTTAACACATTGGATTATGTGTAGTTTTGCTGTTGCAATCCATCTTAAAACTTCTACTCCTTTGTTGTGTGTAGTTGTAAAGTATTTCGTTTGTCATGGCAGGCGGGTAGCTTTGACGAAAGTTTAGTAAATAACACAATAATACGTCGGTCAATGGAATTGTATTGAATTTTCGTATAACCATTAATCAAAAAATTGAAAGAAAAAAAAAAGGTTTCACCAGTTATCAGCCGCCCTAAATCTGGGCTTCTGAGGTCAGTCACACGATGTTTTTGGCACACTGCACACAGGGCATCCAATCCCGGACCCTCTTTTATGATCCCGGAATTTCTGGATTGGTCATTAAGTGTTATTTTTTTACAATGTCCTCTACCAGTGTGGAGCATTTGGCCTCCTGATTATAGTCTCTCAACAGAAGTTTTTCTACGAGATCTGCTTGTTACTCAGTTGTAGAACCTCTATTTTTTTAATAGTGTAGGGATAGAAATATAGAGCTAGGACAGGACTAGTTGTTAGCTAATCGCACTCGTTATGCCCCGTTTTTACGATCGGATGGGTGGTAGAGAGTTTTAGACATCACAAACATTCATGCCTACGAACAGAAATCCATAAATTGACCAGATTGTCCGTACTGGGATATGAGCCCTGGTTATTATTAATATTTTAGATCCAAACTGTAACAACTACAAATATCCTATGAAAACTTATGCTAATAGAAAACAGTAATATTATTTTTATAATATTATAAATATATATCTTTTAGATAATCCTAGAATTTCATTGAAATATACTAAAATTAGATGTGCAGTGAAGACTAAATCTGCCCAAAATCTTGTTTCCTAATTATCTCATAACTATGAGTTGTTACACTTTGGAACTGAGGTATCGATATGATCCTAATCAGGACATGGTATCTTATATATATATATATATATATTATATATATAAGGACAAACAGATTATCCATTTATTTTCTAATATATATATATATTAGAAAATAAATGGATAAATCTGTTTGTCCTTCACAAGAACTCTTCCCAAATTTACAAAAGTGATTCTGTCTGCACATTTCTAGATCAGCTGTGTTATTTTACAACATTTACAAGATTTAACATTATTATAAATTGAAACGATATTAGCTATGTAACTCACTGCCAGTTATAGTTCATCTGTGTACTCGAATGCCTGAAGACGATGAAAGGCGAAACTTGCGTCGTTAGTGACGAAACGTATGGAAATGTACACATGAATTTTTACGATTCAAATTTCATCAAGTATCCTCAGTCAATACTTTAAATTAAATGAAAAAATTAAATTTTAGAACTATGTGCTTCCAATGTTGACGTGATTAATCCGCAAGACGGATGATGATGATAGCGAGGTCGGTAATGCAGTCTCCGGAGTAGATGTTAGAGGGCCGGAGGATGGCGAGAGGCTGATAATTCCTTTTCTATATTATTCTCTAATTGTATTGCGTTTTACGAAAATCGCATATGACGATTCTCACGCTAGCAGATTTTACAATCACATATTTACTTATCTTTGCACTCAGTTGTATCATATTTCGCAACTGCTGTTGTGTGAAATGATGCCTTAATAACAGTGTCACTTTATGGAAACTTTTTTCTTATACAATTATAATTTTCTCTCACCGAATATAAAGCATTCTCAGATCTCACATTTCGCAAATCCGCGCGGTCATGTATCCCTACACTATGATAAAAAATAAATAAAAATCCATCTTCATTAACATATTCTTTATTATCACCATCAATTATAAATTGATTCTCTATGCTAAACATTTCATAGATAAGGATATAGAAAACATTACAATTGTGTATTCTTTACATGACGTTTTTAATTTTAGATAATTTCCTACTGTAGTACAAATTTTACATTTTTGTTTTCACTCCAAGAAATTAATAAAATAGTTCAGTAGAGATACTTCAATGCAATCCTTACATGTATAAAGGGCAAATACTATTATTATTGAAAATAATAATCACTTAAATTTAAGTTTCTGAGAATAATTATTGTTTTTAAGGTTTCTACGATATCATCATCGATTTCTGAATTTCCAAACCTTACTTTTGAAACTAATCAACACAAATATTAAACTCGTTTATATTTTTGTAAGTTTTCCTTACGGAATACAATTTTAAATGTTATCAGGTTCACTCCAATACTTTAAATTAATTAATTACAATATTGGCTTCTTGATAGATTGTTTGTAATGAGTTTGTTACTTAGAAATAATTTCAAAACCAGTTATATATATTTTTCACACAGTTTTTTGAGGTTTTTCATTAAGATTGATTAAATATTTCACCATTTGAAAAAATGTTAGTTATAGATTATTATCTTTTGAGCTACGGCACGTAATAATTCTATGCTATTCTGGTGGAGAAAAATACAGTAAAAAAACACCTCAAAAGATAAGTGGATAGATGAAATATATTGGTGTTGTTTGGGCATAACCTGTTAATTGATTTAAAAGTTCGATAACATATCATTATATAACCATTGAGTTTTGAACATTTTCAAATGAAATACATGTCAGGTTTGTACCAAATGAAAAATAATACTCTAGAGACCCAATTTTCGGGGATATTTGTTTATTGCAGTGTTGAATTTACAAGAGAACGACTTTAATTTTTAATTGCCCCATGTTCGTTTACATATTATCATATTATAAACATTGCGTTTTGAGCATTTTCAAAGAATATACAGATGTCAGGTTTTTACAAAATGAAAGATAATACTCCAGTAATTTCATTTTTAGTCTTATCAAAAAATAACCAAAAAACAGTTATCAGGTTTTATACAAACATCACCGATATATAATGTTTAGGCAACTGTTAAATACTGACGACGAATGAACATCGATTAGGTTTTTAAATTATGTTGTATTCGATCGATTTTTGATGAATTATTAGTTATGGCAAATCTTGATTGTTCCGTTTTTGTCAGACTGGCTTTATTCTCACAAAAAATATTGTTCAGCATGTTGTGGTAAAATTTGGTATGCTAGTCATTATTTATGAAGAGGCTTCATGGACTAAGTTAGAGTTTTATCCATTTAATTTGAATTATTGAAATTACCAAGGTTCTTATTTCTTCTCCTGTAAGCTTGGGTAAAACTGACATATCAACTTCTGCCACAACACCACAAAAATAGTGTTTCGAGTTAGCGAAACAGGGCCGCGATTATTTTCATTAATTCAGTATTTGAAATTGTATCTAAAGTATTAAAAAAAAAAAACTCTATTATAATTTTTTTCAAAACAATATTGTTGATAAAGTCGTATTTGTTTTTTAAACATTCAATTTTAGGTATTTAACCCAACAATGTCCAACTATTATTTATGTAGTGTTTTGGGTGAGTATAAAAGAAGAGTTATTTTGCAAAAAGATTACATTTAGAAGCAGAAAATGGGTTATTTGATATAATTATTTGAATCAGATTTTGCATATTTTAAATTATTATTTTCTTACACATATTTTTTATTTCCCATTTTAACATTTATTTATTTTGTTTATAAATTCGATTACACACTGAATAAAAATTATCTATGTACATCAACACGTTTTTTTTTTATATAATAACGAATTATGTCAATTAAATTTATATATAATATATATATATACATAACATTTATGAAATCAATAAATATCCATACGATTTCTAATTTACACTTTACGTTAATTTAAAGTATTTTTCTGCCATCTAGCTGTGAGACATTTTATACAAACAATAAATAAAATTCTAAAAAGTTGAGATTGGTTGCTACAAAACGATATTTCAGTAAAGATTTATACTTTTTTTTAGATTACTTAATGTAAAAAATTCCTCATTTTATTTCATTTCAAATAATGTTCAAATAGATATAATTAGAGTGAAAATTCACATTTTTTCTATGCTATAAATTAAAAAATGTTTTATTAACAATTTAACACTATTTTTCTACTTGGTCATGGTCAGGTTAAAGCTACTGTATGGTTGATTTTTCATGTCTAAAAACTTCCAAAAACAACAAAAAACATTTTTTTTTCGTTTTTTCCTACTTAAAAATTTGGGTTCAAATACACATATAAATTTATTTATTTCTGTACCTCAAGAAGAAAAGATTGCTTTCATGCCTTTGTAAAAGTTAACATATAATAATTGTACCTATATATATTATATTATTTATCGTATTAAAATTTTGTAAATGATTTTTTTTTCGAGGGTTTATGTACTTTATAAGTTGACCTAAAATATGTTTCTTCGAAAACCATAGAAGTATGAATTCTTAAAAAATGCGTTACGCATAGGCGCAAAAAAAATTTCCATTATATTGCAGATTTAAGATCATTTCATTATGCTCAGCTTTTTTTCCTGAGTAAGAAATGTATAAAATTATCAAATTCTTATAGAATCATTATTTAATATTTATATTTTAAGTCTATTTACTCCAAAAAAAACTGGGTGAAGATAAATAGATTAAAACTTGTTTGTGATACCTTTTCTCAATAGAGAAATAGTTCAGCAACTTTTCCCTTGTAAAATAGTTCTGTTTTCGAAAAGAAAAAGGTGTTAAGTTTTAAGAATTGAAAATTGAGTTGAATGTGCCAAAATAAATAAATACAATGCGTACATATGCATAGAATAGAAAAAGGACTAGTCTAAAAATTGTTGCTAAATTTAATTTAATTTTTCAGCAAAGCTCATACAAACACAAATCATGTTTTGATTCTCCTGAAAATGACCGATTTTAAACTTAATGCCTTTTTCCTTTATTACATAGAATTATATTTATAGAGAATCAGTAAATTTCACTAAAGTAGTGGGTATTTTAAAACGATAACTCTTTATATAATAATATATTGTATCAAATTTTACTGATAAAAATTGTATCAATAGATAGTTAATTATTTCGCAAGTACGTGAGACCTTTTTCTATTGAGATACAGAAATAAAATAGACATTTAATTGATATAGGAGTAATAAATGCTGATTTCATTATAAATTGTAAGATATGACTTATTTGTATGTACTTTGAGAGATATGAAAAGGGATATAACTTTTTTATATAGGATATTGATATGACAGTAATAACAATACATTTTACATTATTAAAATTTAAAAATAATCAGAAATACGAAAAAAAAACAAAAAAATATTTTAATCTTTTAAATCAAATAAAAAAACAACACACTATTTATTATAGACGCACAAGAGTTAATTAAAATATTGTTGATTGCGATTTTGGCATCACGCTTTAGTATGAAATAAATATATTGCTTTTTTTACATTACTGTAAAAGAGTTTTATCAAGTAAATAAGAAAAGTGTTATTGTTTATGCTGTATGTGAAAAATTATAATGCTTCGGGTGCGCACTAATTAGCTTCAATTAATTATAATTTTGAAGACGTCATTTTGAGATTTGTGGAAATTACCCAGTTAGTATTTGTGATGAGTCACTTAGAAGCAAATCAAACACAACGCAAATATTTTCCATGATTTATTATATTGGTTCGTTCATACGAGTTATATCACTGCATATTGAAACCAAATGACTCACGATTCAATTCTAACTGGATTATCCGCAAGTTATTTCGTATATCACCCTGTCTACAATTTAAAGATGAAAACAAATTACTTAAGGTTCTTCGCGATTAATTTGTTTTCTCACACCGCCTGCTATCGTCAATTCATTGTAAGACTCGTAAAGTAAGCGAGCAAGCCTCTCAGAGAGTGACACTCATTCATTTAGAAGATTAGGTCGTTTAGATTCGTTGATTTGCGAATGACGTATATATTCAATATTTTAAAAGCAATACTAAGGGTTGATAAAAATCAATGGCTTTTCAATGGCAATCATTGTTCTATCATGAAAGTAAATAAATATGTCGTTTTTGACAAACCAATCTTAATGTGACGAAATATCGAGTTCTGAAATTTTTGATAATTTACATATAGGATAGACAACTTTAGACAAATTTTAAAACAGGCAAATTGCCAATGAAGTAATGTCTTCACAAATATATTTCCAATCTTTGAATACTTGAAACGATTGAAGAATAGAATGGATGATGATGATGACTGTTATGCAGATGTTTCCGTTCGGTGAATGGCGACAGAATCCCCGTTCAGAGAGCGATTACAGAATGAATCCGGCCCTCCCTTCTTTGTTTATACATACTGTCGTTGACTGTCTTTTCAGAGCGTTCGCCTTTATCGAAATGTATGCAGAATCCGTTTCGTATATCGGTCAAATAAAATATTATTTTCCAATTAACGTCGTCAATATTTCTGAAGAATAATGACAAACATAATGTCTTATAAAACTGAAGCGTCATGTATCACTACCGGTGTTCAGGGGAAAACAAAAGTTCAAAATTGCCGCATACTGGGCTTTCAAATACTTGTTTTCATTTCATTAGGATTTTAAAGATTAGTGCTTGCAATTTCTTCTATGATAATTTAAAGCATGACCGAAATAATAGTTGACATTCGTCAAAAAAAAAATACAACTAAATTTACCACAGAATCGTAGAAAATTTTTAATTGTAACTGTACAATTCAAAATATACTGATATTTTGGAATCGCTAATTTAGTGATTTTCATTAAAAATGAATTCAATTCGTGTTTCAAAAAAAATATTCCAATTAGTTAAATTCATTAAAAATATGTTAAGTATCACTTGAAATTTGCATTGCTTTATGAATTAATTGAGATGGATATTGGAAGCAGGGTTTGCAATAATACCGGAGAAGTACATAAATGCCGGTTATTCGGTATTGAACATTACGATACCAGCTTTACGAAAATAGATAAAAATAAATAAATTAGGATCAATAATTGAAATTGCAATACCACACAAATAAATTTAAACCAGTGTTTCGATGTTTCATACTAAAAAATAAATTTTATCATACGCATTGCTGTTTTTTTAATTAAAATATTACGTTAAAAAGGCTAGTTCAACAATAATGTAATCCGCCAATCTTGATCAAATCTTCGATTGCACAAAAGCTTTCCGGGATTCAACGCCTCTTGACGAACACTGGTCTTCCTCCGCCCACCAATGTGTATCCAGTGGGGTAGAAAACGTTAGACGCATCTACAGAACATAGTGTCTTAGAAGCAACTATCGAAAACCAATCCCTCCAGATAAACTGAAAGGAATACTCGCTATCCATATGACACCGCATTTTTTTTAAAGGCCAGATAATTTTCTTTATTCGCCACCAAGTCAACGTGGGCGATCGGCTTAATGGAAGTTTGGACTAACTTTCTTTGCTTTTTCATTTGAAACCTTCACAGGATCACATTTGGCTGATACACTAACCAGCAACACCACCGAGGTCAGTAATGAATTGTCCAATGATTCAGAGTCAAGACTTTTGTATCCCACCGTCCCTACGAGACCCGCAATGAAGCGTCCATCGTGCCCCTGACGGTAGCCTTGCGATGGCACCTCTTCACGGAATCTTGACCAGATGATGGAGATTCCTCCATCCTCAACAGCCTCTCCTCTCACGCCACGAAAAATGCATCAATACTGGAATCTGTCAATCTTCTTAAATGAGTCTGGCAATGTAAAAAGTCTTTTAAAATTCAACACTTGTAGGAAGAACTGTCTTAAAGTAATTTAACTGCAATATATTGTGTGACACAATCCGATCATGTTTAGTATGGCTCAGCTGTGAATTGTGTCAAGAACTCTCTTCGAATCACCTCTCACCAAGGCAATTAGCAAGAAAGGTAGACAATGACATGGCAACATTGAGTCATTCATTTCAAATTCAATACTAATAACAACCTTATTTAGGGTAGTGGTTTGAAATCGGCCTTTGTGACTCATTGGCCGATCATACTCGGAGGGTACAAAAAAGCCGCGCTTTTGAAATTAAATTGTCAATTCATTTTTGGTCACTGAGCGGTAAGAGCTGGGCGTCGACCACCAAATTAAAAAATACAATCATGCAGGGAAAACATTTTAACACTCTTGTACTTCATTGTATTTATACTAATTTATATTATAATAATAAATATTAAAATACAAACTATTTTAAACACTTTGACTGGTCTATAATAAACGATGTGATAATGTTAGAAATAGCGATCAATTAAAAGTTATTTTCTAAATGTATATTTAAAAGGCTCCGGGGTCGTCGTTGAGTGTGGCGAGCGGATCTGGTGGCGCGCAGCCCCTCGGTGCACAGGTGACTCGGGGCCCGGAATTGGATCCGCTACTGCTCGACTCGGTGCAGTGGCACGCGAGGCAGCTGCCCGTCGACGGAAGTGCCTCTCCGACCCTGTACAGAGTCCCTGAGAACAAATGGAACAATCGTAATATATATAAGTTTTGTTGGATGAGGTTTCTGAGAGAATTCTCAGTCTAATCTGAGAGTGAGGATAGAAGGATAGAGCTATGCAACTGTCTATACTGGAATTCAAGCCCGTGAGCACCATGATCAAAGCCAACGACGTTAACCACTCTGTTACAAACCCACATCACCATTATAGATAATATGTGAAACCAATAAATTGTATGTTACCTTTTTTGTGGCATCAACCTCGTGGTATTCTATATAGTTATTATGGTTTTATTGACTTTTAAATAATAACCATACTAGTCTGTGGCGTAGAATGTGGCGTAGACCTATCGTAGCGCTAGTAAAACCGCAAAGTTTATGATTATTTTACAACAAAAACCATCGCACACCTAGTTACTATTTTTTACGAGCAGTTAAATTTTGTATATAGAATACTATAAAAAAATTCAATAGAAAAATAAAAATTATCTTCTTTTTAATATGCTATAATTTTAATTTAACAAACATACGTAGGAAAACCACTATAGTCAAAGCGCCAAATAGTTTTAATTGAAATGAACTCGAAGGAAATAAATAGAAAAACACATTTGAAATGTATATTCAGGCACGGATGAACTCAGTGAACTGTCAGTGACAAAGCAGCGAGTGGAAATTTTCTACTGATAAATTAACACAATCGATCTTGGCTATTGATCACAATTATTTAATTAATAAATAATTCAGTATGCGAAACGAAAAGGGTGTTTAGTTTAAAATTTGTACTTATTGATATATGTAAGAAAATCTTCAAATATGATAATACAAGAAGTTCACTTAGTTAGATAACTTTTTCTTAGGATTTTTGTTCCAACATAAAGCACTTAAAACACTTAAAATTATCTGGAAAAAAATCCTTTTAAACACTTTGTTAGAATTCCTGTAAAGTTTTTGAAATATATGGTGTTTTTTTAAGAGGTTTGTTTTTTAAACTGGCAGAACTTTTTTTAGTGACCGCCAATTTGTCAGTTGACAGCTGATTTGTGCACAGTTTTTAGCTCTCAGCAAAAAAATTTGTTCAGCGATGAGGCTCATTTCTGGTTGAATGGCTTCGTCAATAACACAATTGCCGGATTTGGAGTGACGAAAATCCACAACCCATTTTTGAAATGCCGTTACGTCCACAAAAATCAGCAGTTTGGTGTCCTTTATGGGCTGGTGGAATTATTGGTCCATATTTTCTGAAAGAGGATACCGGCCAGAGCGTTACTGTCGATGGAGAGGGTTATAAATTTATGGTTGATAATTTTTTCGTTCCAAAATTGAACGGCCATAATGTAAACGAGCTTTCGTTTCGTAAGACGTAAAAATGCACGATTCAAATATGCATGTCTTTCAAAAATTGAATTTAATGAAAAAATATATTTTTTTATTATTAAGTATCAGTTAGTGACCTGCGAATGACTTCAGCTTTTACTTTTAATATCGAGGATACACTGATAAATAGAAGGAACTGAGATAATCGTTTTGAAAGCATAATTTTTTTCCAAACTACTCTTTTCTCTCAAGTACAATTGTTAGTTTCTTCAAAAGATGTTTCATACATTATAAACAATAATCTTCATGACATACAAATCACAAGATTTGGTATCGATGAGTTATAATAGTTATATCATGCATTTTGCCAGAATCAAAAAAAACAATATGACTTCATGCTGTGTTTCTCAAAGCCATTATATCCCATGACTTCATGCGTTCGTAGAAAGTAAAATTGCACACATTTTGACACTTAAAACAGAAAATCATCAAAAACTGATTTAATGCGTTCTGTCAGTATATTCTCGATATTGTGTTTTGAAAATAAATGCTTAATTGGAAAACTACAACACCCAAAATGCTGAAAACATGATTTGTGTGATAATTTTCTTTTATCACATATGGTCATAATTGAAATTAACATCGTCTATTTATAAACTCACCCATAACTAAGCACCCGCTTCTGGAATTCTCCTTCGTCGCTTCTGTGGAAGCACGACTCCCTTTGTCATGTGAAATTCCATCTAGAAGCGATAATTTCAAATCGCTGTCACTAGATGCCGCCTTTGTCTCGCCACCATTTTCCAGCGATGATGTCATCATAGTTTGTGTCGTCTCTATTTGGTCGCTTTTCAGTAATTCAACTTCATAGCCTTCATTATCAGCGCCATTGTTAGTTGTCAAATTAACATTATCAACTCCTAGAGTAACAAATGAATTCTGTTTTGTCTTTTCAGTTTTCGGCGCGTTTTTGTATTTTGACAGTTGTTTGAATTGCGAATATTTCTTGGAGGCCATTTTGTTTTGTTTGTATTTCGGGTTCGATGTGAAGTTGGCAGCTTGCGGGCTAGAAGATGGCGTCCCTTCGTTTGATGTGGTCACCAAGGGTTTAATGTTTGCCGAATTAAATGGCGTAGTGTTTGCATGCCACGTCGACGATTTCTCAGTTGACGTAGTCTTGCGGGAAGAGCTTTTCTTTGATTTTCCGTTGTAAGTCGTCGGGGGTGGATTGTTCTCAAGGGATAGTGACGAGTTTCCTGTGAAATAGAAAATTAACTCTTGATATGTTTCTTCGAAACTTTCAATAATATAAAGAAAACTTTATTTAATAGCAGCACACAACAATATATAACTTAAAATTATAATAGCATTTAATTAAAAATTGTTTTAAAACTGAAAACATTTTTTTGAAAAGTACTTAATTATTGATTTATAAACTTAGTTTTTTTTTCATTGCAATATCGGCAATTGACCCCTTGTTTTCATAATAATACAAATTCAATCCAAGGATTGTCAAGTATAACTATTGCTTAATTTTTTTTCATGTCCGCTCCCGACGTGGAGCATATGACCTCCTAATGAAAGTATCTCGACAGGAGTTTTTATGAGAATTGACTGTTGCTCGGTTGCTCAACCTCTCTTTTTTCGAAGAGAGTAGGAATAGAAAGATAGAGCTAGGACAGGACTAGTGGTTGGCTAATCGCTGTCGCTACACCCCGTTTTTGAAGATCGCATGGGTGGGAGCGAGTTTTAGACATCACAAACACTCAGATTACGAACAGAAATGCATAAATCGATTGAAAGATCAATCTATGAAACTGTTCTCACCGGGAATTGTAGACATCCGTAGCTGGAGCCAACGACGTTACCAACTGCGCCAAGGAGCCGACCCAGTCAATTTAATTTAGAAAACAATAATATATCATTTATTATTAACTTGTGAACTACCAATAAAGCTATAAAGAGTTTTTTAAACTGCTTTTATGCTCACTTGAAAAATTTAGATTTAGAAAATATACAATTTTGCAATGGAAACAACGTTATATATATTATATTTACACATTATTTATTTATTTCCGGGTAATTTCTAACATAGAAAATATACGTCGGCGTCCGTGGCGCAGTTGGTAGCGTCGCTGGCTGCGGTTACGGATGTATCGGGTTCAATTCCCGGTGCGGACGGTTTTCATAGATTGATCTTTCAATCGATTCATGGATTTCTGTTCGTAGTCTGAGTCCTCCCTCCCACCCATTCCATCCTCGCGGGGCGTAGCGAGAGCGATAAGCAAACCACTAGTCCTGTCATAGCCATATCCTTCTATCCCTACTCTCTTCGAAAAAAGAGAGGTTGAGCAACTGAGGAACGGGCAGTTCTCGTAGAAAAATTCTGTTAAGATACCTCCATCAGGAGACCATAGGCTCCACATTGGAAGTGGACATAAAAAAAAAATATATTACTATTATATTTATATTGTCTATGGATTTGATGACGGACTAGCTTGTTAATTACTTCTTAATAAGATACAAATAAAAATATTATCTACCTACAGCTCTTCGTAATAATTAATATAATAATATGAGCTAGTGGGTATTCCGTATACACTATTATCCATATACACGTTAAAGATTCCTTCTAGAAGAAAGAATATAAAGCAACTTAGTGAGGTATAATATCGTCGCACCAAAAGCAAAATGGCACATGTATAAAACTTGAGTTTTGCAAATAACGTATTTTAGGTGTTTGAAGCGTGTAAGATATCATGGGAAGGTAATTTCTTAGTATTTTAAAATGAAAAGTGGATCACAGGTGACTTTTAAGAAGTTTTAAGTCACATTTATGTGAAAATTTCATACAATTTTAAATTGTCTCATATTACTTACTACAGTGTATAACTAAAAAACAAATTAAATATACTTCAATTGTTTAAAGCAGTAGTCACCAAACTTTTTGAGGAACGGGCCGGATTGTACTTTTTAAAAACTTAGGGTCCAGACGACAAATAAATTCACATTGGAATCAAATCAGAATATCAATTTATATTAATTTATTTTATTCTGTTTTTTATAAATTGTGGGAGTAGCTACTATTGAATAGCTCAACTAAAGAAATCATTACTAATCCACTTTGATTTATAGCACAAATCAAGCGATGTGTACTCTGCAATCTTTGATATAGAACTGAATATTTTCGATTCGGGTTATTATTTGGAAATTTGTCCTATTTCACCTGCACTACAATCTTAGAATTTCAATAAATTTTCGACTTCACGAACATCTGGTCGCCTCCAACAATAAATTTCATACGATATTTCTTCCAGTTTAGGTCCACTACCTGATAGTCTTATCTTATTTGATAAAGTAAAATAAATAGTTGTCATGAATTCAAAACCAAATCATGAAATTTTACAACATTAATATTCATATAATATATGAATAATTTACATACAAGAATTGGTAATTTTTGGAGGACCGGATGAAAATCTTTGGAAGGACAGATCCGGCCCGTGGGCCGTAGTTTGGTGACCGATGGATTAAAGAAATTAATTTTGCCATACATGAAGATAAGTTTACAACTACACAAGTAATCTTTTTTATAAGATTTGTTTTGCAGTTTTCCGTTTGCCTATCATGTAAAGAAAACAATTGCAAATAAAGCTGCATTCATAACTCCTGGCTGACACCAATGCGCCATGTATTTGAAAAATATAATAGAAACTTTACATATAACTAAATTATATGTCGACTGTGTTTTGGAAAATTGATGTAACCCTAAAAAATACGAAAATGAGTTAATGATTGGATCTCATTTTAATGACGACAGAGCAGGTCTCAGCCAAATGATATAACTAGAAAAATAAATTGACCGCTTTTTGAAAGTGAAACATTATTTTACATTGGCTTTACATTTAAAAATTCTGACACCTCCCACTTGATGTAAGCCACTATTATATCGATAATCTCTAAGTATAATCCCGCATCTTCAAACATGAGAATTTACAGGAGTGCATTTCAAAGATTCATAACTCAACTCACCATATAATGTTTTAGATAAAAACAGGTTTTTCTCCCTCCTGAACAATTTCTATATTGAGGGATACATCAATTCGTCAAAACGCCATCGATATATCAATGTCTTTTCATTTAGGGGTCGTGAATATTTAAAAGTTTGAGAAGCTTTACACCAATGTATTAATAATGTGGTTCATTATAAACTAGTTCAAAATAATTATTAAATTCGAGATTTGTTTCCAACTTTACAAAACGTTGAGCAAACGTTCATTTGAATTGGCGTAATTAACTTATTTGGACTAATCTCTTTCCGACCAATTAACTAATGCCCTGCCAGCAACTCCAATAAAGAATAACGAGGTAAACTCCATCATACACGTTCGGAGCCAAATGCCCGAATATTAGCAGGAGAAATGTGGCGTGGCCATTAGTAAACCGTGCGGTGTAATTAAAAGTTGTTCCTGACTGACCGCACAGAGAGTAGGGCTGCGAGCTGGGACATGGGCCGGGGGCCGCAGGGGGGCACTCCTGCCACCAGCAGAACATCTCCCCGTCCAGACACAGACAAAACTCGCATGGGTCAGCTCTCCAGATCTGTTTGAGTGAAAAGAAATATACAATGTATGAAATGTACTATAGGTGAACGTCGTGGGTATACTGACAGAAGGCTTTAAGTCATAAAAACAAGTTCTGAGGCACTGAAAACATTATGTTTTTTTTTAAAGTACTCTCTCTCCCAAGAACAATTGTTCGTTTTTGGACAAAAGATTTTTCGTGCATTACAAAGAATAATCTTTTTGACATACAAATCATTAGATTTGGTATCGATTACTTATAGTTATATCATGCTTATTACAAGAATAAAAAAAAATATGACTTAATACTGTTTTTTTTTCAAAGCCAATTATATCCTATGACTTCATGCGTTCTATCAATACTTATAACATTAAATTGTATACATTTTGACATTTAAAACAGTTTTTTGAAGTTCTGTTTAAATGCCTCCTTCATTGGGAGGCCATATGCTGCACCATAGGAGCCAACATGGTTAAAAAATAAAATAAAAAAAAGAAACTGGGAATAAAACAATCTATCATCAGCTTCACTAGCAAACTGCGTATCACCAAAATACTCAGGATAGTTTTAAAAGGGATATAAATAATTGGACTTTGTATTAGATAGTATTCACTTGGTACACTTGAGCTTTTATTTCGATAGTTTGCACTTTGGATTAGATATTATTAACTTAGTACACTCAAACTTTGATTTTAAAAGTTTAGTCACGGATTCTTTCAACAAAGTGAGTTAAGTTATATTAGAGTCGGTCTGGTTTGGTTTGTGTAATGTATTCTAATTCGTGGAGAAAAGACAATATAGGCGGCCTAATTTAGGGTAGAGTTGCGACAAGTATTTTCATTTCATTACAGCTTCGTGCAACTATTGATTTCAAAGTGTGAGTATTAATATTGAGTGAAAACTATTTTATCTATGTGAAAATTATTTAAAACATTATTCATATGACATATATAAAATTCGTTTAACAACATTGCGTCTGCCGAATGCTTGATTGTTCTAACATAACTTTTCACTAGAGCATTTTTAAGTCTTGGTACTATGCACTTGTATGGTGTATCATTCCGGTAACCTCTAATTTTGTACGCATGCACAATATTTAATCACTATATACTTGATTGGCATATACGGATAGAATAATTTTACAGTTGTTTTTAGTAACAATTTATTGAGTTTTATAACTCTTCTGAACATTTTACTTAAATGTATATCCGCAGATTGTTAGTTAAGCCAACTGTATGCTTCACATTGTGGGTGGACGTTTTCCTAACTACATTAATGTATTAATTACGAAATACAGCCTCATGCAAAGTGATACCACGTTAAAATTAATGTCAATTATCAAATAATTCATTGCCTTTGATGTGTTGGAATCGGTTGCAATGTTAATTGCCTACGTTGACTTCAGTTTGCATTTACACTAAAAGGTAAATTAGTAAATAGATACTTGTATAAATTATATTCTTGATATGTCAAACGGTAATTATATTTAACAATATATTATGTCATTAATAGATAGTATTGGCTAAGTGTGACTTCAGTTAAGTTTCGAATCAAACGAATACCGTTGAGTAGACAGTAAGGCATTCAATCCCGAAACCTTTTTACGATCCAATTTTCAGGATTCAGAATTTCTCTATCCCAGAATCCCGTGTAATTTCATTGGTTAAATTGTTCATTTAAAATTCAATTTGTGTCCATCATTGCTTCAATTGAAATATACATATGATTAAATATTTTTTTCGACAGTGAAATGGTTTTTTTGTTGATTTAAATTTTATTTATTGCTTAACCATATGGTATCCAAAAAGAGGAAATGTCCTTCAATTTGACTTTAAGCTATTGTCCTGCTTTCCGAATTGGTTAAAAGCGGCTGTTACGTAATATGAGAAATAGGGAGACTACAATAAACTTACATTAATTTTATAGGTATTATAAAAAAAACTATGTACATGAACAAACTTAGGTACACGTTGCAGTTAATCAGGAAGTTTTAATTTGATATATGAATTATTTTTTAGCATTTATATTGCAGTATTGATTAATTGACCGGGACTCCGGGATTGGAAGCCCTAGTAGATAGGTGCTATGACTGTGCCATAAATCAAAAGTGTAGGAAATTAATAAAAACGTTAAAAATGTCGTAAACATGTATTCATATTTTAGATGGATTTCAATGGATTTTATAAATGTAAAATTAAAATTGATAACTTAGTTATTCCACTGGCTGTGTTACTAAGTGTAACGCGTTTCGCTTCTTTAAGAAGCATCTTCAAACTAACCATACCGTGAGGTTATTTATTTCTAAGGTAAACAATAATTCCGTATTAATTTATTTCAGTAAAATAACATTGCCTACTATGTAATAATACTTTAATTATCAATTTAATATCAAAGGGCATGAAAAAAGAATTTGCATCATTCTTACTTTGGCATCCGTCTACATAAAGGCACTGCCATGTTTTGATTGATGATACCCTTTTTTACAGCATGTGAACTCATAATCCCTTTAACGGATGATAGAACTTGGTACTAAGGATTTCAACTATTCGTCATTATCAATTATTCGAATATTGAAAAGTAAAATTGAAGCAATTCAAATTGTTTCTGAAGTATGAAATAATATAAAAAATTGAATAATTAGAAACAGTAAAATAAATAAAAACAAAGGTCAATACCGTTATATTGTAATACAATATTTAAAATTTGCAGCTGCGTCGAATTACTACAACAGTATTTATTCAATTACTGAAATTACGACTTGTTTAAAGGATTTTTTTAGGCCCGAGTCATTCGTCAAACTTAAGTATTTTGTAATTTAAGACATCGACTGAGGGTGCTTGATGGAATTTCAATATTAAATTTGGATTATTGAGATTTTGTACACTTCCATGTATTTTGTCACTAACGACCCGGGTTTCGCCTTTCGGCATCTTCAGGCATTCGAGCACACGAATGGACTCGAACTGAGTCCATTCGTGTCCACTCAGTTCGAGTCCATTCGTGTGCTCGAATGCCTGAAGATGGCGAAAGGCGAAACCCGGGTCGTTAGTGACAAAATACATGGAAGTGTACAAAATCTCAATAATCCAAATTTAAGTATTTTGGTAAGATATTGAAAGCATCCGAGTTGAATGAAGGCAAAAGAAACCTCGACTTGTGATATTCATTATTGTCTTGAAATCAGGAGAAATTGTGATGTGGTCTTTGGTAAATTTTGTAAAATACTTCATTAAAAATTATAGTTAAAAAAGAGCAGAATGTATTCGAATATTGAATATTCAAATATTCAAGTTGGCATCCCTACTTGACACCCATTCCATGCAAAATATGGATTTTTTATTTTTTGGTAAATTAAACAATTTTAAATATAATTATATTCATAATGAAGCAGTGCTTTTCAATTTTGTTTTTACCAAAATGAAACTTTTTTCTTTGATGTAAGTATATTTGACGATGTAATTTACTGAGAAAATAAAATAAAAGTGTAAACGAAAAGTTTAATCTGGTCTTCTTTTTGTTTACGGTTAAATTATATGAAATAAAACAAAAAAAAATGTGACCCAAGCTTAGGAAACTTACCTTAGAAGTAGCGAGAAACTTTTGCAAGTAAAATATTACGTTCCTTTGAATTGTCGTGTAAACTGCATTTCCGGCTAGGGATGGCACAGTCAGTATTACCGAAACCGGGATCCCGGAAAAACAAAAATACCGTAATTTCGGCATTATAATATATTGCGGTAGAATTATTTCAAAACTGTTCGTCCAAGAAGAGTTGAATCTAAAAAGGCTTTTTTGCAGTCGAAGATTTGATCAGGATTGATAAACTAGCCTTTTTAATGTCATATTTTAATTTAAATAAACGAATAATTGAAAGTATTTATCAAAATAAGCATGAATTCTTTTTCATAAAACGATCTCTGCTCTTAATGTGGAGCATATGACCTCCCAATGTAGGTAATTTCACACAAGTATTTCTACGAGGACTGTTGTTAGTCAGTTGCTCTACCTCTCTTGATCGAATATAGTAGGGATATAAGGATAGTGCTAGGACAAGATTAGTGGTTAGGTAGTCAGTCTCGCTACCCTCCATTTTTAGGTTCGAGTGGATGGAAGAAAATTTTAGATAAATTGCTATGGCAAACATCCATGCTTTCGAACAAAAATCGATAGGTGGATTGAAAAATCAATTTATGAAACTATCCGTACTGAGATCTATAACCGATGGCAACGTCTTTGACCTTTGCATCACGCATGCAACTCTAAAGCTTATGGCGTAGATATTTTTTCAAATATCGGTCATTTAACATAATATAAATATAATTTTTTTTTTGAATAAGAGTTCGTACAACGATCATTTAATTAAGGAGAAGTTTTTCTACACTCGGACTTATTTGTTTGAAGATCCAATCAGACCTGACAGATTTCAGTATTGTTGGACATCATTTATCATTTCTAATGCCTAATTGTAATCCAAAGAAACAATAAATTTTACACTTGAATTAAAATCGTCTTATTATGCTTATAACTTATAATACAATATTTTTTAAAACCGAGAATATCGAAATTTACAACAGTACCAGATTTATTTTTCCGGTATTGCAATGCCTACTTTTTTCAATCATTTTATTATATCAGTTTTTATATTTTAAATACCGGGTTTCACATATTTTTTTAGTATTGCAGTCCTTAGTTGCAGCGCAAAAAGGACAGTGATAAAAAATCTTATGAAAAATAAAACTATTTTGTGTATCAAATAAATTTTATAACATTTTTCTTTTCTAGTATGTTGAACTTCACCAGGAAAAGGGTTTATCTACTTTTTATACTTATAATGCTTTTGTAGTCAAACATCGAATGTTGACCTTGTAAAACGAAATATCCTCCTTGTTCTGGAAGAAGACACAATACCAGTTTTGAGTAATTGGACTTTGAAGTTTTCCAAATGTTTGAAATGCTATTATACCCTCTTCATTTAAAATTTGAATTATTGAGATTTTGTACATTTCCATATATTTTGTCACTAACGACCCGGGTTTCATCTTTCGGCATATTCAGGTATTCGATCACACGAGTGGACTCAAACTAACTCAAACAGGCAGTTTATAACGATTATATACAAAATAAAATAGGAAAAATCTTATCGCTTTGTCTAAGAAATTAACATCTGGACTAGTGACCACCTTACGACTGAACAGAGGGGTGAGGGGAGTTTTTTAAATGCAATTCTAAGATATACACAATATCAAGTTAGGGTGACCATGGACCGAAGTATTAATATGGGAATACCTTTTCATTTATTTTGTTTCTACAAAACTGTTAAGGTATAGTTTATAAAAATAAATGTGTTTTTCTATTATGTAGAGTTTGAAATAAGGAACATTTTGATATAACTACCTAACTGAATCATTTTTCATTTTTCCGATTTGGTATTTTCCTCTAGAACAACGACGATATATGCATGTGAAAGTTGCGTAAATAGTTGATTATTTTTATCTTAAATGCGGAAAGAATAGTATGCATATAATATCGACGGAGATTTGGTCAATTGATGTAACCCTCAAAATTGAAATTGAGAGTAAAAACTGTTTTCGAAACATTATTTGGTGGGTTGCGTTATGAATCTTTGAAATGTACACCTGTTAATACTCATGTTTGTAGATACGGAATTATACGTAGGGCGTGTCGATATAAGAGTGAATTACATCAAGTGGCCGAGTCAGAATATTTAAACCTAACACCTATGTAAAATTATGTTTTCCTTCCAAAAAGTGATCAATTTATTTTTATAATTTACATCGTTCGGCCGAAACCTAATCTGTCGTCTTTAAAATGAGATCCAATTATTAACTCATTTTCGTATTTTTCGAGGGTTACATCAATTAGCCAAAACACCATCGATATGACGGATTACATTACTAACATTATGATTATTGATGACGCGAAATCAAACAATTATTTTGAAAACTAACATATTACAACTTGTGGCGAAATTACCTATGTGCGTGTATATTCCCACCATAAACCATATATTGCTAAAACGAAAATTTTAAGTGAGTAACTCAAATCCTCTCTTCAGAGACTGTAGGGAAATGTGGTAGTTACCTTACCACTCCCTCTAAACGTGCTTTCGTATTGTCTAAGGGTGGGTGGGCTGATGTATATACGTTTTCATTCAGAAATTCGAGCCCTTGACTGGGTAACCAAGAACAACGAAACCTGTCTTGTTCCTTTGTTTCACTGATGTACCTTACAAATTTTGAGATTCCAATAGAATATTCATATCAATACCTCAGTTTCAAAGTGTAAAAAGCAAAAAAATAAAAACAGTTTGGGTTAATTATGAGGAAATTTAAAAAAAAATATATCAGTTGATTATGCTCATGATGAGCGAAACCAATAGTGTTCATTATAAACATGTGGAAGTAGTACAAACAGATTGTGTTTTATAATTTAAGACATCGACTGAGGGTGCTTGATGGAATTTCAAAATGAAATTCCATCAAGCACCCTCAGTCGATGTCTTAAATTATATCAATATTGCTAGTACAGCAAGATTGAAATTGTGTTTTATTTTTTTAAATATAATGCCTTTCCACCAAGAATTGACAGTTAAAACATTGATACTAGGAAATGCCTGGAATACCGATAGTAAAAGGTAATTATTTTGGAATGACAGTGGTTATTTTAACTTTAGATCTAAACTGTAACAACTACGAAAATCGTGTTAAAATCTCTGAAAACTCGTATTAATAATATAAAACAGAAAGAATATGTAAATAATATTATTATTTAGGAATATAATTCCAATATTGAATGCGTGATGCGATTTAACAGTAGGACTGATGATGATGATGTTGGTAATGCAGTTCAGAGTGGATGTTCACCCTCGGAGAGTAACGACAGATTGATGATATTTTTCTTTATTCTTCGCTCGTCTCACGCTTGCAGTCACTGTGCTCTTACAATCACATATTTATTTATTTCTGCACTAAGGAATATCACGTTTCGTAACTGCTGACAAGACGTGTATGCCTACATAAATATAAATATGTTTTTAAGATAATCCTAGAATTTAATTTTAAACAAACAAAAATTTAGTTCAAATTCAAACTCAGTCGATATCTAAAATTATAACAACAATTAGATGTGCAGTATAATATTAAATATGATCAAAATCTTGTTTCCTAATTTTCTTAAAGCTATGTTTTTTGAGTTGTTTTGCTTTGGAATTGAGATATCGATGTAATTTATTACATCATTTAAAATCAGTTTCTTAATTGTCGCATCCAGAAAAGATTTCCATCACTGCGAAAACTAGACTAGTTTCAAAATGAAAACTTCGCGCCTTGTAGCAAAGTTACGTAAATTGCTTCTAGATTATTCGCTTAGTTTTTTGGGATTATTTTATAAGCGAAGAAAACGAGAGAAAATAAGTTGTTTTTAGATAAACTCTTTTACGCTTAAGTAAATTTTCTTGTCATTGTTATTACCCTAAGGATTAAATTGAATAACTGAAAGTAAAGGAAATATAATATGACAATGAACAGTTCATTCTTAAATTTAAAAACTCTGTTTAATGTTTCTTGGTTCAATGACGTTATACAACTTTTACATTAAAGGAACGTCATCAGATTTTATTCATTGTGTTAGTAGTATCAAACAAATTTTATTGATTGAATTGGCATTTACTTCTTAGAACTCTGTTGTAATCAACCTCTCTTTTTTTTCGAAAACAGTAGGGATGGAAGGATAGGTCTAGGACAGGACTAGTGATTAGCTAATCGCTCTCGCTACGCCCTGTGAGGATCGGATGGGTGGTAGGGAGTTTTAGACATCAAAAACACTCAGACTACGAACAGAAATCCATAAATCGATTGAACGATCAATTTATGAAAATTGTCCGCAGTTACTATTTCAATTTTTGGTGTGTTAGAAATATTAAATTGTTAGTAATTAATTTGGTAAATGGCGAGTAAACACGAGGTCAGTTAATAAAATAAACTCTTAGGAATTTATATAAAATGGTCCGATATCAAACTATACAGTAAGATATTTATATAAAGCGGTTAGTTTTTTAATTATCCATAGCTTAACCAAACTTAAGTTAATCTATTTTTTTTACTGATCAATCGTAATTATTAACTGATCAAACATAATTATTTACTGACCATTTATCGGAATTACTTATTGACCAAATAATTAGTTGCCTCTTTAAAATATAATGCCTTTCAATGAAGAATTGACAGTTAAGTGACGAAATGAATAGTGACGATCCTTTATAATTCATAAATTAATTTCATAATTCAAACGTTGCAGAAAACAAAAATCTTTCAACTAAACTAATCCTATTAAAGTATTACAAAATACGAAGTTCCTTAATGTTATACTTTTCTGTAATTCACCCTGGAACATTCTGGAAGGAACGGGAGAGGGCCGGGGGAGGATGGAGGGACCACCGGCAAAATTATTGTCGTTTGTAGAAACTTTGTGAGTTTTCGAAATAACTTGCTGTCACGCCGGCTCTCGCTTTGCCGCTTTTATATTTTAGTCGTTTAGATTAATGAACGGGCATACATAAAGATTACACCGGCTCTAGTAAAAACCGGTTTAAAATTGGCAAACGGCACCTGGAAATAGCTATTAAAGTTTAAATAACGGATTATTCCGTGTCTGGATTTGACATATTTTTTTTCAAATTCACAATGCGATAGTTGGAAAACATGCGAATAATATTTTTTTAACATGTTCGCTGCCAATGTCAAGCATAATTCAAAAGTGTTTACTTCAATAGATTTAACCCTCAAAAATACGAAAACGAGCTAAAGATTGGATCTCATTGTAAAGATGACTGCTGATCGACTTAGATGCTCGACCAAATGATGTAAATTAGAAAAATAAATTGACCACTTTTTGGAAAGGAAATAGCATTTTACATTGGTTTCAGATTTAAAAATTCTGACCCCCTCCTCCACTGTAAGCCACTATATATCAACAATCCTTACGAATAATCCCGTATTTGCAAACATGACAACTTACAAGAGTGCATTTCAAAGATTCATACCGCAACTCACCATATAATGTTTTCGATAAAACAGTTTTTTCTGTCTCCTGAACAATTTCAATTTTGAGGTTTACTTCCCAAAAGCCAAATCATCGTCGATATGTCCACTTCGTTAATATATTTTTCATGCATCTCAAATCTTAAATTTCAATTTTTAGGGCTACATCAATTAACCAGAACACTGTCGATATGACTTCTTAATAAAGGTATCTCAAAAGATGCTCTTCTACTAATACTGCTTGTTATTCAGTTGCTCTGTATCGGGCCCAGGAACGTGAGAAGTAAATTCGTTTCCTTTCTCGATCGTTATTGCGTTATGGAAGGCGGTCTTGAAACAGCGGCTGGTTACACGTGTCGGACGGAAGTGGAACAAACAACTTATACCTAATCACTTTTAAGGTGTTAACTGTCAATTCTTGGTGGAAAGACATTATATTTTAAAAAATAAAACACAATTCATTTGTACTACTTCCACATATTTATAATGATCGGGACCGGTTTCGCTCTCGCTTCCGGTCTCGCTTCACTATAGTAGTAACGTCATTAAAAATTTTGTTCAGCTAAATGGACTTTTAATGTAGCTATATTTGTGATTTCAGATTAGTGTTTAATGATTTGCAAGAGGTCCATAACATTTTAATTGTAGACTCTTTCATTTGATTTATGTATAATTTTTTTGTTAATCAGTATTTTCTTGTCTCAGTTCATGAACCATCAGTTTTATATACCTTCATTTTTACTCTCAAGTTTATATAAATAAGCCTGTTATTTTTGTATTTTTATCAGTTGATAATGCTCATGATGAGCGAAACCGGTCCTGATCATTATAAATATGTGGAAGTAGTACAAATGAATTGTGTTTTATTTTTTAAAATATAACTTGTACCTAATTATTCAGATGAACAAAAACCTGTTTAAGGATAGTTCTTTACATGATGTGATACCGAAGTAGCTATCAACTTAATTTTAATAAGGTAATTTTAGACATTACAGATATATGGGTTTGAACTTAAATCCATAAATTGATTGAAAAGTTAATTTATTGATGAACCCGACGATTATTGCATGGTATAAATGACAGTATAAAAGAAGCTAAACTGCTTTGTGACAAAGCTTTTACCATAAAATTGACTGTTCAAATTAAGTTAGTGAATAATGAATTTACAATGATATCCAGTAACGAATAAGTGAATAGTTTTGTTAGTGAAAACTTTAATCTCAATAGATTTAATGCACGATTTTTATATCGTGGATTCTTCACCTCAATGTTGTACATGTAAATCGAACTTGTGAAATCTGTAACAGAAGCTAACGACGTTGAACACTGCACCACGAACGGGTCTTAATTTTTGCTCTAAACTATATATTTTTATTTTTTCGATGAGACAAGAAATACTTCAAAGGATTTCAATTCAACTAAACAGCAATAGTGAACCAAAGAGAAAGCGTTTTAATTCTGAAACAATTCATAACACAATAGCGAATGCGATACAATCGGTAAACTTTTTCCACCATTCAAAACAAAAGAAGGAGAGAAGAACAAAAAAAAAGTTCTGCAATGTTTCTCTATAAAAATACGCCTTATCGGAAATAATTAAATTGAATATAAGAAATAACTTTTATGGCAATTCCCCTACTCATTTTTGTTGGGAAAAGTTTCGTGGCTTGGTTGATTGGGCAGCATGCTGCTTGTCGCAGGTGACTCCTTCCTACTTACAATATAAACTTTACCGTTTTTAATATTCGGTAACTTTTTGTTAACTTTGTGAAAAACACAAATTTCAGTGTGTTTTTTTTTGTTGTTGTTGACGAACACTCGAAGAAGCGGTACATATTAAATTACGAGTATTTTTTTATTATATCAGATTGCTGGTAAGTCAAAATCTTACAAAGCAAAAAACTTGTTTTTAACTTTAGAATTATTATGAGAAGCGCTGGTGGTGCACGGTGTCTGTTTCGTGGTGCAGTGGTCAAATTCGTTGGCTTTGGATACAGATATCTTGGTTTCGTGTAAAAATTCATTTTTTATTTGATTTATGTGATGTCTAAAATTCCCTCCCATCCATCCGATTCTAAAAAAGCGGATAGCGAGAGCGATTATCTGATAACTATTTATGTCTTATCCCTCTGCTTTTATGCCTACGCTCTTCGAAAAAGAGATGCTGAGCAACTGAGTAATATTCAGTTCTCGTACAAAGCTTCTGTTGAGATACCTCCAATAGAGGGTTATATGCATTAAGAACGGACATGGTACAAAAATATAATTATTACGTAGTTCATTTCTGCAAATTTAACTACTGTACTTTATAATGAACAGCTGATATCGACTTCAAATATGTAATACTCAACAATAATTGAATATAGTTCTACAGAATGTAGACAATTCATAATGATGTCAAGCTGAGATTGTGGCTTTTTTGCAATCACATTAAAATTAAAATGTAGAAAAGTCGCAGTACTGTGTTATTATTTATATGATAAACAAAGCGATAATTAAATCCTATTTCTATTAATTGTAGAATATGGCCAACTGACTGACTGTTTTAAGTAGAATATATATTAACTATACATAGAGCAGTGTGACTGTTATCCGAGTGCCTGGCTTGTGTGATCAGCACAATATTTCCATAGTTTTTTATTCAAAGAATATATTTTTTTCAGCAGAGCCTAGAGTAAACCTTCACGCACCTGATCTATATTATATTTTATTGTGAATTAGATGATTTCTGCATAACTGCGTTCAATTATATAAATATATTCGCTTTATGTCTGATGATGCTTATATATCTCAAATAATAGTATGTTTAATATAATGTATACTTTTAGTGTAATAAAATTACTCTAAAGAGAGTTCATTGTGATCACTAATAATTAAAGACTTAATTAATTTTTATGATCCATAATATGAGAATTGTTGCAAAAAAAGACTCGCCTCTAACAGGCCAATGTTTTCAACTAATAATTAGTTATGCATCGCTTAAAAATCAATCCTAGAGATACCATAAACAATTTACTTCTCAATTGGCAATAAAACCAGTCAGTAACTACTTCGACTTTTGATCAGTAATTAATCAAAATAGTCAGTAATTAATTCGATAAATGGTCAGTCAATAAAATATACGGTCAGTAATTTATATAAAATGGTAATTTTTTTAACTAAACCTAGCCTAACCTTTATTTATTAAGCTATTATTTACTGACCACACATAATTACTTATTGAATTCCATGACCATCTATTGAATTAGTTACTGACCATTTATAGAATTAGTTACCAACCAAATAATTAGCTAGATAGGTATCCGTAACATGATGATGAATGTACTTTTTAAAAAACAGTAGGTGCTGGGAAAATTAGATAGTATTTAATTTGAAATATTTTTAACATTTACAGTGAATCTCGAAATCCCGAAACTGATATTTAGA